>JAPXFQ010001497.1:297500-659624 GCA_028564705.1 Apricaphanius iberus | reverse complement strand
TGTAGGTGCCCTTCTAGCGTCACTTTTGGACGAGCGGGATGTTTGACTGATATGAGACCGTGGCACTGTCAAGTTAGTAAACTGACACATTTACCCACGTCCGGGTGGACTGAATTAAGAAAATAAATATGCAACCTCCGGTTACACTTTTAAAATAAAGCCAGAAGAGAAACGTCTCATATTTTAGTAATACTACCATTAAAGACTCTAGTGGTTTCTTCCTATTTAATAAATACAAACCATGGTGCAACATTATTAGGACAGTTAGTGAGTTATATAAAAGCATATTTTATTCATCAAATCACGTGACTTTACATGCACAGTTATGCTTATACTGTACATCCCGTTTAATTTTTTTTTCCTCTGCCGTTATCTATATAAATGGATGACGTCACGACGTCATCTTCTGCTGCGCGCACGTTCCTGCATTTAAAGGTATTTCGGGAGCTTGGATAAACAGTTTAGGTAAGAAGAAAAGTTTTGTTGAAAAGCTTTGTTGGAAATTCAGCGACAAAGCAAATACAACGATACTGATTTATAGATTTGCTTGTGATTCTCCCATGAAACATCAAGTAGTAGCTATATGTAGTTAAATACAACAACCTAAAACGGCTAAAGTTATTTTGCATCGCTAAACAAGCTAACCCTGTATTTTCCATCCCTTCACGTAGAGATTGAGTTTTTCTGTCTTTGAGGATGAGTGTGCAAGGAGAACGCGATATTCTGGAAAGCTTGGATGAACTGGTTCAGCAGCAGGAGTTTGATGACCTCCTTGAGGGGGTTCAGACAGGGGCAGCACAACCTCAACGTCCGCTGAAAGTGAGGTGGACGGAGAGAGACGTGGATGGAAACACGCTTTCCAAGAGGCCAAGTGTGACGCGGAAGCAATCCAGACATGGTTAGTGTTTTATATTCTAGACATTTTAAATGATTTCAGTCCTGAATGTCAGTGTAGGCCGTTGCCAGGGATAACATGCTGTGAAGACAGTACAATTTACTGTCTAAAAGTCCTCATGATCTCTACAGGTTTGGTTTCTAACTGATCACAGCAATATCACTTGCCCATAGCTATGTACACCAACATTTTAAATTCATTATCAAAATTTTAAGCGAAATGACACCAGGTCAGATCAATGTGCCATCGCTGATAGATCTCAAATCCTGAAAAAAGAAACGCATTATTTGGCTCACATTAGTTACTTTTCCAAAAGAACCCCCCCAAAAAAATAAAACCGAAAAATTATACAGTTAGGTTCTCTATTTATCAACTAATAGTGTAATATAGATAGTATAAATGCAGATTGTGTACAGGTACAAATAAAAGTGCTCAAAAAATATGTTGCTTTAAGAGATGTTTGTTGTTTTCTGCTTTACAGCTGAACGCCGTCGTAAGACTGATCTAATTTCGCACCCTAATCCAGAGGTGAGCTTTGCTCCAGAGACTGCTTCACAGACAACCTCGGCTGGTATGTGTTTCTTTACATATGTTCTGTGCATAATGTCTTGTACCATGTATATGCAAAAGGAACTCTTGAACAAAACAAATTCTCCAAAACAAGCTTTGATGAGAACGTTTCTCGCTGTTGAGAAGCAATTGCCAAGCACCATTCACAATGTTATATCTGTCATACAATAATCTATTATTGTTATCTGTGTAACAATGAGGTCCATGTTTTTTTTGCTATGTGTATGCATATGATCCAAAAACAACATTGGGCCACTTATAACTACTTCATGTATTTCTAAATTGCAAATAGAATGTCTTCTGCAAGATCTGCAACACTCCCTGAGTTGCTCTGATGAAGAGCTTACTGAAGCAGTAGCAGACCAAAGGGCTCCTCTGGCTTCTCAAGATTGGAGTATTCGCAATGCTCTTTTTTCTGAGAGATGGAGGGAAAAGAGACCATCTCTTATTAATAGCATGCTGGCCAAGGAGAAGGTGGCAACAAATATCTGCAGCCAATGTGGGAACAACTGTGTGGCTATTAGATGCAGAGACTGCCTCCCATGTCCCTTTCTCTGTGCTGAATGTGATATCAGCAGACACAGCAAGGCCTTAGTCCTTCATAACAGAGATGCCATGTGTGCTGGCTTCTTCCAACCATTGCCTCCAACCACATGTGTTGTTGATAAGGCACTTACAAACTGTGGTAAGTTGCGCACTGCTTTTCCTAACTGAGTTTGTGTGTGTGTCAGTAATTATGAATTAGTCTAACCTATGTGTAATGTCTTTCAGTCCGATTTTTACCTATTGAGATGCCTGTCAGCATCTGTGGCAGTCCCCCAGAAGCACTGAGGGTGATCCAAGGGAAGGCAGTTACTTTGGTCACAATAAATGGTAATTATGCAAAAGATTTCCTTTGTCCAGTTTCAATAATACTCTGTACCTTTATACAACTCCCACAATAACTTAATGTCTCAAAAATTACCACATTAGATTTTACAAATGACTTATTCATGATAGTGCCTATCAAGTCAGCAGGCTTTACTGAACCACTTGGATATACAGCATATGTCACATGCTGCAGAACATTGCATTGAAACTTGGCAACTTTAACATTATAGGGGATGTAAATGTTACTTTGTAGGACGGTATTATCTCAACATGCCTGAGCTGACCTGCGAGGGATGCCAGGCACGTTGGACTGCAGGACTTGATGACTTGATAAACAGTGGATACTGGCCTGCCACCCTTCATTTTTCAACAATTTATGAGACAGACCTGTTTTATACATTTGAAGACATGAAGATGGCATCGCCAGGCATGTCCTTTCAGGCTTATCTAAGAATGCTTGAGAAGCGGACTGTTCGTTTCGGCCGCGTCAGTATTTCGTTCTTCATTCTGCAAGATCATAAATATGCTGGTATTTGTATGAAATGGAAAGGTATGTTTAAAAATTGGTTTTGTGCTTTTTCCTTCTAACATAGACTGGTAAGATCTCATCAGACAGCTTCCAAAAAAGCTTTTTTGAATGGGCTGCTGTACAGTATGAGGTTGACTCCATCTGCAAAGAGGAGAAATTCATCTGTCCTGCCTGTACCCCAGCAATGCTTGCTGTCTCAGTGGATGGAAACCGCAAGCATTACCGCTTCAAAAGTACAGCAAGGTATACAATAATGTATGTCACTGTATGACATGTAAAAAGGATAGTTCAGGTGTTTTGAAAGGGAGTTGTATGAGGCACTTATACATGGCCAGTCTGCTACCTACAGCAGACAATGGTCAGCCCATCCCCTGCCTGTAGCTTATAGGAGCAAAAAAATGTGGTTTAGCCAGATATAAAAGGCCCACCTTAAAAAACCCCAATATCCAGTATTTAAGGGTATGCTATAGCAAGCATATTATAACCACTTTACCTAGCTTTCAGATCTGTAGCATTATACGTTGTGCGGTGCAACAGTTAGGGTTAGATGAAAGAATATGCTTTCTACAGTTGAGGCTATGTAGTGCCATGGAAAAGGGCTGTCTGAACACTGTATACTGTAGATCAACACTGACTATAGATAAGTACTTCACCACCTAACCCTTTGAAACATTGAAGTCTTTTTATTTGTTGTTTTTTTAGATCTCAAGAGCGAGCAATCTTTGAAGGTGTCTTCATTGCGAAGGATGAAGATGTGACCAAATTTGTGGATCACATCCACAGCAAATCTAAACATGTAATAGCAGACTTGCATTTCTATCTGAATATGATATTAACATTATAATTTGTAGTCTGTCAGTACTCCCACGTATTCTGATATCTACCTTTTATATTGAATCTGTTCCTTGTGTCCTAAAATAAATGCATAATTGTTCCCTGTAATTAGTATTGATGAAATTATTTGTCAATTATGATGTTCTGTGATGTAGGTCACTGGACGGAGCAGTTGTGGTGGGGAGTGGTCGGCTGCCAGAGAGACCTCGCAAAGATCGAGCAGCAAGGTGGATGAGGAAGGACTGGAGCTGGCAGTGTGCAGGCACGGGGTCTTGCTGGCTGCCCTTAATATGTTTAGGGGTGAAATATTTGCATACCCAATGTTTTTGCAGCAGCTGCTGGCATACAGACATGACATCAACTTTTTTTGTATGGATGTTGTGTGCAAATATTGGCCATACTTACGAAGAGTAAGCACCAACTGTCCTGAGCTCCAGCCCCTTCAAAATATGAGGCCCTTCCTGTCAGTCGTACATGCCAAAGCCCATGACTTCAAATGTGAGGTTGGTATAATACAATACATGTACTGTAATGTTATGAAATGACTTGCAATTCTATAAATTATACATATAAATGATGTTTAACTTGCTTGTATTTGCTGTACTAAATATCGTTGATGCTTATGTTTGTGTCGCTCTGTCCAGGTGAAATGGAGTGGTGCAAATCAAGAAGGTGCTGGTAAAACACTGGGGGAGGAAGTAGAGCAGTGTAATGCTTTCCTCTCCAGGATAGCAGTCACCACAAAGCATATGTCAAAAGCAGGTGTGAAATAATTGTACCTCTGTACATAGAATAAAAGACATTCATATAATGACAAGTGAATTTTTACAGAACTTATCTTTGTGTACCTGCAGGACGCAATGACATGCTGACACTTCTGGCCATAAGATGGAACCAGCAGAAATGTGAAAGCCTGGCTACTTCACTTTCCAAGAGATACCATAAGGTAAATGGAAACAATATTATTCCAGCAATGGCCCGGTATAGCTAAATGAAATGCACATGGGCTTGCCACATATGATAGTTATATTTGCATGACTTGAATTGCATTCCTGCACTGTACATGTTGTAAGGACCTTTGCTTGTCATTTTAGACTTCAAAAACTCTAAACATTCAGATGGGGGACCTGGAAACTCTGAAAGCCCAGCATCAACTGGATGAACAAACTGTGGAAAAATTTGTGCAAGAAGTGAAAGAATGGGCAGATGGTAAGAAAGTGAAACATTATCTGACATGGAGAAATATTTGTGTTGTTTCTGAAGTTGACGCTGTCTCCAATCACTTTTGTCAGGGGAAACTGACCATCAAGGCACACCACAAGCTTTGTGTAAGAAGATTGAGGCCCTCACAATCAGCATCAAGACCAGAGTTCAACTTCTGTACCGGAAAAATGGTATGTTAGCATTTTAGGCCTTTTCAGATCAGTCTGAAATGTCTCCATACTCACTTTACAATAACAATGTTTACACAGTATGAATTCTCCAATATCAGAATAAATTGAGTTGGATTCAGTTATTATGAGCATATCTGTTATGATTCATCTGTTTGGCAAATGTATTGTCATTCTGTTGTGACTTTGTATTTAAAAGATTTAATATGGATTTATTTTTTGGTTTTCAGATAGCAACAAAGGTCGAAATAGGATTCGCAGAAAAATAAGACAACAGAAGAGCACTTTGAAGACCATGGTAGCGGAGTACAACAGTCTTGTTCCACCCAAGCAAGCCGTGTCCATAGATTGCATTTTGGACACAGAACATCCCTGGCCTTGGCAAATTACACAGAGTGGTATGCATTTTATGTACTGTTCTTCAGTGGTGGAAGAAGTATTATATCCTTTACGTAAATGAATGAACTATATACAAAGTCAAAATACTAATACTACACAGTAAATATACTCTGAAGTAAAATATTACCTCAGTAAAAGTGTATAATTATAATCAGTAAAGTAAACTTAAAGTATTAAAAGGTGAAGTCCAATAATTGAAGTGAAGTGAAAGCAAAATATTTTCCCTGAGTAGAAGAAGAACGTAGCATACAGAGAGATGTGCCACTTCAAATTTATACTTACTATAAGTACGGTACTTCGTTGAATGCACATTTCATCACTAGTATTCGTACATGTAGATGTTCCAGTAGACATATTTGCATACTGACAAAGTATGCATACAGTATGTATGACAGAAATGATATCTGAAGCTATATTCTATGTCAATGCATTACAGGCTCTGCTGATTTCAGCACAAAGAAGGAAGTCTTCGACGGGGTCATGGGTGTTCGAAGGCTTCAAGAGGAGAAGAAGATCCTTGTCAAAGAAATGAAGCAGCACTGGGAGTCTCTCAAAGCCCATGCCAGGGTCTTGTCTGAGTTGTCTCACCATCAGAGTGAAGACACAATACAAAGTAAATGCAGCCTTGTACTTGATTTTTTTTATTTCCCTATGTTTCACCAAGTTAGGTTTCCATCCATCCATCCATTATCTTATCCGCTTATCCAGTTCAGGGTCGCCGGGGCAGCTGGAGCCTATCCCAGCAATTACAAGGCGTTAGGTTTATATTGTGAAAAACGTGTTGTTTACCTGAATAGTGACATGTTTTATCCCTTCTTAAGGACTTCTAACAGAGAAAGCATCAACGGGTCACACCTGCCTCATCCGCAGAAGGCAGTGGGACATGAGAGAAGTGCAGCGGAATACAAGAAAACAGTACCTGCATGTGCTGTCATCAGCAGATGACATAATGGACATAACTGAGAGTTCAGATGAGTTTGAAATTAGCTCTGAAGATTCAGAGTCGGATGTGGATGCATTGTAATAAATTGCAATGCTATTGCCCTCATGCTGTAGCTCTAAGTGCACTTGTGTTTCATCGCTCACAAGGTTTGATTGTTGTACACAAACCATTGACCTTTTTTGTCTTATCTTTGATGTTCAGCATCTTTGTTTTGTTTCCAGTTGATCTTTATTGTTTCATTAATAATTATTGAATAATTAAAGAATAGCACAATGAAGCTACATTTATGATTGAGTCCTTGAGTGTTACTGCCGTTTTAGGTTGGAAATAGTTTTTATTAAGTGTATATTTGAGCAAATCCCGCATGTTTTCAGAGAACATGAATTCAGTACATGGCAAGAGGAGAGATTCAGAGGAAGGACACATAAATAGGATTTGATGTGATTATATATTATAACACCCAACTGCACAAGGGTTGACTGTGTTAGCAAACAGCATCATATATGAACTCTTTCATTCCATCTATTAATTAGCCTGACCTTTCCTTTAAACCAGACATACAAACATGTACATTGATGGTTATGTAGGCTTCAGCAAATAGTAAATACCAGTAAATATAGTGGACAGCAGAATAAAAATGGTAATATTTCCTCTGAAGTGTAACAGTGTAAAAGGATAAAGTGACCTGAAGAAAAGATTTAAGTAAAGTACAACTACATCTGCTGTACTCAATTACAATACTTCAGTTCTTAATTACATTTCACACATTGACACAGGGACAGGCAAAGCACCCGGTCCACAGAGTCGATTTTTTGCAATTGTTGACAATGCTACCTGTTGAAGAATGTTATTTATTATTGTTTTGTGGTGCATCACTTGACTGCTCCTTTAAATATGTTTTAGTGTTAGACAAAATGGGGCATGTGAGTGCTCTGCCGTGGGAGTATGGGATGTTGGCATGTGGGTAAAATAAGGTCTAAAATAGCCCAAATTCCAAATTATGAATGGAAAAACATCAATACAACGTTTTTACTAAAACATATAAGAAAATTCAAAGACTTGAGTTCGCCCAGGGTGGGGTCTCAAATGGTCTCAGAAACAACACCTGAAAGAGGCTGTCACCAAACAGGGTTGAAATTTAAACTTTGTCGTAGGACAAAATTAAAGACATTTTTGGAAAGGCCTTGACCTGGTGAGAAACATATGTCATTGTGAAAATTCTAAGTGGCTCCTGCTGTGAGATATTGACCTCTCAACCTTGACCTTAGTGCCAATTGGAAGGCTTGTCATTCAGCAACAGAACAGGCTACAGACATGATACCAACTATTATAGAGACCTCTTGACTCCACCTATGTGATTATACCCATATGGGTATAATCACCAAACGGAGGCACTGTCAATTATGATTAAAATAAATTTTCACCCATTTAACAATTGTATATTTAAAATTTTATCACACAAATTTATGTCCCACCCCTTTAAATCTCTCATTGTACTCTGAATTTAGTATTTAAAACTTCAAATTCTAGGAAATATAATTTTTTTTAAAATAAACTACAATTCCCTTGTACCGCACCATGCAGCTTGATACAAATCAGCACCAGGTTTGTAGTTCTTCTGGTATGCAAAGCACTGTTGAGAATAGGGTTGTAAAAATATATATCTAATAAATATATAAAATACTAAGTGTAGCCGAATTGGTGATTACACTTCATATAGTTGATTGATTTGAAAAAAAAGTGGCGATGTTGATCTATTTCAGATATTATAACTGTTATTCTAAAAATGTGGGTGTGGGTTAGCTAATTCTTCCGGTTTGCAAAGTAGGGTTGTAATTAGGGTTGCAATACCATACATATACTGAATACATCAAACATTTAGTAAAGCTGAACTAGTAATTACACTTCATCTAAAAGATCGATGTTAAGAAAAAACAAAGATGTTTATTTCAGATACTTTTACAGACGCTTTATACAATGCAACAACGTGATCGTAGTTCTTCCAGTTTAGTAGGGCAGGGTCGTGAACAGGGTCTTAACAACATATTTCTGATAAATATATCAAATATCCAGTATAGCCGAACTACTAATTACACTGCATCTGGACGATCTATATGAAAAAAACATTTTATCTTAGAAGTGGAAAAGTACAGTGAGGTTGAACTCCAAAAACAGTAACTTAAAGAGCTCAAATCAGCCATAGCTACACGTCTGATTATCAGTTGATTGACGGGCGTAGCAACAATCACCAGGGGGCGTGGCTTTTGCGATCGGTCAATTTAATGGTAGCTGTATTTCCTTTTTTCTGTTTGCTTTTTTTTTTTCCTTTTATAACTTTATCTACAGTTTACAGTAATGTTTAATTAATGCTATTTTATATATGTATATAAAAACGTTTTTGATGTACAGTGAAAGCATCAAGAAGTGACGTCATTAATGCCTCTTTTTCGCGGTATTTAGTAACGCGGGTACTCAGACTGTCCTAACGCAGGTAGCTAGAAGGAAGACACTGGTAAGAAAAGTGAATGTTTTGTTTGTTTTGCAGCAAATACTTTTGTGCTACATACTACATACATACATACTTTGTGCTACACTATAGCCAATTCATGGTATTTTATACACATTATGCTAGTTAATAGGCTAGTGGTATGCACGATCTAGCTTGCTAGCTGAATTTAGACAGCCCTTTGTAGTGATTTGTAACTTAGTTCTTTATATGTATCACTCTGATTTGCTTTTACATTCACCTTACTCTCTAAGAAATGACCAAGCCCAAGAACAGAAGCTGCCCCAACTGTGGAGCAAGCAACAATGCCAGCCGGAAGACATGCATGAGCTGCTATGCTTGCCTCCAGAAAAGAAAATATTTTAAAGAAAAAGAAAAGGCCGTGAGGACAGGCGACTGGGGTCAGAACACCCTGAAACATAGGAATGGGGCCAGAGTCGTGGCCTCAGCCCATGTGATTGTAAGTACTTCATCAAATTTTCTTCTAATTCATTATGAGTGGCTGCAGGTTGTCAGGTGCAGTGTAGATCCACTGAAAATGTTCAATATCATTGATTTTGATGTATGTGTGTGTGTAGTTGTTAAAATTGCATCAGATTTGCAGTCCATAGTATTCGTAAAAGGTTGTTGAACATAATGCCGTCAAACACACATATGAACCACCCCAAACTTAAATTTAGCTAATGATTCAAAATGTGTTGCCTCATTAGTGACATTCAGGCGTGGTCCATATAACATTTTTTTCAGATCAACAGCATTTTTTTTCAGTTTTTACCAATGAGGAGAGAGCCAGGCCAAGTGATTTAAGGTGCATCTGAAATTAGTTGTGATACATTAGCTACAGTGTGACCTACCAACAGCAATTAGAGTAGTGTATCGTGGTCCAGAGTGTGGTCCCAGATGAACATCTTATGAATTATGGTGGAACACAAAAAGAAAAAAGGTTTAAACAGTAGTATGTTAAAACAGGGTGTAATTCATGAACGCTTTATGAATAAGATGGACACCCATGCCCTCAAATTCCAGTCCTCAGAGGAATCATGACTAAATACTATGACCAGTGCAATGCAAACACTGTTATAACACTGTACATAATTAATTACTAAACTGTGTGACTATGTATGAGGTGGGATACATATTCTGAATAAAATGGTGTTAGTCTGAAATATTCATATAATCAATCAATTTATCACCTTTATACTTCCAATTCTATTTTAATAACTACTTAATGGAAAAAGTGATATGCGTTCATGGTGTGACACTCTGAACCATCATGGGCCATCCAGACATATCCTGAGATGAAGATTCTGTTTGTTGAGCTGTTGCACATGATACTGTTCAACTGTGATTAGCACAGCTGTTTCAGAGCTATATGACCAGTGATGTAACTGGCTGGGAGAGTATGTAATAATCACCACATGCCGACCTATATTAATCTTCATCCAACTCTTTTGAACATTGAGTTGCTGGTAAGCATGAAAATGCCATGCCATTCCCCAGTCCATGTGCCAGACTCCTTATACTTGTTATTTAATATGCAAATTTGAACTGAACAAATTTGCCTAGACTAAGTGCCTGTGTGATAAACCTTTTTGTTCTTTCAGCAAAATAAGTAAGACTTTTCTGTGAGCAGGACAATGTCCTTAACTTAATTAATATTTCAGAAATAATCTATTATAGAATTTGTGTCTCGTTGCACAAGTGCTTCATCGCAGTGCTCCACAGAACCCTGTGCACACTTTTCTGGCAGAAAGAAAATGCTATGGACACACACCTAGAGATCATTTCTCAAGAAACCTTTGAAAAATATTGTAAACATTAACAAACACTGGTGCAGACATTACATTCAAATAAAGTGAAAAAATGTAACATGTCAGTCTGTAATAGTATACAAAAAGTTAAAATTTTGTGTAATTTATTGTGTACATTTCAGGTGAGCAAGCTTGGTGTATTGGGGTACAACCCAATTTTATTCATTGGGAAGAAGAAGCAGGGGGCAAGCTCAGTCAGTGCTGAGGTGATAACCCACATGTGCCCTGGAGGGGACGGGCCTGCAAAGCCATTTCTAGAGAAAATGAGTAGGGCATATGAGTACCTTGTGAAAAGTAAGACAAACATCTGTTCTTATTATCTGTTTTAGGCTTTAAGATGTGCTGTCATTGTGACTGATATGCTGACATGTATTATTTCAGATTCTCAAACATCTCAGTCTCCAGAGTATTCCAGCCACACAACTCCACTGCCCACAACCTTCCAACCCTATTCTTCTCCTCATCACCCAGACCCTTCCACCTTGCTCCATCCATCTGTTTCACATCGCCAAATAGACTCTGAGGAGGAGACTTGTACTTTGACCCTGATCCCTGTCGAGGCTCCATCTTCCTCTCAGGAAAACATGAATGAAAGTAAGTATTAAGATAATAATGTTTTGCCATATTTTAAGTAATGTGTCTGAAGTCATCCACCTCTGTCACAGGTGTGTCTGCACAGTGTTTCCCCTGTCCCAGACCTACCATCCCTCTGACCAGTGGCACAGGTAAAGGGAAGAAACTGAAGAGGAAGACAGGTATGTTTTGTTTTTGTGGTACAGACTACTCTTCAAATTAAATGTGCAATGCCTCTCCTTGATAGCAGCATGATTATTATTATATATGGTTATTTTTGGCATGTGCATGTAGGCATGTAGACACAATCAACCAGACACATTCATACACATTATTTTCTTCTGTTCCTTCTTATCAGCAACAATAAAAATATAAAGGATTACTCACTAACCTGTCATTATCTACATGTGTAAAATAAATTATTAATGAGATAAAACAACTCATTTGAACACAAATAGGACAAGACACAGCTGACTCTATTCTTGTCTTCTCGCTTTTAGCTCCATTAATTCCTTTTTTCTACTGTGGATAGTACCCCCTCAATGTTGGTAGAGGTGATTCAGATTCAGTTCTAATGAAGTTAGAAAAACACATAGTTTTGCTTTGGTCTTGAGAAGCTTTATTTATTTACTGACAAGCTTGAAGCTGTATATTTACAGCCACATTGACAACTTCACTCCTCCCCTCATTTGCCTCTCTCTCTCTCTGAAGGTATGTTCTTGACAAGTCAGCACTTTGTCAATTGACTGCAGCATCGGGTGGGCTGCCATGAATAAAAACTTTGGTCACTATTAGTGATAGCTTGGCTATTTAAACATCTAGGGTTTATGTAGGATGTCAACTGTCATGTGACAATTGTTGTTGGTGTGCAGTATTTTTACTCCACCTTTTAGCATTACTTCAGCTCGCTTCGAAAAAATCAAATCAATTTAATTCAATAGATCTGTTTTATCGAATTTAGCCATACTATGCAGTGGAAATGCAACTCTATTCACCTGGGGGATGTTGAAGTCTGTTTCTAAATTCATCTCCTCCTTCTTTCTTCTTCTTCTTTTCTATTTTTTGCATCATTTTAGGCTGCCGAAAATGTTCTAAACAGAAAATATTTCAATATAATGAAATAAAAGAAAAACAAGTAAAGGAGGTAATACACTGTAACTGAGTTGCAGTTCATTCAACAGTTCATTTACCAGTGGTTGCTGTAATGCTAACACTTCTTTTTGTCTGTGTGCGTGTGTGTGTGTGCAGGGCAGAAAAGAGGTAAAGGTGAGCTGGCTGCCTTGTTCCTCATGGTAAGAGCTCGGAACTTTAATCCACATTCACTGGTTTTAAAGCTATTAGTTTTTTACAGTATGCTCTCTAAATACATGGACTTAGTTCCATACTAGTGTTGTACCAGGTTTCTGAAAAAGTAATTTCTTGTTTTATGGTACCCAAGTGGTATAAAATAATACTGAGGTATATGCAATGGTCTTACACCTGTTTCTTTTTTTCTGTCTTTTTTTTCAGTGGCAAAACTTGGGAAGACACCTGGGAGCCTGCCAGCAACTTCCTCTAGTGTGTGTGTTTGTCTTTAAGACACCTGTATTTTGCATTTTGTTATTTTCTCGTGTACGGTTAGTTACTCAGTGTGCATGAGTAAAAATAAAAGTTTTGAAAGATGTTTTCATTACAGTTTGAATGTCTTTTTTCAGACAACCAGTCTCTTTTAATGTTTTAATGATGCGTGGGTGTGTGTGCGTCATATATACCATAAGCAATGAAAAATAAACATGGCTTGTGTAAAAACATTAGTATGTACAGAATCACTGACATGTATGCAGGAGTACATGCTGTCAGGTAAGTGAAAAGGCTAATAAATATGTTGATGTAGTATTAACTCAAATTACACCACCATTGCAATTGCTGTCTGTGACGTGCCACTTTAATTAAAGCTGGTTTCAACATTATACTATTTCTAGAATTGTCGACTTATACTATAGGCAGCCACTTCACTTTTGGGGAGCTATCTTATCATCCACAATGATTTTCGGACATAAAACAATCATTACAATCTCTGTTATTTATATGAAACGTTCTGAAATGTTAGACACATCCTGTTTCCCAAATGGGCGTGATATCCTCGCTCCGCATCTCCAAACCTCATTTAAGTGTTGTGAACGTCATGTAGATGAATGAAAGCAGAGTGTGTTGTACCAGAGACGAGTTAAAAAACTGATTTAAGTTTTAGTTCAGTTCTTAGTGATCATATTTGGTGAAATAGACTGACAATTCAGCAACATAGACGGTTCCCTCATGGGTTAGGGTTAGACGGTTACGCAATGTAAAACTCGTGATAGGGTGTTTCTGCTTTCTGCTTGATTTGTCTGAAAAACATAGTTTCAGTCTTGTCTTGTGAAAAGTCCAATATTTATTTATGTGACTGATGGAAAAAAAAATTGCTCATAATCTGAGCTAACGTTCACTTCTCCCATAGGGTCAACACAATCAGGACTTGCTACAGGTCTCCGAAAGGGGAGTTTAGTGACGTTAAGTGATAATATTAACATATTCATATTAATACATTGACATTTATATTAATACTAACATTCATATTTAATTATATTGTTTAACGGCACTTGCAGTGGCTAAACCAAGTGTCACAGATACAGGAAATGACTCGTCCAAGAAATACAAATCAAACACATTTATTTAAGCATGATTGTGCTTGTAAAATCGCGTGATTTGAATAAAATATGCATTCATCGATACAGAATATTCATTTTGTTTTGAAAGTGTAACCGGACGTTATGGATTACTTCCCCAGTTTAGTCCAGCCGGTCGCTGGAAATGTGTTGTTGCTAACTTGACAGTACCGAGTCTAATTGTGCAACTAAGAATTTATAACCTGTCAGAAATCTTTATGCTTTTTTTTGTCCTATAAATATGAGAAGTGTTCTCTCTACTGGCTTATTTTAAAAGTGTACGGAGGTTGCATATTTATTTTCTCAATTTCACTGTCCACCCGGACTTGGGTAAATGTGTCAGTTTTACTAATTGACAGTGCCACGGTCTCATATCAGTCAAACATCCCGCTCGTCCAAAAGTGACGCTAGAAGGGCACCTACAGCGTCACTTCTTGAAGCGTAGGGCCAGTGACCAAGCTGCAGTTTTTGACGCATTGGGAATGAGAACGTGTTGGCCAGAGATGTCTCAGACGATTGCAGAAGAATAATCTGTTCACTCCTTCCTCAGTATATTGCTCTCTTTCATTCACTACTAGCTAGTTCGTCGTCTAACTTCCCCGCCTGGTTCCTGTTGTCCCTTGCAGCATTAGTGATCTTCCTGAGTTCTATATGTCCTTGTTTTTGGTTTCAATTAAATCATTTTTTATTTATTTCTGCATTTGGGTCCTATTTCCTGACAAACATGACACCTGGTGGGAAGTTAATATTTTACGTGGTCTTCTGCCTCGTTTTCTGTTCATGCTGAGCCTGTTGCTCTCACGTATTGTCTGGTGAACTTGCTAAAGACAGAAGGGAGACCCTAAAAACACTGAAAGCCGACTGATGTGGCCGTTTTTTTACGTTTCAAGAGAGAGGCAGTGTCGCACATTTTACTATGAGTCTAATATAAATCTGAACAGCTGCTTCTTATAGAACTTTAAGCACAATAAAAATCTTTTTTGGGGTGACATTAAATCAAGTAAATGTTTCCGCTAACTCATGACATTTAATATGAACTTTAATCCACACAAAATCTATAAAAATAACCCACCAGAGTCCCACACGAAGTCCCATCTTTGTCTTTGTTGAATCTCTTCTCCAGGTATCCATGTACATAAAAATATTTATGACCTTAAACTGAGCCGATAATCTATCAAAGTGATGGCGACTGACTGAATCAGAGCGGAGAGACCGGATGAAGTTATTCGTTGTTTTTTTTTCTCACCTCCTTTAGCATTTATTCAGACTTAGATCAGAGTAAAAAACAAAATCTGTATATTTCTCTGCAGTCAAACCATTTCTGGTTGTGGAGGGGAGTGACAAACAGGCCTTAAAAAAAAAAAATTCTTGGTCTAGGCCCAGTTCTGAGCCCCCGCTGTACCATGGGATCTGGAGAAAATATTGTTGTAAAGGGGGAGATAATGTTTTGTCCCCAGTTTCACAGTGTATAGACAGCATTGCATCGCAGCATTGTCATTGTCAGGTGACAGAGTGTAAGTAATCTAAACTTCTCTAGCTATTATCGTAATCACCCTACTTAGTAGCCTCATCCATAAAGCTAAGCAGCTGAGGAATGGAGGCAGAGGCACAATGAGCATTAGTAAACAGCCATCATGGGACTGACAGCAATCAGATATTTTTTGTTTAGCTAAATTGTTATCAATAATTAAATGTTGATGTTGAGGGGCAGAGAAATACCCCCACTCGCATGCACACTCCAATAAATAAACAAATAATAATATAATATATATATATATATTTTTTAAATCCCTTTTTAATTCTTTTTCAAAAGAGGGCACTTGGGGAACTTATGGAGGAAAGTGGTAGGCGACCAAGCCACCCCCCCTCTAATCATGCCTGGTTTTATGCTTTTACAGTTTAGTTGCTGCTTTTATTTCCCCTAATCACCCAAGGCCACTTGAATTGCCTTGTTTTTAAGAGTGTGCTATAAAAATAAAGTTGCAATGCCTTCTGCGATCTACTCTGTAGTTTTCGTACATCGTTTGACCTATTTGTTCACTCTATGCAACATCTGTTATTTTTCTCCTATTGCATTAAAGATATGCTAAATAAAAGTTCCTCCCTGCATTTTGGTCCAACTGTAAAATCCGCACATCAAGACAAAAGTAGGCTTAAATATACCACAGATGCCATGAAAGTACAAACGGCTAAAGTGGTCAATGACCTCAAGACTTACTATGAAGTCCTTTGATGTGATCAAGTAGAATAATAAAGTAAAAACAGGCAGTTTTACATCCAGTGATTTTTGGGATTTGCATTCATTGCAATTTAATTAACAAAAAGTAGATTGTATGAACAGTGTAATGAAACCAAAAAAACTACATGTCTACAAACATATTTGAATTAAAATTTACAAAAAATATATGTATCTACATCCTTCAAAATGAATGAGGCCTGATCCAAGAGGCTTTACTTATAAATACAATTATCCAACAACAGGCATTAAACTTGACTGATTAAATATCAGCAAAGTGTACATTTACAGATAGTTTTAAAAGTCACTGATTGCTGATTAATCAGTGATTCATTCGTAACAAAGAATCTCTAATCTGTCATTGCCTAAAATCGATGTTTGAATTTTAGCTGCTGGTGCAAACTATGTTTTTAGACAAAAACAAACAACAACAAAAACAACATGATGAACAGCAGCTTTAAGGTCAGTGCTTTGTGGCAGCTGACGTTGCTGTTGTTACTGATTTTACTCCAGCGGTTACTGTTGAGAGGGTCTTTTGAGCTGCCTCCTGCCTGTGAAGAAAAGGAACCGCAGGTAAACATTTTGCAGCCAGAGCTATTCCTATTTACATAAAAATAATTTGAGTATCATTTAAAACTCTACAACGTAAAACATTCTGTAGTAGCAAAAAATCCCCAACAAGTATTACTACTTCAGATGTTGTCATGTGATCTCTTCTGTTTGATGCACTGCAGCTATTAGAGCTGCCACTACTAACCTGTTTAATCTTTCATCTGAAACTTTGATGTAAGACATTTTGAAATAATACATTTTTCACTTACATTTTTTTTGCTTTCAGGATATTTTTGGCGAGCATGGATTGAGGATCAAGACACTTTTTACTTTTATCTTTCAGGATAACTCTGTGATAAAAGAATAATAATAATAATAATTAATTCCTCAGTACTCAGAGTTGATTCTAATATGTTTGATGATCTGTGTCTGCGAATACTTACATCACTTCAAGCCTGTTGCAGTACAGACGAGGTTGATACACCTCCACATCAGCGATGAGATGACGCCTTACTACTGGGGTTGTCTTTGGACACCGACAGTTAATAACTACGGAAAATTTTTCTTTGATTAAGAACACAATTTATTACCAATAAAAGAAAAAATATTCTGCCATATGTTCAATTTAATTAAAAGATTTAATAGACACACAACTTCTTGCTGAGGTGCTGATCATGATGCAGGCCAGGAGAAAGATGATCTGGATTACAGAATTCATGTTTGTATTAAATAGTACAAAATTATTTGATTAATGTTTTGCAGTGATTTTCTCCTATTCAGTGTGAAGGACCTTTTCTCTCTAAGTGTTCCTGTCTGACTATTAAAACGCCATGTACTCTTCCTTTTATATACTCACATATATACTTACAATTTCAAAATGAAACTTCTCAAGAAGTCATCAAAAGTGATAATTCTTGCTTTATCCGGTTTCTTCTGAATTAAGAAGAGCTCCCTGCTTCCTTTTATGGACTTCCTCTGATACAAGGAAAACACAGCTGTTTATTTTGAAGTGAACTCGTTCTGCACTCTCAATTTACGAGGGTACTGAAACACCAGTGTCTGTAGAGTTGGCCCTGCTGTTTATACAAGTCTGAGAAGTCATTAACTTCGCACGGTCTCACAGAGGTGGTCTCTAAAACACTTTATTTTAGCGCTTTACAGCTTTTCAGACATCAGGGACATTCATAAAGAGAAAAAAAACGTTCATACTTTATTTTATCCAATGTACAGCATGCTTCCCAGATAGTTAAAATAATCTGTCATCATTTTGATATTACAAGCAATATGCATTTAGAAAACAAAAGGAGACACTTTTCAGCAATAGCTCTTAATTTTAATAAAAAATAAGATGAGTGAAATTTGGCTATGGCATTTTTTTTTATCTAGAAATTTTACATTTTGTCAATGTACACATTAAATTAAAACAAAATTTATTAGATTTCTCTTATACCATGGGATAATATGTGAGAGTTTATGCATATTTCTTGCAACTCTCATGGATATATGAGTTATTCATAGGACACCTTAATTTTGTTCGAGAACACGTGTTTTGTTTGAAATACTTAAGCACCATTTTGTGTTATAACCTATAGTATCCCCTATAAATTGATTAAATAGTAAACATATGGTCCTGCTCTTGGATGTTAGAATCCTTTTCATTTAAAAATCAGGTTTACATAATTTTTCTCTCAAAATCCCAGTTTATAGCTTTTTGCATGTAAGCACCTTTATTTCCCTTTTCTTTCTATTTCTTCAGAAATGGGAAGCTGTGATTCCTCAAAATCAGGTTTACATCATTTTTCTCTCAAAATCACAGTTTATAGCTTTTTGCATGTAAGCACCTTTATTTCCCTTTTCTTTCTATTTCTTCAGAAATGGGAAGCTGTGATTCCTCAAAATTCAAAATCGTGCTTTTCAGTTGCTTTGCTGTGCCGCTTCTTGTTCCAGTTCCAGCTCAGTTCATTTTTACAGAAGAAAGGCATGTTGCATATCTACCCTCCATGTATGGACACAATAAGGGAGACCATATTTACGTGGAATTAAATATGTTCCTAATTTTTTTTCTGTCAACCTGACCCCAATCTTCTGAAGGAAAAGAGAGTGCTGTTTCCAGTTAGTTGTCTCGTAGTCAATTTGGTTTTCACAAAATCTTTTCAGTCAAAAATTTTAATTCAAACAATGCAAACAATAACATTCAACATGTCAGTTCTAACTTTTTTTATAGGGGTCTGAAAAATTTGCAGATTTTAGCTATTTGCAGGAGTTTCATCCAATACTAGCACTTGTCATACCAATTCAATTCAATTACAAAATACTTTATTATTCCTTGAAGGAAATTAAGTGTTAATTTAGCTCATAACTAAATATTTTTTCAAGGAGTTGTTGTAGGGAGAAAGGATTTCCTGTTTCGGTATGTGTTGCATTTAAACTAAAGATTCCTCTGACTGAAGATACTCTGCTGCTGTAGGATAGTCTCACGAAGAGGATGCTCAGGGTTCTCCATAATCTTTTTAATTTGATGAAGAATCCTTCTTTGCATCATTATCACCAGTTGTTCCACAGTCGTCCCCAGAACAGAACCAGCCTTCTTCATCAGGTTGTTGAGCCGTTTTAAGTCCCTGGCTCTGATGCTGCTACCCCAACAGATGATGGATGAAGAGATGACACTCTCCACCACAGACTTGTAGAAGATTTGCAGCATCTTCCTGCAAACCGTGAAGGACCTCAGCTCAGTCTAAAGAAAATAAAAAAATCTGCTCTTCTTGTTGCCCTATCATGTCTCAGTTTTGGGGTGTTACAAGTTTGATGTATTTTTGTATATTGACTATTTACATCAGTCCTTCAATCAGTTCCCTGCTGAGGTTCTTCCCAAACTGTTCTGCATTGTAGTTCTTGTTCTCACTTGGTCGTCATGCCTTAATAACATTTCTACTGTGTTTAAACTCCATGCTTTCATTCAATCACTGCTGGAGCCTCTTTTGTATTGTTCCCGTCGTTCTTGTCCCTTTGTATCTCCCCAAATCTGGAACTTCATTATTTTTTTATGAAATCCCAAATTTACTCCACTCTGTGTCTGCCTTGTTTTTATTGCCCTTTGGGCCCTCCTCAAATTCAGCAAAACGTGACATTCTGTCTATTATGTCAACTACGTCTTCAGGAAGATGTGTGACCGCATGTTGAAAAGACAATTTTAAGCCATCACCAGGGCTTGCGTTAGATTTTGAATGACTGTTGCGTAATGTTAGTTTTTAAGTGGTTTGCATTTGTATTTGAGACAATAAATCCAGATAGGTACATCCCCCGGTAATGTTAAACACACACTTTTTGTTGTTTTGAGTTTTAAAAAATAGACTGAAAAAAAAATAGACAGCTACTGCTTTTGCTTGGCAATATTTGTAAATTTTAAACAAAACAATGTTTTGGGCATGAAGAAAGTGTAGCAGTCTTGTTTCAGCTTGCTGACCAGCAGTGTGCAGCAACAAGTGGGGGTATGCAGCTCCAAGCTACTCTACACTCCATATAGCCAGAGATTGGGGCTTTTAAAGCTGTAGCCTTTAAAACATATAGGCATATCATGGTATTGAGCCAGATACAATGATATTACCAAGGGCGCTAGAGAGGTAGGTTTGTAGTTTTGCATTTGATGTATAATCTAGATTATACATCAGAGTTTACTGTCGCAGGACTGGTAGGATTTCCTGGGGGAGGTGAGTCTACCCACAGAGAAAAGGTTGGCAGAGATTTGATGATTGAAGGTCTAGTGATGTTTTGTCTTTCCAGGTTGTAGCTAATGAGTGATGATCCAAAAGTTGATGGACAGGCAGGAGAACAGTGGAGCGATAGAAGATGTAAAGACCCAGAGAGGGATGACAAGGAAGGCTATTGTAGGAGCAGCGGGGAGAGAAAGAAACATATCCATGAATTAGGTCGTCATACAAACGCTAATAGTGCGTTCAGACCGCACGCTTCCGAGCGACCGAGCGTCAAGCAACGCTCACAAAGTGAAAACACAGCAGATACTATTTAAGATGATGCTTGCAAAGCTTGTAGGCGTGCCTTTCTCAGCCAGATGTTTTAAAAACTAGTGGGTCATGGTTGGCTAGGCAACATCGATTTCGGGTAACATCACTGCAGTGAGATGCTTTGATTGGTTGCCATGCTGCGTCAAGAGCAGTAAGACCGTCCAAAGTGCAGCTAGCTGATCTTTTGCATTGCTGGCATTTGGCGCTTTGATGCTTGAAACACGGGAAAATCTTGAAAAGTTGACGGAGCCAATGCTCACAAAGCGCCACAAAGACTTTGACGTTCCTCTGACTGCCTCAAACATAGACTTAACATGTAATCTTGCTGGTGCTGGCGTTGCCGTTCGGGGTGGTGTGTACGCACCATAAGGCTTATTGAGTCACTAGGGTCTAGAACTCGGACATCAATTGAGGAACCGGACATCAATTGAGGAACACGGTCACTAGAGAAAAGTGAGGTTACTCAAAATGAACACTTAATTAGCTCTCTGCAGAGAAAACAATGTGGCATCTGCCTGAGTCAACTGACTCCTATTTATGCACCTTCATATCAGCCTTAAGCAGAGACGTATAACCCTGCCGGTCACACCCTGGAGAGAAGGAGGAAGAGGAAAAAACCTGCACACTGGCTGGGAACACCTCGGGATTCCTCCCCAGGATCCGGCCCAAGTGGCCGGGGAGAGGGAAGTCTGGGTCTCTTTGCTGAAGCTATTGCCCCCGTGACCCAAACCTGGATAAGCGGAAGAAGATGGATGGAATATTGTATTATTATTGAAAGTGTTGGAACTTTGGATAATTTTTCTTTCACATAATCTTACATTCATTCCCTTACTATTCAAATGGAATTAAATTTAAATTCAAAAATAATTAATTGATCCCAGAGAGAAGTTAGATGGTGTTGTAGCTCATACTAATTGATTAATTATTTAAGGAGTTGTTGTAAATCATTAACGGTGTGGGCAGGAAGGATTTCCAAGAGCGTCTGTGTTGCATTGAAACTATAGAACCCTCTGACTGAAGACACTGTTGTTGTAGGATAGTGTTGCGTGGAGGATGTTCAGGGTGGTCCATAATTTTCTTGATTTTAGAGGAATTGTTCTTTGCATCATCATCTCCAGTTGTTCCACAGTTGTCTCAATAAAAGAACCAGCCTTCTTCATCAGATTGTTGAGACTTTTTAGGTCTGTGGCTCTGAGGTCAATACCAACAGATGATGGCTGAAGAAATTACATTCTTCACAAAAGAGCAGTAAAATATCTGAAGCATCTTGCAGCAAACCTTGAAGGACCTAACCTTTCTCAAGAAGTACAGTCTGCTCTGTCCCATCTTGTAGACATCTTCACCGTTCAGTCTCCACTCCAGTATGTTGTCCAGGTGAACACCAAGGTTTTAATACTCCTCAACCACCTCTACATCTTCTCCTGTGATGAAAATAGTGTTCGACTTAACTCTGTTTCCTCTGAAGTCTACAATCATCTCATTTGTCTTGCTGAAGTTTAAATAAGACAATTGTTTCCACTTATGCCACCAGCTCTCTGTATTCAGCTTCTTCTCCATCTCTGATACACTTGACGACTGCAGATTCACCTGAGCATTTCTGCAGATGACAGGTCTCTGACGTGTACTTAAAGTCTGAGGTGTACAGAGTGAAAAGGAATGGTCATTTGTTTCAACCCACAGTCCCACTGAACACTTGATACCCAATGGAAAACTTTGTATAGCGCTTTACTCAGTCTCTACAGACCCCAAAGCTACACTACATTCAGTCATCCACCCATTCACGCACACATTCACACACTGATGATGGCAAGCTACGTTGTAGCCACAGTTGCCCTGGGGCGCACTGACAGGGGCGAGGCTGCCAGACACTGGCGCCACTGGGCCCTCTGACCACCACCAATAGGCAACGGGTGAAGTGTCTTGCTGGGGCTTGAACCGGCAACCTTCCGATTACAAGGCAAACACCCAACTCCTGAGCCACAGTTACCCTAATTACAGTCAGCAATGAAAAAGCCATGATGATTAAAAAGACAAAGGAATGGGTTGTCATGGTTTTACTAAGCTGCCTGATCCAACATGCACAAAACTCTCAGGAGACCAGTCAGATTTCAAAAGTTAATTCAAGGGATAGGGACAGATGAAATGGTGGCGGATTCTGGAACCGGGAAAATGCTGGGAAGCAAGAGGGGAAGATCTGGAACAGGAAACTGCTGGGGACTGGGAGCAGGAACTCTGCAATAGGAGTAAGAGAAGAGTAATTGTTTTTAGTTTGGAATATTGATCTTGAGGTGAATTCTTACAGGTGGTGGAGAATGGCGATGCCGGGGAGGAGTGAGTGGAAGCTGGGTGAGGATCCGTATGGTGGCTGACCAGGAAGTGGTTGCCAGAGTCAGAAAATTAATTGAGCTGGAAGGGGAGTATTGAATCTAATATGGAATAATTGATAATTGAAAATTGAAGGTGCCTTTATCCTCCAGTAAATGATGATTAGATGCAGATGTGCAAACCTGCAGAACTCCTCCCATCAGTATTGAGCAGCAGTTCTTCTGCAGTGCTCTTCATTGGACAACCTGCAGAAAGACGTGAGAAGTCAAACCAACCTACAAAACAAAAACCCAGCATTCTTACAATAGTTTTCTTGAGTTATATGTCTAATAAATGTAGCACATGTCAGATTTAGTACCCCCTGCTAAACATATGTAAATAGCCTGACAATAAAATAATATTTTAAAATAATATTTTATTGTCGCTGAAAATTTTTGCTGTTTAACAAATAAGAAGACACCAAGTTTTACATTTATTCTGCATGTATTTAAAGCCTTTTATAATACTTTACTTAAGTTATTCATAATTTCCAAGAAACATTTAAAATTTACTTTAAGACTTCCTGTTTCCACATAGTGGGACACAGAGGGCCCTTTCTTCCAGCCACTTTTATAAACAGGGAAAGACTAGATATCATGTCGACAGGGAAAATAATCCAGGAAATGACTTCATAAAACTATACACTATTGTAACTGTTTCATGCTACATGCTACTTTGGTGTAACAAATTAATAATAGCATGAGAGGATAACAATCTTCAAAACTCAATCAAAGAATTGCATCTTGGAGTCCCCAAGACCACATAGCAACCTGTCATTGAAAGTTTTATTACACACCATTAACAGAAGTGCCATTGGGAGATGCAGTGGACTGTATCCACTAGACTTCATCACTTCGACTCTTTTTATTCTGTTTCTGCATTGCTGTAGTTTTTAATCTCACTCTGACATCTAGTGGCTTGCTCTGGTAGAACAAAATGTCTGTTTGACACTAGATCTTCATATACTTATGTCTTTATGTGGTTTAATTTGTTTTTAATAATGTTGAGGGGAAATAATTTATTTATTTATACATTTTAAAGGAGCAAATGTTGGCAACCTAACAGTCATTATTTTTACAATATCAAAATCTGTCGATCATGATAATGATAGAAAACACTTTTTTCATGGTGCTTTCAAGGAGGAATACTTTTTAACATTTGTTTCTAAACAATAGTTCTCAGATATACTGATAATCTTTAAAACATTCAAAGTACTTTAACCAGGCTATTTTAGGAAAACCTTGTTTTTCACACCCACTTTACAGGAACAGAAAAAAAATTATCCGAGTATATAGTTTACCTAATTCATAACCCTGTTTGCTATATAAAACACACACTGAAATGTTGCCTTTAAAGGAATTGGAGCCGCTTGTGCATTTGGGTGTGACACTGTAATAAAGAGACAGGGCTGGAAAAGAAACTGAAACTAAACTCAGATTGAGATCAGTAGTTAGTAGGGAAGCTCAGGAAATGGTGATATATTTGTTAAAAGTCTTGTTAGAAGCCCAGGGTTTTTGGTACAATATATAAATATCAGCAGTCATTGCTCTGTAAAATCAAAAGACGGAGACAAATCCTTTCCAGGACAGCAGATACTCTGGGGGAGTGATTGAAAAATCAGGAGCACAACTTGGTAAGTTGCAGAAACAAAGCTAACTCTGTCCTCAGTACGGAACCAGAGCTGCAGTCACAGCCTAATGCTAACTGAGTGGTAGTGTTATACTGCATTAGCCAAGCCAATAAACGATTACTGATAAAGAGCAGTAGTGATACACTTATCTGAAGCTTGTTCAATATGGTTGGAGGACCATCAAATTAAGTGGATGCATCAAAGTAGAAATTAGGTGATATGGCCCTTTTCCTTAATAATTTTTTGCTTTTAACAAAATCAAACTGCAGATTAAATGTTATGTTTTTCTTCGAGATATATTAAATAACACAAGGACTCAAATATTTAACAAAGTTGAGTTAGCAACACAGTAATGTGTTGAAAATCACTGAGTTGTTTAGGTGTGCCGAAAGTGGTTATACACTCTTCTTCACCGTCAATTACAATCTTATTCCAAAATTAAATAAATTAAAATCCCTCAAAGTTTTATCCTGAATAGGAAATGCTGCCTTTACATTTAGTGACACTGCGGCATTCCGATTAGTGAACTCTAATCTGAAGAGGGCAGATCGGGGCAGCAAAACGTGCCCATAGTGAGCTACAATTTATAGTCTTTTAAAAAACTGGGTTTGTCACCTTTTGTCATCAACAACACAAATCACCTGAAGAACATTTCTAGGATTAAAGGACTAATGTCACAAAAGGACCTTGAAAAACGGATCCATGGGTTTATCTTAGTCGGATTGATTACTGCAACAGCGTCCTCAAAGGTCTACCTTAAAAGTCAATCAGAGAGGTGCAGCTGATCCAGAATGCTGCTGAACGTATCCTCACTAGAACTAAGTAGAGCACATTACCCTAGTTTTAAAGTCCTTACACTGGCTCCATATAGCTCAGAGAATAGACTAAAGTCTATTCTCCTACTAGTTTATAAATCACTGAATGGTTTCACACCAAAATATGTTGAAGATCTGCTGTCACTATACCAGCAGACCACTCAGGCCCTCCATCTCTAGTCTACTAAACATCCCTAGAATTAGAGCCAAACATGGAGAAGCAGCTTTCAGTTTCTATGCCCCACAAATCTGAAATAATTTTCCAGATGTCTTGAAAGCTGCTGCATCGTTAGGCTCTTAAATCAAAGATTGAACCTCTACTGTTTAGAGCTGCTTTTGAGTAATGTTCTAAAAGAAATTTTTGAAATGAATATCTTTTTATGCTTTTCTTGTTAATCAACTTCTATTTCTTTTGTTGATTATGTTTTACGCTTAATTGCTGTTTTTAATTTTCACACTTTTGCTGTTTTAACTTTCTGTTTTCTTCATGTAAAGCACACCTTGCCTTTTAGCCGGTTCCCTAGCAACGGAATTTCGTTGCCAATAAATTACACAGTGCGTTTCTTCATATGCAATGACAATAAAGGAAGTCTAAGTCTAAACAAAGTAAAACGTACATGACACTCAGAATTGAACTAAGGTGCTTGTTTTGATTGATCACCATTTAGTTGTTTCTACGATTTGATTGGAGTCCAGCTGTCATGAATTCAATTGATTAGTCATAATTTGGGGATAATCATGTCTGCATAGGGTCTCACAGTTGACAGTGCACTATAGAAACCAAATACTGAAGTGAAAAGAATTGTTTGTAGACCTCCGACACTGCAAAGTGTCAAAAGTAAATACTAGGACTGTCATAACATTTTGGCAGCATTAAATGTCCTGAAAAGCACTGTGATCTTATTTTTTTTAGGATAGAAGATTTTTGAAAGTAGCAAGACCTCTGTAGACCTGGCTGTCTGATCAGACTGAATAATGAGGGAAGAGGAGATTTAGTCAGAGGTAGCCAAAAATACAAGGCAGCAGAGCTTCAATGTTTCCTTGAGCAGATATAAGGTCAATAACTGGTAATATACTCCCAAGACTTAAATCAAATTCAACATCTCTAAATAGAACCACAAATTTAAATATGCTGTCCATCCAACCTGGATGAACAGGAAGATCAGTGTCTCAAGACGTGGCCTGTCCTTGCTGCCAAAGATACTTTAAATATGGAGTAAGAAATTCAAGCAAATCTTTTTCACACTATATGGGACATTAGGTGTAGAATCTCGAGGGAGATGGATTTAATCTATTTAGAATAATGCTGTCATTAACAAAATGTGAGAACAATGAAGAGATATGAATAATTTCTAGATGTGATGTACTTAAATTTAAGACCAGAATTGGTCATAAACCTACTATTTAGGCTTAAAGGGATCTTTTTCCACTAATTATTGAAGGTTGCTCGGTTAGATTTTGAGAGATCCTTGTTTTATCTCTAATCATAAACAAACTTCTGGATGAATAAAAATCATTTTGATTCTAAACCTGCCAGGTGTATGACATTTTTTTGACCTGACTACAATTAAAACAGATTATTAAAATTGTTTTCTTGATTTTTGTTTTATTTCTAGAAGGACCTTCATCGCAGGGAGAAGCGGTTCATAGTGATGAACGGACAGCGTCTTTCACACCCAAAAGATAACATCCTAAGAATGATTGACACAGCCATCTTGAAAGGTCCTGAAAAGGTGGCTCAAATAAAACATATTAAGCCTCATGGACTAAATACAAAAGATTTAGAGAGGAGAATTAATCTTCCTCAGGATTTAACAACCTTTATTCAATCCAGTTATGCCATTTGTAAGTTCCAGACACTCTTCCAGCAGGGCTTCAAAAATCCTGTGTTCATTGAGATTGAGTCAGACTTGGTATTGTTTAGTAAGTGCCCTCATGACCTGGATGAAGCTCAGGCAACACTGGTGGAGGGTCTGTGTGTGGAGATTGAGAAGCTCCAAGGCTCTGCTGCTTTACCTCCAGATACAGACAGAATAAAAGAAACCCTCCTAAAAACCAAGAAATATTTAAACCGTGATGAGTTTATGGTGGACTTCAGCTTCTTCCCTGGGCAAGGTGCAACCACAGTGGCCAAAGTACGCCTGGTGGGCTACACCGAACATGTGAACAATCTCAAAGATGTTCTTCAGGATTACCTGCTGAATCAGGTTTCTACAAAAGAAGTGCTGCACCTGCAACATCCTGAAATGGTTGACTGCTTTGACAGAATCCTAAAACTGATTAGCATTAAGCAAACAAAAGTTACTTTGAAACCTTCCCCCCTTCCTAGCCCCTGTGTAGCTATTTCTGGTCCCCGATGCCATGTTCAGGAGGCCCATAAGGCTCTAAGATCTGGGCTGGCCAGTCTGACGTTAGAAAAGTTGGATTTAGATGGTCCAGGAGCTGTGCGGTACTTCCAGGCAGAAGGTAAAGTGAGCAAGGAGCTGGTTGAGAGCTCCTGCCAAGTTCTTATCCAGGAATGTCAAGGTAAGCCTACAACAAAAATACTAAGAGTATTCCTTTAGGTTTTTTCTGGCTGAATCTCACCATTTATTCTTGTGTTAATTTGCAGTATCAAGTCCAAGGCAATTTATTCATCCAACTACAAGCCTCCTTCATATGAGTACCACCAGTCTGCAGTCCTCTTTCCTGCTTGTGGGTCTTCAAAGAAAAAATGTTAATGAGGCCATAACAAAGATTAAGAATCTTTACCAAGGTCACAGTGCCACCAAAACCTTCACCAGTCAAGACCTGGCAGACCTCACTCAGGATGACATGAAGAGTTTGACGAAGCTAGTAGAGTCTCAAGGTCTGAATGTACAGGAAACCCCCCACAGTCAGGGTGGTTTGACGGTGAGCGGCTTGAAAGCTGGGGTCAACCAGGTCGAGCAGATGCTCCAAACCGTCACTCCTCTCAGGAGAGAAATGAGAGTCAAAGAGGAGGAAAATCTGTACCCTCGTGTAGCTTGGTGTATCCTGGGACAAAACGGCAGCTGGGAGAGGCTACCAAAGACTGCTAATTATAATCTAGAAAACCGTAACACTACAAAAAGCATAGTAGATGCAAATGGGGCTGACATGGAGTGTGAGTCTACAGACGAAGGAGGCTAGAATATCTGGACAGACGGCCAAGCTGAAACGACTTGAGAATTTGCCAGGTAAGGGGAGTAAATGTTTTAAGATAATTTCTTTGGTTGGTTGGTTGGTTGACTACTGTCTTTGTTAATGCCCTTTCAAAATTCCAATTTTAATTTTCTGGACTTTGTCTTTTTTAATTTAGAATCTGAAAACAAAGTTAAGTCTATCTAAAAACAGCTTTAATGTTTAATCCCAAACTTTACTGTGCTGTACTATGGCAACTATGGTAACAGCTCTGTTACCTCATCAAACTGTTGCATGCAGGCAATATCAAAATATGCAGCTCAAAAAGAGTCAGATATTATATCATTGCTCAGGTTTTCTAGGATAAATCAGATTTTATCTGTGGTTATTTATTTAGGGTTTCTCAGGCCTGTCCTTTGCACTCTAGCATCACTCTCTTCTGACCTGGGTGGCTGTCATCTTGATATGTGTACTTAAAAAAAAAAAAAACCCTAAGTAAAAAGTACCCTTAGCCTGAAAATAAATTATAAAAGGTAATTAACTGGACAGGAGATTTACAGATGTGAACTTTGTTCAGTGGTATTTATTTTAAGTTAAATATTTATTAGCCTCTATCAGAGAGAGATTGCCAGTAAGGTGATTTGTTTGGCAAGGAAGAACTTTGACTTATCGTAACAAGTTCAAACAACATTTCAGCTAAACAAGTGTAGATTACCAAATATACAAACATGTACAAATAACTTGATGGAAGAAGATTAAACAATATGTCCACTTTTCATATTTATTTTTCAAAAAAGTTGCTAATAGGCCTATTTTGCTGGAGATATTTTGGCAGAATATCTATAAAGTGGAATGCAGCCCTCATCATTGAAAAACCTGTCTCACTATTTCAGCTCAAAATGATCTGACTCCGAGTTATACATTCATGTTTTACTTTTAAAAAAATTATTGCTCCGGAAAAAACTTAAACCTTGCTATAGTAAAAAGTAAGCATTCAAACCATTTTCCAGCACCTGAGTCGGAGATTTGATGTGCCAGTTAGGGGCCTTTTCATTTTACTATGGTCAATAGTTAGATTTAACTCCTACATAATGAAGTTTCCTGAACATCTCTTTACATGTGTTTGTAATTTTTTATTTACTATCTTTGCTAGACTTTACTTTTCCGCTGTATTGGGACAACATGTCAAATAACGAAGATCTGAAAGAAGTGCTGCTGGATCCTTCCTCTGCAGAGTACAGAACCGTCCAGCAGTCATTCAGCAGAACTGCTAACAACAAAACCATTGTGAAGGTGGGGGGCGATTTTTCAGTTACCTCCTTCTTTTTGATGTGTATAACGTCATAAAATACTGGACAAATGCCTTAAATATATGTATTCATTATAATCATATGGCATATTTGTTGGAATTGGTTGTTTTTATAATTAACAGTATATAATCAAGGCTGAGCAATAATTCTAACTAATGGTATGAAAGATTTCCTTTGTTGAGCTGCTATTTTCTTTTTTTTCCGTCCTGTCAGATTGAACGCTTGCAGAACGTTCACCTGCGCCGTGCATATGAAATGCAGAAGAAACATATCTCTGAAAAGAACAAAAATGAAGGAGGAGCAGGTGAACGGTGTCTGTACCATGGGACCAGCCAGGAAAGCCTCAACCCCATCAAAACCAAAGGGTTCAACAGGAGCTTTTCTGGGAAAAATGGTAATGTTTAGTTACAAAAAAGAAAGTATTTCTTTTGGAGATTAATTCTATGTAGTTTAAGAGCTTGTAATAACTGATGTGGGTACTTCCATAAAAGATAAACCTTTCATCCATTTTGTTTTTCTCAGCGACACTCTACGGTCACGGAACCTACTTTGCTGTAAATGCCAACTACTCAGTGAGCTACTCACAACCAGCCGCAGATGGTACTCAAACCATGTTTGTGGCCCGGGTTCTGACAGGCATTTACACTCAGGGACGAAGCGACATGAGGGTTCCTCCACCTCGCAGCAGTCGAAAGCCCCATGACTGCTACGACAGCTTGGTGGATCGAAAGGACAACCCCAGCATGTTTGTTGTGTTCCATGATGACCAAGCATACCCAGACTACCTCATCACCTTTCGTTAAATAAATGTTAGAAAATCTCTCAGTGGTCAGGGTTTTTATTTTGTTTGCGTCTATTGAAACTTCTCTCTGTCGGCTGCAGCAAAGCAACAGAAATTAAAGTCCTCATCACAAGTGATGGGTTAGTCCGTCTACTAAGTTTGTTAAAAGACAAGTCATTAAATCATATGCTGAAAATTTTTTCTCAGAATTTTTCTTTTTCTTTCTATGCTTAAAATTCTGTTTAAAAGTTTACATTTGCTCCTCTTATTGCAATCACGACAGAAATAGATAGAAGAGGTGGTTTCCTTCCAGACCAGTAAAACCAGATTGTAGTGTTATAACAGAGTTGAAGGGGCAAGACTCAACTATAACATGACACCACCGTTTAACACACTTCTTGTCCTCTCATTATAAGTTTGCCCTCTTCCAGCTATACTTGAAACAAACCTTCCTTCTTGTCATTAAAACAAAACTGTACAGAAGCCAAATATGTTTGTTAAAACCAAATAAATTGGGGAAAAGAGGAAATGTATATGTCTTAAACAAAGACTGTGAGACATTAAATAATTGTGCAATCATAGATGAGACATTTAACACTGTGCTTGCACACTAATCTACATTATAATAGAGTAATGATCAGTAAATTTATCGTCATCATTTACCTTTTGCCTTGTAGCTATTCAACAAAGCACACCAAGAAATATCCCTTTAAAAAGTTGCATATTTCTTGGATTGTGACTGGGTGTGTCAAGGCTATCAGTGGGAGGTGAAAAATCAGAGAGAGTGAAACTATTTCAGTAAATGCTATTTAGTCAAAACAGGGACAAGCACAGAAAGACCTCTCTCAGTTTAGAAGTCAATAATGGCTGAATATCCATATCCGTTGTATTTTGAGGCCAGATATCTAACAGACAGAGAGAAGGATAAGGTCAGGAGGCACTTTCAGAAAAGAAGAGACTCCGGGGGAGGCGACTGTGGAGTGATTGAAAAGGTCGGAGATAACATCTATAAAGTCTGCTTTAAGGAACAAGAAGGTATGAACTAAATTTTATTTAAATAAGCAGATTTTTAGATATTTAAAACAGACATACATGGTTGTTGTGTTGTTTTTTTCTTATAGACCAGGAGCGAGTTTTACAGCGGAAAATTCAAACGCTTAATCTTCCTGGTGGAACTCTACATCTCACTGTGAGTCCAAGCAGTTCACCACAGACCCAGGATCAGCCATCAACAAGCCAATCACAAGTGAGCTCTAGTTTGTTTCAAAATCCATATTTAATACAATTAGGGTCAAACACCAACCGGGCTTGGTGTTGTCAACTTCAGATATCAGTTTTAACCCAACACTGGTGCCTATTTCCATCGGGCATTAGGTTGAGTGCACTCTGGGCATGTCGCCATTCCACTGCAGGCAAAACGTATTCGTAAATCTCATTTTGTCACGTTTCAACCATGTGTTTTAATATATTTTTTAATGAATTTTATGTAATTCTCTCTAAACAAATTTCTGACAAGTGTGGCGACAACTGTTTAGCCGTCTTGAATCAGTCATTAATAAAACCAGCTCTAAATGCAATTATATTTGAAGGGTTTTGGGTCCATGTGTCTGGCAGGTTTGCACAGAAATTTGTTGCCCAGTTTTCTTTGCAAAATGGTTGATGATCACTTATACTGGATGTGCAGCTTCTGTGAAGAGCAATTTCCAAGTGTTGCACTAAATTCTCGAATTTACTTTTTTCTGCAATTTGACTGGACTATTCTAACAGATAAATATGTGTTATACCTCGACTGCAAAACTCGGAATAGTCCATTGGTACTATGGGCCTCTTGGCTAATCCCTTGTTCTTCTTGCTCAGTCTTTATGTTTAGGTGGAGAGCCATGCCATGCTGGGTTGCAGTGGTACCATACTGTTTCAGTTTCGCATGAACAGGGCAGATGTTTCAAACTTGAGTTATTGTGTTTTAGCTGAACTGCTTAAAACTTCTTCACATCTTTTCCCATGTTGTGTATTCTGTGGTGTTTTGGTTGTTTTTTTTATTTCTGATGTTCTATAATAAACCTCTGAAGTCTTCACATAGCAACTGCATTAACAAAGAATATAACAGATATGTGAAATTTATGAATTAGGAGGTCTCTAACTAGCGTTAATAAATTTTATTTAGAGGAAAATGGTGTTGAATACAAGTGCACATCATTAAAAAAATTATAATTAAACAATCAATTTCTTTCCACTACGTCATACTGGTCAGTTACACAAAATCCCAGTAAAAGACAGAGAGGTTTTTGGAAATATTTTGAAAAGGTTTATCACAGCACCATATTTTGTAGTGGGTCTTGTCTAATTCTACTTTTTCTTTGCATAAAAAACTGAATATATTTGCTGTTTTGTTTTTTATGTGACGACTAAACCCAGCACTAAAGGTCTTGAGAAGATTTTCAGAACAGACATCTTTTTACTGTACTACCTGAGAGACAAACCTAACGCTCACAAAGTACTACTAAAACAGTTGTCTGCAATCGACTGCACAATAGAGCTAGATTTTGAGGAAGAAGAGGCAGTGGTGAGGGGCGACATAATAAAGGTCCCTGGAGGAGCAGAAAACTGGGAGCTACAAGTGGATCGAGTCTTCATCAATCTCATCGAGAAATACAGCTGCCATCATGTGATGGAGCCCAAACAAGTCAAAAAGGTTCTGCAGGATCCCTTCTTTGTAACAGATGATGTAAGAGTGTACTCAGAGAGTGGTTATGCTGTGATGGTGGGGGAGGCAGATGTAGTAAAGGAAAAGATTGCAGTTCTAGAGAAAAGCATGCCAACACGCAAAGAGCAACCAGTCAAGCAGTTCAAACTGATTGAAGAGGAGTTCAACCGAGAGATGAGTGTGCATCATCCAGAGGTTAAAATCATCAAGGGTGCTAACATTGTCATCTTAGAAGGTCCTGAAGAGAAGGTTCAGTCTGGTGCAGCAAAACTTAATGAACTGATTAATAAAATCGAAGAAAAGAGGGTTCATCTGTCTACAGATTTATTAAAGTTCATGGCTGCCAGCAGTGTCATCTCAAAGTACCAAACTCGGTTTCAGCAAAGCCTCAGAAGTCCAGTGTCCTTGGAGGTGGGGTCGGAACTGATTCTTTCCAGTTTGTCAGCAGATGCTCTGAAAGAAGCTGAGACGGCAGTGCGAAGAGATTTGAATGAGTCCAGTGTGACCCTTCAGGGTACTGCAGCTGTGCCTCCAGATCTAGACAGATTAAAGGAAATCCTCATCAAAGGCAGGGACGAGGCAAATCGCGGCGAGCTAAGAGTGGGAGTTAGCTTTGTTTCAGGATCCAGCGGTACTCCATCAATCAAAGTACAGTTGATGGGCTACATTGATTATGTGAACAGGCTTAAAGAGCTTCTTCATGACTACCAGGCAAATCAGGTGTCAACTCAAGATGTCCTTAACCTGCAGCATCCTGAACAAGTTGACTGCTTTGAAAAAATCTTAGGAATAATTGGCATGAAGCAAACTGATGTGACACTGAAGGCCTCCCCTTTTCCAAATCCTTGTGTGCTGTTGTCTGGTCCCCGTTTTCGAATTTAGGAGACCAAACAGGCCCTTATGTCCGCTCTGGCCGGTCTGACGTTAGACAAACTGGTACTGGATGGTCCTGGGGCTCTGCGATACTTCCAAGGAGTTGGTAAAGAGAGCAAGGATCTAGTTGAAAGTTCCTGTCAGGTAGTTATCAGAGAACAACAAGATGTTAGCAGACCGATTGTGGCAACCAATCAAAGAAGCCTCAGCAGCATCACACCAAGACCGTTAATCCCCAGGAATCGCTCCAGCACTGTTGGACAGCCTGCAGTCAAAATCAATCTAGAAATCAAGATTGGCAGTTTGGAGGAAGAGCAGGTTTGTCCACTTTACCTAATTTTCCTTCATATATTTGGCAGGAACACCAATGACAACTTTCTATTAAAACTAGTGCTAAATGTCTCCACAGGCAAATGTTTTGGTCATCCCCACACATGACAGACAGCTGTCTTCAACAAATATTGGCAAATCTTTGCTAAAGAAAGGCGGAGACACAATCAAATCAAAGTTTGATTCATTGGTAGCAAATTATACCCTGGTCCCTGGTGACGTTCTGCAGGTTGATGCCAGTGCTTCTTTGGGTTGCTCTGAGATGTTCTGCATAGAGTGCCTGCCTTGGAACGGAGTTGGAGGAAAGAGTGTGCAGGTAAAATGAAAAACACAAACAAAAACAAGATCTATATTCAATCCATGACCTATAAGATTCATATAGAGGAAAATCGTGAGATTTTTAATTTGTTTTCAGCATGAAGACTATGACATTTAAGAAGACCTGTAGTATGCATGAAGTAAGATTTTTCCTCTTGCCTAGGTCTTACATGAATATCTTTTTATGAATGTAAACGCTGTGTGATATACTGTAGATTTATCATTTACCATTCTCAATCTGAAAAACGTGGACTGCCTTCTTCAGGTTGGGTATCAGTCTCTGCCTCAGGTGGAAGATTATCTTGGAGTTTTTTTCATAAGTGACGGTAGTATGGAGTCGGAAATGGGTAGACTGAAAAGGACTGGGCCTCCTCTCCAGTAATGTGGGTGTTGGTCCCAATCTGGCTATGTTCTAACCCTGACCGATTGTCTTGAGATATGGATCATGTTAAAAAGAAAGTTTTTCACATATCATTCTGGCAAAATTAGGTTATTCTATAAAATGACTAACCTCCACCTAGCGACAATATGAATAGCTCTATCAGTCTGGATGAGCTTGGACTAGAGAACTCACTACTTCTCCACATTGTAAGACAGCAGTTGTGGTGGTGTGGGTATCTAATCAGGATCACTACTATGCACCTTTTCTAAAGAAAATTTCAGGACTGTTATCAGACAGACATCCCTGGGCTAAGAGGAACCTCCTGTCCCTACAAGGATATGTTTTTTTAACACAGAGAACTGTGTTATTCTTGTCTTTCAGGCTCTTTCTAAGGGGCTGAGGAGATGTTTGGACCTCTGTGCAAAGAAAGGCTTCAATTCAGTAGCAATGCCTGTTATCGGACCTGGATTAATCCTAAAATACCCCCTGAGTGAAGCCGTTCAAGTTCTGACGGAAAACATTCACCAATTTGCATTGTCTGCCCAATGCGGAGATCTCACCACCATCCACATCGTCATTAAACCTGCCTATCCAGACTCTGAGCAGGTACTTCTTAAATACAAGCAATAGACTTTAAAAAAATGTTTTCATAAAGTGTAATATATATATATATATATATATATATATATATATATATATATATATATATATATTTACAGATCTTCCATGAAGTGTACAAACATCTCAGCTTAATCATGAACCAGAGAGGCCAAGGTAAACTAGACATTAATTACTTTTTTATACATTTTGCAGCATATAAACATTTTATTGGAAGTGTTTGTCACCAAACTTCATATGATGGCTTCCTTTTCTTAGCATTGTTTGGGTCACTTTCCAGTGACCTCGATGACATCAACATCACTTTAAGAGATGGCACTAAACTACAGTTGGTGTTCGGTGACATCACTAACGAAACTACAGATGGTGTGGTGAACACCACTGATTTTGTCAACTTTAACAATGGTAGGTGATAAAAACAGGAGGTGAGCAATTGAATGTCCAAAGAAGGAAGCACACTGTTATTTGTATACTTCTATAAGTTGTATGTTGTCACATAAAAAAAAAACCCCACACAAACACACACACACACACACACACACACACCTACACACTTAAAACACAGTTTTAAGCTTTATTACTACCTTTCAACCTCATAACATCTAAATTATTAGCCTTCAGCTTATGAAACTATTACAAAATCTTCAGTTTATGATCCTAAAACAAACTAAAATAACTAAGTGATGTTATGTGTTAGTAACTTTCATACAGTAGACAATAAATAGAAAATAGAAACTTACTTTCAATTCTCAAATGTCTAAATAACAATGAAGCTTCCACAAAATGGTCACAAATTGACTTCTAGCCTGAGCAAACTTTTCCACAAAAGATACCATTATTTCATACTTAAAAAAAACGTCAGATACAAACAACCAAAATACCAAGGGAATGATATAGTGAAAGGAGAAAATGACGAGCAACCTGATACATAAAAAAAACAAAAAAAACAACCACCATTGACATTGTTAAGACACATCAAAAATATTATCTGCTTTAGTGTGCGTCAAGAACTGAAATGCTAAACCACAATGGCTAACAGATGTTATCTACATGAGATTTGTTATCTTTCGTTTACTGCAATTTTATATTATTACCTTCTGAGGCAATAAAACTATTCAGAATTATTTAGCTTTTTCTTTTTTGATATTGCAACATCAGGAGTCAGAGAGGAACTTTTAAAGTGTACTGCATTCATGTTAGAGGTTGACAGACTTAAGAATACATCTTAGAAAATGTATGCTATTGAAAATGTAAATCTGCATAAGCCTGTCTTCTTTGTCAAAAAAAGATTTTAGCTTTACTGTCACCTTGTGCTTAAATTAGACCTAGCTCAGTGTATATTTGCTTAGAAAACTGTTAAGAAAACAAATTGTGTGTTTATAACCATTTATTACAGAGGGAGTTTGCAAAGATATTTTAACTGTAGCTGGAACAGAGGTGGAAGCGAAGCTGATAACAGGTGAGAGGAAAATCTGTCACATGTTTTGAAGCCAAAGAGAGTTCAGAGTCTGTTCTTATGGTGATTTCCTGTGCCTTGTGGACAGCGAATGTGAGCCGAGGAGCTGTTTTTTCGACAGGACCTGGAGGGTTCCCCTGTAAAGCAATTTTGCATGTTTGCGGTCAGAAAGATGCAAGTCTCATTGAAAAACTTGCATGTAGCATCATTGACGACTGTGAAAATCGGGGATTTAAGTCTGTAGCAATTCCTGCCATCTGTGCTGGTAAGTCTATTTTGTGCCCTTGGTGTTTGTTAGAGAACACATCCTAATAATCTGTGTAGTTAAACTTTGTGTGAACACACTGTTTCTGTAGGAGCTGGTGGGTTGGACCCTGCTGTGGTTGCAGGTGCAATCCTAAGAGGGATCAAAACGGCCAAGTCATTTAGTTCTCTTTACAGCCTCACCACGATCCGCCTTGTCCTGATTAAGATCAACGTGTTCTTGGCTTTTAAAGAAGAAGCAACACAGATGTTCCCAACTGTTAATAGAAGAGGTGACAGAAAATTTTTTTTTACAAATAGCTTTCCCCCAGTATATCTTCTAAGATTTTCGTGTGATCTGTTAAAGATTATGTTAGGTATATTCACATATATCTTAAACTTTTCTTACAGTATCACCAGTTCAGTTGCCCCGGGTACAGCAACAGGCACCTTTATCTCTAAGTGCAGACCTAAAGATTTTTGATAATGTTCCTTCAAGTCAGAAGTCTACTTTCCTGTTCCTGGGTCTTGACAGAAAGGATGTTAATGATGCCATGGAGAAACTGAAGAATCAGTATAAGCTTCATTGCTCTGATTACACCTTCCCAAACGAGCAGGTACAGAATCTCACAGAAGACGACATGTTAGATCTGCAGGAGCTGGTGAACAAGGAGGGTCTGTACATGAAAAAAGACCTTTCTGGAAACTTGATGGTAAATGGAATGAAAGATGGGGTCAACAGGGCAATTCTGAAGTTTAGTTCATACTTGCATGGCAGCCTCATTAGAGGGGTGAGGGAGAGGGAGGAGGACGATTTGTTCACAGATGTGATTTGGTGCATCCTGGGACAAAATGGAAACTGGGAAAGACTCCCCAAAGCAGCCAATTATAACCTGGAAAAGAAGGATGTTGCCGGAGGAATTGTGGACGCACACGGAGTCTTATGGCAGGTGGATCTACAGAAGTTAAAAGTCACATCTTCAAGACAGAAATCAAAACTCAAAAGACTTGAGAATCTGGAAGGTGAGAAAAGCTGATAGTCTTCCTCTTGTACACTGTCAAACCTCTGGATAAATCCTAGCTGTAAACTAAGACAAACAATCCTACTGGATACTGGAAATAGACAAAAAACATTATTGTCTGGTTGAACATGTTTACAGACTTCACTGTTCCTTTGGACTGGGACAGTATGGCTCCTAGTGATACCATGAAGAAGGTGGAGCTGAAGTCATCTTCTCCAGAGTACAAGAGAGTGAAGGAGGGATTCAAACGAACTGCTAACAAAACTGTAATGAAGGTCAGTGGCTTCTATTATAAACAATTTACATATTTACATATCTGACTTTGTCTGCTGCTTCAGAAATGATTAAGAGTTTCACATTTATAGGTTGAATAAATTAGATGACTGCCCTTTATTATTATTATTTTTTTAATTAATATTCATCACATTCCATCCAGGTACCTGGAAAATTCTTTTCACTTTGTCAGCAATGCTTCAGATCGTGGGCTTTCATTTAATTTATAACTATCTCCACACTTTAAATGTACTTGCGAAATAAGAACCACCAGATGGCTGTCCAAGTGAACTATTTATGGTATTACTTTGGATTGTTCAAAAACAAAATAAACATAACCTGCTTTAATGGTAAAAAAATAGTAAATGGTCTAACTTTTATAGCACTTTCTCTAAGGACGCCAAAATGCTTTACACTACATTCACCCATTCATGCACACATTCACAGACTGGTGATGGCAAGCTATGTTGTAGCCACAGCTGCCCTGGGGCGCACTGATAGAGGCAAGGCTGCCAGACACTGGCACCCTCTGACCACCACCAATAGACAACAGGTTAACTGCCTTGCCCAAAGACAGAGACAGCCGGAGCTCGTACCGGCAACGCTCTGATTACTAGATGAACTCCTCAACACTAAGCCACGGTTGCATAATCTTCTTAAATTCTTGCTACAAAGCTAGCCACATTGTTACAATGAGCTACTCATTATATTAAAAGCTCTCTTTGACATTCTAATTTTCACAGCCCCTATTGGAACATGCTTACTGCATAGAATTGACAAAAATTTTGAAGGTGTGTCAGAGTCAATTTTCTTTATCAAAAATACCTTCACAAGGAGACCCAAGAGCCATGAGTATATAGAAAATTAAGTTTTACCTGCATCCATAATGAAAGGTCGCAGAGTTGTTTGATTAATGTTACAAAGACCAATTAGAAAATAAAGGTCACACATCATATTTTACAACTGATGAGCGGCCTTCTACCCCTCCTTTGCTTCTTCGGTGGGCAATAAGATTTTATGACCCCAATCTTCTGTAAATCTGGGGAGCACATGCCCTCACCCAAGCACCCAAGAACAAACTCCAGTCTTTACAGATCGATAATGTTCTGCATACAAAATTCATTCAAACTACTAAAACTAAATAAATGATAAAATGTAATACACAAATTTACAATTCTTCCTACAATGTGCTTTTCCTATATCTCAAATATCATCTGACTCGGTCAGGAATGGACAATCCTCCAAACTCTATATTAGGTAGTCAAGGACTTGGCATAACGAACAAGGAGATTAATGGGTGTTGAACTACGTCATTCTAAAAATAAATAAAAGTTCAAAATTCTGGGCTGGTGCTTCTCTATAGCTCTCATCTGGCCAGAGGGAGGGTACAGCCTGGACAGGTCGCTTGTCACTTGAAAAACAGACAAATCAATTATATCTGAAATGTGCCAAATTTAAAAGGTAGATTTAGAAAAAAAAGGTTTCTTTTTCAAAATGCCAACAATTGAGGATAACACTTCAGCTATGTTTCTCTGTCTCCTTTTAGATTGAGCGCTTGCAGAACATTCATCTACGACGTGCTTATGAGGCACAAAAGAAACACATATTTGAAAAGAATAAACAGGGGGGAGGTGCGAATGAAAAGTTTCTCTACCATGGGACAACAGAGGACAACTGTGAATCAATCATGAAAACTGGCTTCAACAGGAGATTTTCTGGGCAAAATGGTAAAACTATTTTATGTAGTCCAAACCATGTATTTATCTTACAGTTTACGCAAAAAAACCACATGGTTTCACATGGGCAACATGAGATGTAATAATGATAAAAATCTTTGACACATGTGAAATTCATGTGTGAAAGCATTTTAAAAAAACATGAAATGTGTGAAAAATCAACTGTGTCTTACACAAATTTACAGTGTGAATTTGGAACATGGTAATTAACCGTGAAACCAATGGACATTCACATGTGAAACCCATGGGATAACATGTAATTCACATGTGAAACATTTTATTTCCCACCGGAAACATCATGTGATGAAAATTTGTTAAACTCATCTGAAATTACATGTGAAACCCCATGTAAAACTGAACATGGGAAGTCCATGTGTGCTACACATACGGTTTACCATGTACCAAATGGAATGACATGTTTTCTCACATGTTCAAGCCCATATGAAACTTTCTGTGAAGTTAAATTAGTGATGTCTACCTAAAAAGGAGATAAGAAATGAATGAATAACAAGAAAACATTTTTTTTCAGCAGTAATGTTAGATATCTTTGTGTTACAGTTATGAGTTTTTCATATTTACTTTCCTTTAACTCACAGCAACAGTATATGGTGAGGGAACTTACTTTGCTGTAAATGCCAGCTACTCCACCAACCCCACCTACTCCAGACCTGCAGCTGATTGTTCTCAGCTGATGTTTGTGGTTAGAGTCCTGACAGGCGTCTACACTCTGGGCCAGAGTGACATGAAGGTGCCTCCGCCTCTCGACGACCAGCAGCCCCACATACGTTACGACAGTGTGGTGGATACAATGGATCAACCAAACATGTTTGTTGTGTTCCACGATAAACAAGCTTACCCAGACTACCTCATCACCTTCAAGTGATGACCCTGAAAACGTCTCATGGTTCTGTGAAAGTCAACATGAAATACCGGTTTCTTAGTAAGATTTGTAAAGGTTAAAAACTGAAGGAATACAGACTTTTACAAGACTGTGCTAAAACCTCAAATTCATTGTCAGACTTTCTGAAGGTCCTTTTATTTTTTATTTTACTTCTTTGGCTCTTTAAGTTTTACTTACAAATCATTCTGGCACAGAAGGCTCAGTAGAGGTCCTATGCCAGGTTTTGGTGTGCCATTTACTGTTTCTTAAACATGACTTTCAGATGTTCAAATCTGCTTTCAATAGTTTCAACACTTACTGTAAGAGAAAAAAGGTAAAGCAGACAATAAAAGATAATCTTTAAAACTGAAAAAGGACAGAAAAATCAGTCCTAGTATGAGCAAAGTACAAATAAATAAAAGTTAATTTAGATGTTTTTTACAGTTCTTCTCATATAGATCAGAAAACATGACATAAAAGCTGTGTAAATATACAAATATGTAATAAATGACTCAAAAAGTTCTTACATTTTATTGAGGTAATGTTTACAGAAATTAATCTAAAAAGTGCCACTTTATTTTTTAACCACATGGTTAATTTTTCCTTTAACTTTATGTGCCCAACCAACAAGGGGAGGGTATTTCCTTAAGAAATTAATAATTTATTTTCTAATGCACTGTAAAGTTGTACAGTAACATGATTGTAAAGGCTGTTATTTAGTTATTCCAAATATGGCAGATTCGATATGACTTGAACTGTCAAAGAAGGTGACAAAAAAGGGCTGGAAGAGAGTCGAATCTTTGCCCTCACTTAGGGGAACTTCCACAACAAGAACATGAAAAAGGCCACATTTGGCACCAAAAACATTACATTTTATTTGTATTTGTTGCATGCTTATTAGTGTTGCCTTATTGTATGTTTGCACAAAGTAACGCATCAATTTCCTAATGATGTAAATCTGCTTATTTGGCAATAAAAACTTTCTGAATCTGAACTTAAGTCCTATAAAAAGAGGTTGTGCCTTGAATCTGTCACTGTACTGAAATTTTTTGTTATTATGAATTTTGTTTTGACTGTTATGTGTCAGTTATGGTTTAGGGTGGCATCGGTTGATTGGGCCATCTTTTGGAAACTATAGATCAATGAAAAAAATGTTTTTCTTTTTTTCAAGAACTCAGGTGCCTCAATTTGAAATCCTACGCAATAAATGTTTGTAAAAATATAAAAGATTACGAGGCTGACACATTCTGCTTGTGTTGTTTTTTTTTTTTTTTAATTCCTGTTTTCTATGCTCTTCCTGTGCAGGTCAGCTGTGATTCCTCCTTGCTGCTGCTGCCCATCCTCTACTTTCTGCTGGAGGAGCTCACAGCTGCACCTGATCTGCTGATTAGTCTCATGCCTACTTAAGCTGCTGCTTTTCTGTTCTCTGTGTTGGAGCGTTTGTGTCCAGTCTGGTTTTTTCAGGTCTCACATGCTGTCCATTTGTTTTGTTCTCTGGAGCTTCCCTTTTCCCACTGAGTGTGGTGATTTTTTGTTGCTATAATTAAACCCACCTTGAACTAGTCCTTTGAGACCAAGCCTCAATCTCTGCGTCTGGGTTCTTGAACGTCAAGCCGTAACAGAGGCTCAAACCTTAAGTTACTCACTTTACCTTTAATGGCCCATTTTGTGTGATGTCACCCTATAGTGTCTGCCATTTTAGTTCTTTCCTTGTTCTCTATTTTCGGAAGGCATGTTTCCACTATCAGAATGTCAGAGTAACTTGAGCACATCTCCCTTATTCCTGCATGTTGCCTCTGGCCAGGCCAATAGGGCCTTTTTCAGGGCGATTTCAGGAACCAAAGGAGTACCAATATGGGGTGTGTGCTCGAGAATTGCCCAATCGAGTCAGTCAGAGGGAGCTGTGTTTAGTTGCGATAGGTTGCTGAAAGCACTGGCGGAGCCAGAGATAACTAAATGGTCGGGCCACGAGGAAATTGGTTGGGCCAGACTAATGAACCAGAAAGTTACACGGACCATTGATTGTGTAATCTTACAGCTGATATTACAGCAGTGCTCCCCGATAAAGCCCCCCGTTCACCATTCAATGTTTTTCAGTAGTTTTGTTTTTCCCAAGATGTTTATTGTTACAATGTAGCCTAGCTTGCACACTTTTTATGATCACAATTCAATAGCAAACTCAAAGTTTAACGAGCTACTCGTTGGCAATCCAGCCAAGCAGTGAGTGTAAATTTCCTCCTACGGTATACTGATGCTGAATTCCAAGTCTCAAGGCACGTAGCGGGGGTACGTCTGCGTTGTACACGATGCCGGCGGAGATGTTTAAAAAATGAACTTGAACTTAACACATTTCTCATGAACATTTGACTCTAGAGTTTTGGCCCTAGTGGAAATGGGACATAAGTTAACAGTGCATAGCCTACCTGAACACTGAGGAGCATGCATAGCATTAGGGCTTCTATCCACTGTTCCGAATGCTGCTTCACCGGAGGGGAGTGTTTCGATTCTCGGCAACGGGATTGTCGATATTGTCCCGATTTCTTTGTCAATTTGACTTTTGTGACATAGCTAAGGATATTACCTGATCTAAACAAGATTATCAGACAACCCAAAGTTGGTTTCTCTGCTTGTCTTCCCTCCCCTCCTGATGCGCAGCTTGAACAGAAAAAAGGCGTCCTTCAGAGAGAAACGACACTGGCTATACAAGCTTTTTCGTTTGCTAGCAACACATCAGAGGTGTGCTACAGCGTCTGTGTCAGGAGTTTATAAGAACTTACGCCACAACTCAACGCTGCAGGTTTTACTCATTGAGTCTCTGTATTCATTGTTGTGGTTCTTGAGCAGCTAATAAAATAAATGTGCAGTGTTGGAGTCCGCCGGTCGGACCAAAGCTGGTAAACTTTACAAACAACTGTTGTGTTGGTCTTCTTATATCCAAACCGCATCGAAAACCATAACTTGACTATTTTCCTAATCCTACTATTTGGGAACCAGTCCCTAAACCTAACGTGATCCATCTGTTTAACATTTACGACCAGCAGCCTCCTTGTGTGTGGGTGGACCCATAACAGATCTAGAGGGGGGAACACATATCGACATTACACCCTTCTTTTACATAGGAGACATGCAGTTAGTGAAACTAATAAAAACAAGAGGGTGCTTGAGGAGAGAGAAAAAAAAAGCTACTGCCAAAATGTGCTGCAAAGTTACGAAAATGAGTTACAGCAGGTATCGCGGCAAAATTTGGATGCTTTCAAATATTATGTTTAATTTAAAGGCAGAGTATAGAGCTGAGCCACTCCCCTAAAAGATTACTCATATCCGTAGCTCCCGCAGATGGAAGGAGATCAGTACATGATGAGTCTGTGTGGTGTTATTGTCATCTATCATTTAAAACTGCATTTCCGCATTGTACATTTTTATAAACTATTCATGAAATAAATTAACAGAAAGATAACTATATGGTGAAGTATATCGTTATCGGGATATAAACTGAGCAATTTCGGGATATACAAATGTGGCCATATCGCCCAGCCGTATGCACATATATGCTACCTATATAAAGCATATACGCACATATATGATACTATTTGTGCCACATATATGCTGTATGCTGCCTACATAGCTCCTGGCAGGATTTGGTCATTTATTTCATTTTGGTAGCTGTCATACATGATGCCTAGCTCATATTTTTATTATCATGGTAATAACTGCATATTTGTCTGAAGTCGATTACAGGAAAAAATAAATAAATCATGCAACCAAGCACCTTGTCCAACACGGTTTCAAATATATTCATATATATGGAGGTGTGGGATGAGGTGCTCGGTCGCATTATTTTTTCGCTCTCACTGTAATAGATATATATTTTCAAATGTGCATTTTTGCTGTATATAGGCAGCATTGGTGCATGTAAACTGCATATATTTTTCATACATGCTCATATGGACACATTGAATGTTATTGTTTTCATCCGGGTATTTTCGCGCATGCGTACAACAATGGAGAGGAAAAAGCTTCCACACTGCTAAGCAAAGCTGTGCGGTTGTGGTCGAACAGTTAGACAAACAAAATAAAACCTAAACCATCTTTGTGCAGATAATCGAAAAAGTCACAAGATACAAGCTACGAGAGGAAGCTCCTCAGATATGACCGCCACAAGTTCAGTATGGAGATATCTATAATTAAATGACCAACATGTCTGGACTTTACACAGCAGAACCAAGAAAGCATACAATCATTAGGAAAACCCCCAGTGCTCGATTCTTCTAACAGATGTATATACCGATCGATCATCAACACGGCAGTTTTATGAGTCACAACAACCGAGTTACCATCATAGACTGCAAATACAATGGACTAACCTTCGGGTTACGGCACCCATAGGTTTCTAAAGAGCAGAAAACGAAGCCAACTGGGCGGTTCCCACTGCCGCCATCTTGTCCGTGTCGCTCGTCTCGTCACTCTCAGAAACTCCAAAAATGGGCAAAGAGGTGGAGCTGAGAGTGGTGCTGTGAGGCTGGTGGGGTAGGGTTGACGCTCCGAGCTGACATAGCTACAAGATAGTCGGGAGCTAGTCCGGAGCTAGCTGAAGCTAACGTAGGCTGCAGCTGGTATCAGCCAGAAGGGAGAGTTTTGCCCCGTTTTTCCAGAAGGGCCGCTTTAGACCTAGAAAAATATCGATTGGGGAACACATCGCTATAACAAGACCTAAATGGGTCAGGTCACTACGGCATAAAATGGCTGTATTTCCATTACCATTGGTTGATGCTGAGGACATGGGTGGGCTAAGCTTAACAAATCCTCCAGCAAAAAGCAGTCACAAAGTCATCATAACAACTCAGATCCTCATTGATAAAATAAAAGACTTTTGATTCACCTCACATCTCAGGCATCCATTAGTTCATGCTTGCAGCTGTGTTCCTCATACAAGTACTGATCTAAACGGCGATCATCCAGTTTATCTGGAGTCCGACTCTGTAGTCTTCCAGCCTGATCCAGCCGACTCACGCTCTCTGATGCCGCAGCTTCTCGGTCCTGCCATCTTTGCTGCTCTGCTGCTACCCGACCGGGGGGCTGCTCCAACTCGCGCGTAGAAAGACATAAAAGCTCAGATCAGAGCTCTATTCCTCTTGGCCATCTGACAGAAATTCTCCCCGGCTGCTGGCAAAGCATCAGCCTGTATAAAGCCTCGCCCGAAGCAGAGACTTCTTGGACGGTCTGTTACTGTAATCAATGCCATAGCAAGCCATCTTTGTCTAATAAGTGCAGATTAACATCCAAAACTAAATAATAACTCTGATTGGAGATTTGAAGGCAGTTTTCCAATTGTCTCCTTCACGAATTCGAACGAGGTGTAAGCGTTTCTAAGGTCTAACTTAGAAAACACTGAGGCCTGACTGACAGGTTCCAGAGCTGAGGACAGTAGCGGTAGTGAGTATTTGATTTTAATGGTGATTTGGTTGAGACCACGCTAATCAATACATGGGCGAAGAGAACCTTCTTTTTTGGCCTGCACCTAGGGGAGAGGACGACGGTCGAATTATTCCTGCATCGAGAGACTCCTGAATGTACTTTTCCATAGGCACACGTTCCTTCACTGAGAGGTTGTACAAACGTTTTGAAGGAAGTGGAGCACCGGGAAGTAAGTCAATCGTGCAGTCATATGGCCGATGGGGGGGCAAAGACAGCGCTAAATCCTTTCTAAAGGCTTGGTGGAGATCGTGGTACTCTTGGGGAACATTCCTGAGATCTGGATCAGGGGTAGGGGCAGGTTCTAGGTCAGGAATCACGGGTAGAGCAGATTTTAAACAGAACTTTGAACAGGCGGAGCTCTAGGAATCTACACGGCGTTGTGCCCAATTAATTTGAGGATTGTGGGTGGCAAGCCAAGGGAATCCAAGAACCAGAGAGTTCTTTTTCTTTCTTCTATTGGGAAAGACGAAAAACTGGATTTCTTCTTGATGGTTACCGGAAAGTATTAGTAGGATTGCCTGAGTTTGATGTGTGATGGTTGTTATCTCACTGCCATTTCTAGATGGATGAGGCTTTGTTCAAAACTGGAATCAATGAGAGCAAAACACAAATAGAGTTTTTTCCTTTTAAACAGAGAATGGCTGATACTGTTATTCTGTTTATACTATGGAATCCAACCAGGACCCTTCTCCTCACTGGCGGGCTGACTCTTTTGGCAGAACGGGAGATTGTGCAATGAAGTGTTGGGAGGAACCACAATAGAGACAACAGTTATTTGTGAGGTGTCTGTCCTTCCTGAGGACTGAGCAAGGCTCTACCTATCCGCATGGGTTCCGGAGAGTACTCTCTGGGTGTTACAATCGGAGTGGGAGTTCTGGATTCAGTCTTAGGAGTTTCATGACTCGAAAACATAGATTTAAATCTGGATCTTTCTGTCAGCCATTTATCTAATCTGATAGCTAATGCGATTAACTTGTCCATGGTCTCTGGGTCATTTCTGGTAGCTAAATTGTCTTTTATTTTATCATTCAGGGCATGATAGAATGCTCCTCTTAAGGCAGAGTAATTCCAGCTGGATTCTTCAGCTAATATCCGAAAATCCACAGCAAAATCGGCTACTGCTCGATTTCTCGACTTGATAATCCATAATTTTCGTGCTGATTCTTCATTTTTAACTGGGGAGAATGTTAGTTCAAACAACTCCAAAAACTTGTCTAGGGATGTCTCTTCTATAGAGGACTTGGCGTAAAAGACCTCTGCCCATCTAAGAGCCTTTCCACATAACAGACCAATTAAATAACTGATTTTCTGAACATCTGTAGGAAAAGTATGCCTATGCCTATTCCTCCCCACCCACTCCAATTCATATAACACCGCCACCATTTCCACTGAGTATACTGACAGTAATCCATCTGTTCTATAACTCTCACTATACCTATATTCAGGGACAACAAAAGCAAATCCAGATTCCCCATTTTCTGGTTCTTTAGATCCGTCCATGTACACCCTTATATACTGCCCATAATCCTCCTTAACATAATCTAAAAACTCCATCTCCCAATTTACCTTCCCTTTCAGTTTATTTTTAATCTCCAATAAATGCCAGTTTATGTTTATGACCTCTATACCCCACAACGGACTTCCCAAAACCCTCTCTACACTACCTACTTCTAACCCCCAACCCTCATCTCCTGTGTATACCTCCAACTGACTGACCCAAAGCTTCTGACTACCTCTTCCCCTTCCCAGCTCACTTCCACTAACTCCTTATTTGGGTGCAAGTTCTGTTGCATTTTTAAATTTATCCAATAATTAACAATTAATTGTTTCCTCCTCAGATCCAGTGGCATTTCTCCAGCCAAAACCTTTAATGTTGGAACTGGAATTGATTTAACTGCTCCACAACTTACTCTTATTGCTTGACTTTGTAGTCTATCTAATCTCTTTAACCGTGACTCTGCTGCTGTTCCATACACTATACACCCATAGTCTATTACTGTCCTAATCATTGTCACATAGATTGTCTTCAACACCTTCTGTATACCCCCCCCCCCCCAATTTGACCCCACTAAGACATCCCATTATATTAATTACTCTCTGGCACTTCTCCACCACCTTGTCTATATTTTTACCCCACCCTAACTTTGAATCCATAACCTCCCCCAAGAATTTAAATTAATGTACCATTTCTATCCTCCTATCATACATTAATAGTCTCATTTCTGGTATCCTTAATTTCTTGGAGAAGACCACCGTTTTTGTTTTATCTACTGAAAACCTAAATCCCCACTCCAACCCCCACTTCTCCACCTCCTTGATAGCTTCATGCATCCTTCTCTTAACATACTCCAAGTTCCTCCCCCTCTTCCACAATGCCTCATCATCTGCAAATATACAGTAGATCTTCCTAAATCTCCCTGAACCTCCTTGAAAAGATCATTAATCATTATCCAAAAAACTAAAGGACTAATGATGCTTCCCTGATGGGTCCCAATCTCAATTTTAAAACAACTTGATACTACCTTCCCCACTCTTACCTGAATACTTCTACCCACCAAGAAACTTTTAATCCAATAAAATATTCTGCCTCCCAACCTCATTCTTCTCAACTTAATCAAAAACCCCTCCTTCCACGTCATGTCATACGCTTTTTCCACATCAAAAAACACTGCCACCACTGATTATTTCTTTGAGCTTTCCTAACTTCATTCTCCAAAATCACAATCAAATCCATAGATCCTCTTCCTCTTCTAAAACCATTTTGAAACCTATTTATTATCCCATTCTTTTCTACATAATATGACAATCTCTCATTGACCATTTTCTCCATAACCTTACACACTACCGATGTTAATGCAACAGGTCTATAATTTCCTGGCTTTGCTGGATCCTTTCCTGGCTTCCTAATGGGGACAATAATTGCCTCCTTCCACACCTCCAGGACCCTCCCTTTCTCCCACACCTTATAATAAAGGCACAACAGTTCCTTCAATGCTCTACTCCCCAAATTTCTTAACATTATATAACATAATCGACCCTTCCCTGGATCACTATTCCCTGACCCTTTAATCCCTCTTTACAACTCTCCCATTGTGAAAAAGCTATTTATCAGGTGACCATCCATATTCCCTACATCTTCCAAGAGATATTTAAACTGTTTGAAAGTATTATCTCTACCGCTCAATTCCTCCTCCGATACTTTTTTGAGCCATGTATCTGAACAAAAACTTTCCCCATCATTTCTGCCTTTTCTGAGTCTGTTATTGCTGCCACGCTCCTGCAAAGAAGGTATGAGAAACAAACAAATACAAACAAAGCAAGCCTCCAACACTCACACACAGACTCCCAACATTTTCAATTTTATTGTGCAATTCCTGTCGGCCAATGGGTCACATTGCTGAAAAAATGAAGAATGGAAGTAAACAAATTTTCTCATCTGCTTTGTTCTACACCCTGAATCAAACAAATGATGTACTGTGGGAATTGGAATGAATAAAGAAAAAGACAATTCCTCACGTTGACAACGCAACGGCGTTTCGTTTATAAATCTAATAGCTAAAAGCTCACAGGAAAAAAAAACAGAACACGTTGCGTAGTCCACCCTAAAAGAAAAACTCCTCTGGGGAAACCCCGTACTTAAAGAGACAGTATCTACGGCCCCGAATGCCGGCTGTATTGCATATAAACAGTCACAATGAACAAGGCTATGAAGCAACATGAAAGTGCAAGAAACACAGAAGGCTAATGCTGCCTGGTGAATTATGTCACTACAGTCCACTACACACATCCCCCCAGAATTCACCAGGTATGCAGGGCAGAGTGGTCCCTAACGAGGAGGAGGCCGTAAGGTGTGGCCCCTACGGCTCCGACGGACCAGCGTTGGGGAGAAGGATTCTGCGGAGGGCAAAACCAAGCCCCTGGCCAGGGAGGGGTTTGGTCGAGGCCGAGGGTGGTCATGAAGTCCTGGTAGTCACTCAGGTTTAGCTGGGGGATTCCCCCGTTTCGGCGGCTGGGCTATGTCCACTGACCTTTCCAAGTCTAGGTGGGCTGGCTTAAGCCTGTCGACAGAGATGAGATCAGCCTTGCCCTGATGTCAACCACAAAGTGCTTGTCCCTCTTCTCAAGGACGCGGAAAAGTCCATCGTAGGGACGCTGGAGGGGTTCCTGGTGAGCATCATGGTGAATGAAGACATAGTCCGTAGACTGCAGGCGAGCAGGGGTGTACGACTGTGGGAGGCCATGAGAGGAGGTGGGAACAGGCGTGAAAGCACGTGCCTTGCTGACAAGGTTGGTTCGCTGACGTTGCGCAGACCAGGGTGTGGTGGTGTCGGGGAAGAAATCCCCTGGCACCCACAGTGGCTGGCCGTAAACCAGCTTTGTCAAGGAGGCCTGCAGGTCTTCTTTGGGTGCTGTCCTGAGGCCTAGCAGGAACCATGGGAGACGTTCCCCACCCAGCCGCTGTCTTTAAGGCTGGCACGAAGGGCAGCTTACATGGAACGATGGAAGTGCTCCCATAAGCCGTTGGCCTGGGGATGATAAGAGGTGGTACGTTGAGTGTCACTCCAAGGCTGGTTGCAATTGAGTTCCAGAGCTCCGAGGTGAACTGGGAGCCTCGGTCCAATGAGAGATCTGATGGAGTACCGAACTGGGCTACCCAAGTCCCGATGAACGCCTGCGCCATCTCAGCAGTCATCGCAGCCACCAGTGGGACCACCTCCGGCCAACGGGTTGTATGATACACCATCGTGAATAGGTAAGTGAAACCAAGAGAGGGGGGAAGGGGACCAGGTCCACATTCACATGATCAAACCTCCTCTCCGGCTTAGGGAAATGCTCCAGGGGTGCTTTAGTGTGACGGTAGACTTTAGAACGCTGACAGTCCACACAAGTGTCCACCCAGTCTCTCACGTCCTTTTTAAGGCCGTGCCAGACAAAACGGGATGTCACCAACTTCTGAGACGGTTTCCTTCCAGGGTGGGACAACCCATGCACAGCATCAAAAACCTGCCTCTGCCATGCAGTCGGGACTCTCTGAGCCAAAAGCATCATCCTGCAGGTTCAAGCCTGTCACTGCAGATCTAAATGCCTGCACCTCCGGGTCGGCGGCTTGGTCAACCGCCATTTGTGCATAATCAAGTCCCAGGTGCACGACCCTAACTGAGGCACGAGAAAGGTAGTCTGCTACCATGTTGGCCTTACCGGCATCGTGACGAATGTCCGTTGTGAACTCGGAGATGTAAGAAAGTTGCCGCTGCTGACAGGCGGACCATCGCTCTGCCACCTTAGCCATAGCAAAAGTGAGCGGCTTATGATCCACGAACGCGGTAAACTGTCGGTCTTCCAGGAGTGAACGGAAATGGCGTACAGCCAGATGCAGAGCCAGCAGTTCCCCGTCAAAAGTGCTGTATTTACACTCGTTGGGGTGCAATTGGCTGCTAAAAAAAGCGAGCGGCTCCCAGGACCCGCACACCCACTGCTCATGCGCAGCACCCACAGCGTAGTCTTAGGCATCTTTGGTTATGGCAATGGGAGCCCCAGGTGTCGGGTGAGCAAGCATAGCAGCGTTGGCCAGCGCAGCCTTGGCGTCATTGAAAGCATCAACACCCTCCGCTGACCAGTCCACCAGGTGTTTAGGTGCTTTGCCTTTTAAAGTGTTGTACTGCGGGTGCATGAACGCAGCAGCCCTAGGAATGAAACAGTGATAGAAGTTAATCATTCCCAAGAACTCCTGCAGGGACCGCACTGTAACCGGGCGAGGGAAATCCAGCACCGCCTGCACTTTGGATGGGAACGGGACGACTCTGTCCTCAGTGATCCGGTGTCCCAGAAAGTCGATAGAGGTCAACCCAAACTGACACTTAGTCAGGTTGATGATCAGGCCGTGTTTGGTGAGGCGGTCAAAGAGGGTCCGGAGGTGGGACAGCTGTTCAGCAGTGGAAGAACTTGCCACCAAAATGTCGTCGAGGTACAAAAAAAGGAAAGGCAAGTCCTGTAGAACTGAGTCCATAAGGCGTTGGAATGACTGACTGTGCAGCATTTTTAAGGCCAAAAGGCATCCGAAGGAACTCGAACACATGGCTGCCATCCACCTCCGTGCCTGGGTACCATGTGAAGAGGTTAAAACCAAGGGCCACTGGAGCGACGGACGATCCCTAGACGGTCCATGTTGTCAAACTCCCTCTTTGCGATGCTGAGTTTAACGGGGTCTAGGCGCCTGGCACGAACGTGAACCGGTGGGCCGGTGGTGGTGACATAATGGCCCACACCATGCTTAGCAGCGGAAGACGAAAACAAGGGCTGGGTCAGCGAAGCAAAAGAGGCGAGCAAGCGGTGGAATGTGTCCGGGTGAGAGCGTACAGCAGACAGGGATATAGAGTCTGCACTGCCGAGTGTGCAACTACATGACGAAAAGGTGGTAGCATCAACCAAGCGTTTTTTTTTTTACATCAACTAACAGTCCATACGCACACAAAAAATCAGCACCCAAGAGGGGAACGCTCACCTTAGCTGTGATGAAATTCCAGCTGAACCGTTGGCCATCAAAACACAAATCCACAGTGCGAGTGCCAATAGTCGTATCAGTGTGCCGTTCGCAGCTTCCAGGAGTGGACCAGTGCCGCCTGCCAGGATGTCGGGTTTAGATGCGGGTAGAATACTCCTTTGTGCACCGTTATCACACAAGAAACGGCGCCCGGAGATGGCGTCAGTCATGAACAGCAGCCTACCGGTGCGGCCAGCGCTCATGGCCACTACTGAGCGCCGGCCCTGACGTTTCCTGGCCCTGTGTAGTTGCACGGTAAACGGCAACGTCTGGCTTTAGATCCAAAACGTGCGTGGTAGAAACACAGGCCGTTATCTGGGCGCTGCCGAAATGACACGGCAGCCGCAGGAAAACTTGCGTCCCCCAGGGCGGGCGCGGCAGAGGGTGCATTCGGCTCGGGTGCAGCGGCAGCGTAGGTGGAGAGCGCGGGACATGTCGCGCCGTGGTGCTGGCCAGCCAGGAAGAAACGGTCAGCCTCCTCAGCCAGGGCACAGCAGTCAGTGATGTTGGTGGTAGCCAAGGCTGCACGTACTTAAGGGGGAAGCTGTCTCAAATAGAGCTGACTGAAGAGGAAATCCGGCGGATGATCTCCTAACAGGTCTAGCATTCTGTCCGTGAGCTTGGATGGTTTCCCGTCCCCCAGGCCATGTAAAGAGAAAAGACGACCGGCCCTCTCAGCGTCGGAGAGCTTGAATGTTTTTAGCAGATGAGCCTTTAGTGCAGCATATTTTCTGTCTGCGGGGGGGAGTTTTCAGTAGACTAACCACTCTTGAAGCCGTGGAGTTGCTGAGTGCCGAGACGACGTAGTAATACTTGGTGGCGTCTGTAGAGATGTCCCGCAAGGCGAACTGTGCTTCGGCCTTGGCGAACCACGCTGAGGCAGACGATTCCCAGAATTCAGGCAGCTTCAGGGCTACAGCGTTAGCTGTCGTGTCGAGTGTAAAGTTTGGGGTCACCAGTGTGGGAATTGGAATGAATAAAGAAAAAGATAATTCCTCACGTTGACAACGCAACGGCGTTTCGTTTATTAATCTACTAGCTAAAAGCTCACAGGAAAAAAAACAGAACACGTTGCGTAGTCGAGCCTAAAAGAAAAACTCCTCTGGGGAAACCCCGTACTTAAAGACACATTATCTAGGACCCCCGAATGCCGGCTGTATTGCATATAAACAGTCACAATGAACAAGGCTTTGAAGCAACATGAAAGTGCAAGAAACACAGAAGGCTAATGCTGCCTGGTGAATTATGTCACTACAGTCCACTACAGTACCTCACTTTAAACGATAACTAACAATGTGTAATTGGGTTGTGTTTGTCAAGTGATTTGGGATTTATTTGATTGAAAAAAATTTGCACTTAAAATGCATACAAATCAGAAGTTGCAGATATGACGTCCGGGGCTAGCGCTAGATAGCTCTAGAAATACTCTCTGAGACCTTGTAGAGCTTCTCCTCCATGCTGACCCTCACTGGACCGACAGTTTCTCCATGCTGCCAGTCGAAAATCAGTGTTTTCTCTGCATCAAAATATGTCTCTAAAATTCCATAGACTTTCATTCATTATTTGCATTACTCAGGCTCCTCATAGGAGGTATGAACGAGTTGCTTTTTAAATTGCTTTCTTTAGATTAATATTAATCCTTAACACACAAGATTTCCTTTATCTAAATTAATAACTTTTTAAAAGTGCAATTCATGCACTGAATATAAGGTCATGAGACTAGTTAGATATTTTTATAACCCGTTAAACTGTCTGGTCTATGAACAGTCATTTGAAACAACTAATATGTACTGCAGGGTTAAAAGCTTTCTGATGTTGTATCACCCTGCAAAGTTAGTTTTATACATCTGCCATTTGCCATATTCTCTCTGATTCATGCACAGGCTAATACAGTAAAACATCAAATATGATGTTTTATGGTAATATTTAATTTGTTTAATTTTTTCTATTAATTCCAAGATAAAGGAAAAACAGGAATAGATGTTAACAGTGATACATTTAAATTGTGGTTTTGTCTGCATAGATATACAGAAAAGAAAGAATGTTAGTTCCTTAATGTATATTAAAAATGTGAAAATAACCAAATAAAAGGCAAAACAAACAAAACAAGGGGAAACAGTGTAGCTAAAACCCTCTTTTTAAATCAGTTTTCTGTCTTACAGATGTTCAGTATTTGAAAGATACTCAGCAACACTCTTTTAATAAATCCTCTGCTTACCTTAACATTTTCTTTGTATCATAGCAAGCAAATAGAACTAAACTGGAAACTTTTAATTAGTATAGATTATATACCATCTTATATCTGAACGTATAACAATGTACTATCTTCCGATCAGTGAAAGCCTCAGCTGGGCAAAAACAATGCAGCTCCAGTGAAAAGTGCTCATCAGAGGTTGTATTTCATCAGGCTGATGAAGAAGCCCAAACTTGGAATCCAACCCCTCACCCTACTTGCGATCCATCCCGATTTTCTCGGGAGTGCCCCGAATTTCAGCACTGAAAGCATGACCAACTGTGCTCTCGGGCATAAAGTGCTGGAATAAGAGCCTTGATCTGCTGCCGAAGTTACCATTGCGCAGCGAAAATAAAATGAAACTAGACTTGAGGTCCGTTGAAAGAATTTTTAATCCTAAATAACTCTGAGGATTTGAAAAGTAATTCAAACTGCAGCTTCTGTCAGTCATATAAAGTAGAGGCTGACCGATTCTTTTTAAACGCCGATGCCAATACAGATTAAACAAAATTTGGTCGCCAATGGCCGATATCTAATGCCGATTTCCAAGGCAGATATATATACTTTTTAGCAGCACATTGATTGTGAAAGACAACTGAACACTCACTGTGTACAAGATAAATGAAACAGTCAATATAACTCTTTAAATATTTATTGAACTTCAAATACAAGGCATTATGAAAAACAAACTCAAAATGGTTTCAGATCAATAGAAAATCAAACAGATTCAAGCTTGTTTAGTTAAAAAAAATAGAATTACTTCAAACAGTAACCAGAATAATGCAAATGCAATAATGCAAAGAGTTGGTTGACGAAGAACCAAATTTCACCAATAGGTGATGGATTTTCATGACTGGCATAAGGAAACTGTAACCTATAGTACCCTCCTTGGCAAAACGCAAATATAACTTGTTTTATTCTCTATCCCTCTCACATTAGAATAGGGAGTGTACATGATATGCAACGCCGACAGATATCTGCAGAAATTCGGGAGAATGGCGGCTCCTTTTCAGGAGGGCAGGCCCTAAGTTTGTTAAAAGTGAAGTCATAAAATCACATTCTAGAATATACATGCTAGACATTTTTGTCATTCTTCTCTTAAAGGGCTGTATAATGGTATACATTTGCTCTTTACCTAGCTTGTTGCAATCAAGATAAAAATAGAAGATGTGCTTTCCTCCCAAGCAGTTAAACCAGATTGTAATGCTATAATAGAGTTGAAAGGGTGGGACTTGACTGTAACATGACACCCCTGTTTTAACACACTTCATTTCCTCACTCATCTGAAGTTTGCCCTCTTCCAGCTTTATGTGAAACACAGATTCCTTCTTGTAATAAAAAATCATGATAAGTGGATTCATCATCATTTATTTACCCTTTGCCTTGTAGCTTTTTAGCAAAGCACACCAGGAAATCTCCCTTCAAAAAGTTTTCCATCTACCGGATTGTGACTGGGTGTGCCAAGGTACCTCTATGTCATTAAGGGGAGGTGCAAAATGACAGAAAGTGAAACTAGAACTCAAAAAAAAAAAGTGAAACTAGTTACTCTGTAAATGTCACAGAACAGGGGCAAGCACAGAAAGACCTCTCTCAGTTTAGAAGTCAATAATGGCTGAATATCCATATCCGTTGTATTTTGAGGCCAGATATCTAACAGACAGAGAGAAGGATAAGGTCAGGAGGCACTTTCAGAAAAGAAGAGACTCCGGGGGAGGCGACTGTGGGATTATTGAAAAGGTCGGAGATAACATCTATAAGGTCTGCTTTAAGGAACAAGAAGGTAAGAACTAAATTTAGTTTAAATAAGAATATGTTTATATATTCAAAACAGATATACATGTTTTTTTAATCCTATAGACCAGGAACGAGTTTTACAGCGGAAAATTCAAACGCTTAATCTTCCTGGTGGAACTCTACATCTCACTGTGAGTCGAAGCAGTTCACCACAGACCCAGGATCAGCCATCAACAAGCCAATCACAAGTGAGCTGTAGTTTGTTTCATAACCCATATTTTATACAATTAGGGTCTAACAGGAATTGGTGTTATCGACTAAACATCTCAGTTTTAGCCCAAAAGTACAAATGTGTCTAAGTTTTTCTACTTTTTTCACTTGTAACTAATCAGACCAGTTACCAGTACATAACAAATAATTATGGTGTTCAGTAGTAACTTGTGTAATATTTATTATTGTATGACATATTTCTCATAGATGATGCACAATACATTACAAACAGTATTTCGATTCATCCATCCAGTATTTATACCGCTTATCCTTGAAGCACTTTCAACACAACGCATTTCAAGGTGCTTTATATGATTCAGTGGTAAAGAAACCAAGTACATGATGAAAGTATTAAAATTAAAAACATAGAATCACTTAAGAAAAACATTTAGTAATTGAAGCATAAAATAAAATGTATGTCAAAGTGTAAAAATTAGAAACAGATAAAACATGAGAATCAGTTAATGAAAACATTTAGCATTTGGGTAAAAGCAATAACAGCAATTAAAAATAATAAAAAAACTCCCCAGTCAAAGATTTTATGAGCTATACAAAAAGAGACTGAACAAATATCAATTAACCTTGAAGCATCCAGGTTGTTTCAATAAACAGAAACAACAATAATGCAAGGACATTATTTACTACAGTGGAGAGATTAACTACGCCTCCTGTGACAGAAGCCCCCGAACTAAACTCCATCAGGGCCTGCAATGAATTTGCTTGCTTCTTTACTGAAAATATCTTGAACATCAGAAGGTCAATTACTACATCAATTTCAACCCCACTACCAATGTTACGGCCAGTTAACACCCATGCTGAAAAAAATGACCAAATTCCAAACAATAAATCAATCAGGCCTTGATGAAATTATTGAGAAACTAAGCTCTGCCACCTGCTGCTTGGATATTTTACCAACAGTTTTTCTTAAGAAAGTGCTCCCAGTCATCAAGTCAGATCACATCCAAATAATTAACTCATTCCTCCTATCAGGTGTCTTCCCCAAAGCCTTAAAAACAGCAGTTATCAAACCAATACGAGAAAAGAAGAACCTAGACAGCATGTTGATGCAAAACTGAACATTGTTCACCCCTCTTGCATCAGTCATTCATAAAACCAGCTCTAAATGCAATTATATTTGGAGGGTTTTGGGTCCATGTGTCTGGCAGCTTTGCACATCTAGAGAAATTTATAGCCCACTTTTCTTTGCAAAATGGCTGATGCTCCCTTATCCTGGATGTCCAGCATCTGTGAAGAGCAATTTTCAAGTGTTGCTCTACATTCTCAAATGGAGTTTGGTCTGGAATTTGGTCTGTTCAATCAGATAAATTTGTGTGGATCTGAACCAGGTCCAGTCCTAGAGTGCTAATATCCTATAATTTTTAAATGCATCCTTTGCACAGGAACATACGGATCAATGCCACACAGCACTTTGCATATTGGCAAAAAAGTTCACATTTCAGGTCTTAAGAACAGAGCATCTTTTTTCTCATGTCTGATGTATCCTCCACATTATTCGTGGCAAAATTGGAAAATGGGTTAGGAAGGAAATTAATTATTTGCAATAATTTACACACACACACTCATAATAAAAGGAACCAGAGTTTTGATTCAATTTAACTAATCTATTCTAAACCACACCAAGTCAAAGAAAATACTAAACACACACAGAAAGCTAAGGCCAACAACTATGCTACAGGCTAACGGTATGTAACAAGATGGCGAGCAGCGGTGACGTCACTTAGGCATGTCACGGGGCGCTTCCTGCTGACGTCTGTACGCAGCTACTTACGTGCACGCATGGAAGCGGTGCACGGATGTGAACGCACAGCTTGCCGAATGGGGGGGTTTTATGACTTTCTATGACTAGGCGAGGAACCACGTTTTTTTTGTTTAACAAAGAAAAACCTTGTGGCCCTCATCAGTGAGGTAGCCTTCTGTTAACAAATACTCTGGTTTAGAAACATGGGAGAATAAGAATTCAAGTGTCCGTTCGGCTCGCGCGTCTCTGGGAAGCACCCTGTGTTCGTGTTGATACAAACGCCTAAATGTACTATCCAAATAGCGGGGGAAAACAAAAAAACCTTCTACAAACAAATAACTCTGCTTATTAACAAAGAACAACAATACAGGATCTTACAATCAAACAACAAGGCTCACAATTTTACCCGTAAACAGAAACACAACACAGAAACTTCACAGAGCGCTCCGATGACACAGACCAGTAAAACTTGAAACATGCATGCATGCAGAAATACAAAGAATTTCTGATTCCCTCCACCCAGGCTGTAAATAAACTAACACAGTCTTACTTTCTTTGAAGGAAGAAGCTGTTCCAGGTGCAAAAAAAAGGATGTTGCGTTCTTGATTGCGACGAAAAACGCGAAAGAAGAAAAGAAAAAAAACGCAGCTTGTCAGTCTTTCGAAGAGAGAGAAAGAATAAACGAAAAGAAAAAAAGAGACACAAAGTCTTTGATAGCCGGCGGTCAAAGACTGGAGGATTTGGTTGTGCAAAAGGGAAAGGGTTCAAAGCGCGTGGTGAAAAAGGGGATCTCTTCATTATAGTTCCAGAGGAAACCTTTTACCCACCAGAGCGAGTTGGAAGAGGGGAATCTCCTTTTAGTCCCAGGGTCAAATCAGAGAGATTTTACCAAAGCTTTGTGGGGGTGTTTACGCAGGGTGCGGGTTGTTTTCCCCCCCCCCCCCTTTCCTTGTATCGGTCCCCAATCCCGCTGCAGAGCCCTGTGGCGTTCTTGATGGATCGGTGCTTCTACCAATCCGCGTGACAGATTTTCCAGCGCTCAGCTGGGGAGGGGAGAGAGAGAGAGAGCCAGTTACTGGAATGCTGGTGTTATATTTCTAGGGCCCTTTGATTTCATATACATATGGCTCAGACCCCAACACACTACATTGTGCTAGTCAGTTACATAAATTCACACTAAAAGAAAGAGAGGTTTTTGGAAATAAAGTAGAAAGGTTTATCACAACACCATATTTTGTAGTGGGTCTTGTCTAATTCTACTTTTTCTTTGCATAAAAAACTGAATATATTTGCTGTTTTTTTTTTTAGGTGACGACTAAACTCAGCACCAAAGGTCTTGAGAAGATTTTCAGAACAGACATCTTTTTACTGTACTACCTGAGAGACAAACCTAACGCATACAAAGTACTACTAAAACAGTTGTCTGCAATGGACTGCACAATAGAGCTAGATTTTGAGGAAGAGGAGGCAGTGGTGAGGGGCGACATAATAAAGGTCCCTGGAGGAGCAGAAAACTGGGAGCTACAAGTGGATCGAATCTTCATCAATCTCATCGAGAAATACAGCTGCCATCATGTGATGGAGCCCAAACAAATCAAAAAGGTTCTGCAGGATCCCTTCTTTGTAACAGATGATGTAAGAGTGTACTCAGAGAGTGGTTATGCTGTGATGGTGGGGGAGGCAGATGTAGTAAAGGAAAAGATTGCAGTTCTAGAGAAAAGCATGCCAACACGCAAAGAGCAACCAGTCAAGCAGTTCAAACTGATTGAAGAGGAGTTCAACCGAGAGATGAGTGTGCATCATCCAGAGGTTAAAATCATCAAGGGTGCTAACATTGTCATCTTAGAAGGTCCTGAAGAGAAGGTTCAGTCTGGTGCAGCAAAACTTAATGAACTGATTAATAAGATCGAAGAAAAGAGGGTTCATCTGTCTACAGATTTATTAAAGTTCATGGCTGCCAGCAGTGTCATCTCAAAGTACCAAACTCGGTTTCAGCAAAGCCTCAGAAGCCCAGTGTCCTTGGAGGTGGGGTCGGAACTGATTCTTGCCAGTTTGTCAGCAGATGCTTTGAAAGAAGCTGAGACGGCAGTGCGAAGAGATTTGAGTGAGTCCAGTGTGACCCTTCAGGGTACTGCAGCTGTGCCTCCAGATCTAGACAGATTAAAGGAAATCCTCATCAAAGGCAGGGACGAGGCAAATCGCGGCGAGCTTAGAGTGGGAGTTAGCTTTGTTTCAGGATCCAGCGGTACTCCATCAATCAAAGTACAATTGATGGGCTACGTTGATTATGTGAACAGGCTTAAAGAGCTTCTTTATGACTACCAGGCAAATCAGGTGTCAACTCAAGATGTCCTTAACCTACAGCATCCTGAACTAGTTGACTGCTTTGAAAAAATCTTAGGAATAATTGGAATGAAACAAACTGATGTGACACTGAAGGCCTCCCCTTTTCCGAATCCTTGTGTGATGTTGTCTGGTCCCCGTTTTCGAGTTCAGGAGACCAAACAGGCCCTTATGTCCGCTCTGGCCGGTCTGATTTTAGACAAACTGGTACTGGATGGTCCTGGGGCTCTGCGATACTTCCAAGGAGTTGGTAAAGAGAGCAAGGATCTAGTTGAAAGTTCCTGTCAAGTAGTTATCAGAGAACCACAAGATGTTTGCAGACCAATTGTGGCAACCAATCAAAGAAGCCTCATTAGCATCACACCAAGACCGTTAATCCCCACGAATCGCTCCAGCACTGTTGGACAGCCTGCAGTCAAAATCAATCTAGAAATCAAGATTGGTAGTTTAGAGAGAGAGCAGGTTTGTCCACTTTACCTAATTTTCCTTCATATATTTTGCAGGAACACCAATGATAACTTTCTATTAATACTATTGCCAAATGTGTCCCCAGGTGAATGTTTTGGTCGTCCCCACACATGACAGGCAGCTGTCTTCAACAAATATTGGCAAATCTTTGCTTTTGATAGGCGGTGAAACAGTCAAATCAAAGTTCAATTCATTGGCAGCAAATTCTACACACGTCCCTGGGGATGTTCTGCAGGTTGATGCCAGTGCGTCTTTGGGTTGCTCCAAGATATTCTGCACAGAGTGCCTGCCTTGGGATGGAGTTGGAGGAAAGAGTGTGCAGGTAAAATGAAAACTCAAAAATTCAAGATCCGTTATCTATCCATGATCTATAAGATTCATATAAGAAAATCAAGTGGTAAAAGTGAATATAAAGGTACTTGCATTATTTTGTGTCCTTTTATCTCACAGTTATTCATCAATTAAGACTACAGCATTTATGAAGAGGTGTAGTATGCATAAAGCAAGGTTTTTCCTCTTGCATAAGTCCTCTTGCAAAATGATATAGATTTATACCATTCTCAATCTGAAAAAAAGCCTTCTTTAGGGTGGTGGTCCGTATTTTGGAGTTTTTTTCATAAGTGATTGTAGGAATGGGTAGACTGAATAAGGCTAGGCCTCATTTCCAGTAATGTGGATGATGGTCCAATCTGCTTTTAATTTACCAGTCTGCCTGTGTTCTCATCTTGACCCATAGTCTTGAATTGTGGATTGTGTAAAAAATAAAGGGCCCTGGGGACAATGTTACGTCTAATCTTTCATATGTCTGAGTAAACTAACTCCGTGAGTGGTCCCTTGGACCTCTGTGAGCAACATCACGTGTGTGCACTGTGGTCATGCATTCATCACATCCATCCACTTTACATGGTTTAGTGAAATAATCTAACTGCAGCATTTTAATTTGGAGCACGACCAGCCACTGATTGTGTCAGTGTGCGGGTGTTGGTTAGAAATAACCGTGGTAAACCAATACTGCAGCCGGATCTCGCTGAGGAGTGTTCCACTTCACCCCAACCCACGGAATGAGCCCTCGCTGCATAATTAACATTGCAGCAGTCCTGGGAATACCTCCAGGCCTGACATCCAGTAAGCCTAAAATGTTGAGAGATTCTCTGCTCAGACTGAAAAATTTACACACCCGCCACCCAATACACTGCTCATCGATTCCCTCATAAAGAACGTTAGGATGAGAGGAGCCCTCACTCTGTGTTTCCCTGAGATACTGTGCTAGACATAGCAGCAAAGATCCCAGAACTCATCCAACTCCACAAAGCTGTGAGTACAATTATTATCCACTTTGGTCCATTGACATTGAGAAGCAACAGTCTGAGCTCTTGAAGTCCCACTTAATCTATCTTTTAACCCTCTTAAATAACTTACATGCATCAGTTTTTATCTCTGGCCCCACCCCACACTTGGCAGAGGAATCAGACGCTTTAGTAAGATTTTGCCTCTTTATACCTGCCTTTCCCCTGCCACTGTGATGCAAAATATTGGTTTTGTAGACAATTTTAACATTTTCTGGGGCAGGAGTCACCTGTATGGGTCAAATGGACTGCATCTAAATAGACAAGGCACCTACATGCTTGCAATGAGCCTGGAATGCCCTCTTCCACCCCTGTCCACCACACCAGTACCAGCTGCCTCTGCCCCCTATGACCCACCCACCAAATCCTGATGTCTAGCTTGTTCCTGCTCCTATAAAATCTGCCCTGATTTTAACAGTAACTCACATATCAGACTTGGACCTTTCCCTACATCATTTATACCTGTTATCACCAGATAGCAGACCAATTATCATAAACTGAACAAATACACCCCAAATAATCTCAAAAAGTTACCAAAAGTCCCACCTGCTGTTAAGCATACAGTCATTCCATCTCCATTCACTAATAATATATTACAAGTTCTACATCAAGCCGAGAGAAAATGGAGGAAAACTCGACTCCAGGTTCACTATGAGAGCAACAAAAACAGGCTGAACAAATATAACTTAACTTTGAAAACTGCAAGGGAATCATTTTTCTCTGCAATCATTAACAGAAACATTAATAATGCTCGGATTCTATTTGCAACAGTTGAAAGACTAACCAATCTTCCATTGACAGCAGCCCCTGAGCTACACTCTCTCTCCCAACGTCTTCATTGAAAACATTTAGGAAATTAGAAGATCAATCTGTACAGCAGCAGCCAACCCACCACCAGCTTCAGTTAATACAACTAAAAACTACTGATCAGGCCCGTAATCTAGGTTTAATAATGGACTCAGACCTGAACCTCCAGGGTCACATAAAGGCAATAACAATGTCAGCCTTCTGTCACATGAAGAACATTTCTAGGAATAAAGGACTTATTTCACAGAGGGACCTTGAAAAAAGTATCCATGTGTTCATCTTTAGTCGGATTGATTACTGCAACAGCACCTTCACAGGCCTACCTAAAAAGTCAATCAGACAGCTGCACCTGATCCAGAACTCTGCTGGTCACGTCCTCACTAGAACCAGACTAGAACTTCCTTTGAGTCCTAAATTGCTTTTTCTTTCTTTCTTTTATCTTCTACCATTGATTCTCATGGTTTTATTTTTATTTATTTATTTATTTTAAGCGACTGTGTTTTATTTGTTTTTAATTTACATTCTTTTACATAAATTTGTTTCTTATACCTTACCTTAATTGTTCTTTTCATTAATGGATTCTCGTGGCAGTACATTCGACCGGTCTTAAAATCACTGCATTGGCTCCCCATATGTTTCAGGATAAATTTTAAGTAAAAAAAAAAATGTTTTTAAGTGTCTTAATGGTCTTGAGCCTTCTTATCTTGCAGATATACTTTTACTGTATAAACCTCCACGGTCTTTGTGCTCCTCTGGCAGCCGTCTCCTTATCATTCCCAAAGTCAGGACATGGACCCATGGTGAGGCGTCATTTCAGTATTATGGCCCTCACCTCTGGAACAGGCTGCCACAGGACCTCAGGGCCGCACAGAACGTTAATGTTTTTAAGAGCAGGCTCAAAACTTACCTTTTTAGCCTAGCTTTTAACTAATTATTATTTATTGCCTATGTAATTGCCTGTAATGTTTTAATTGCTTTTATTTATTAGTGCTTTGCCACTTGGTGTTTTATTTATCCCATTAATTTAATTAATTCATTTATTTATTTGTATATGCATTTATCTATTTTTTTTATTTATTTATGATTTTATAACATGCTGATATTTTGTTTTACACAAATAAATAGACGCTTTGTTCCAGTGTTTCCTCTTTGAGAGTGGTGGTCATCGGTGGCTGCCAGGGTGCTCTCCAGATAGTGCTTGGGTTTAGGTGGGCGTCCCGGCCTCACCTCCCCTGAGTGCCCTGGGTCAGTGCTTCGCTGCTGCTGTTGATCTGCTGCTGCTGGTGCATATGGCTTCCTTCGTGGTGTTTTCTTATCTATCCTGAACTCAGCCCAATGTCCCTTTTATTGTCCATTTTATTGTCTATTTTAATGTTGTTTAATGTTGCTCCTGGGTGTGTCTGCACATGGAGATTGGATTGGGGGGAGGGGGGTATCCATCCATCCATAATCTTCCGCTTATCCGGGGTCGGGTCGCGGGGGCAGTAGCCTAAGCAAAGAGGCCCAGACTTCCCTCTCCCCGGCTACTTGGGCCAGCTCCTTGGGAGGAATCCCGAGGCGTTCCCAGGCCAGCTGGGAGACATAATCCCTCCAGCGGGTCCTGGGTCTTCCCCTGGGTCTCCTCCCGGTGGGACGTGCCCAGAACACCTCACCAGGGAGGCGTCCAGGAGCATCCTGACCAGATGCCGGAGCCACCTCAACTGGCTCCTCTCGATGTGGAGGAGCAGCGGCTCTACTCTGAGCCCCCTCCGGATGACCGAGCTTCTCACCCTATCTCTAAGGGAGAGCCCAGCCACCCTACGGAGGAAATTCATTTCAGCCGCCTGTATCCGCGATCTCGTTCTTTCGGTCACCACCCAGCGTTCGTGACCATAGATGAGGGTAGGAACATAGATCGACCGGTAAATTGAGAGCTTTGCCTTTCGGCTCAGCTCTCTCTTCACCACGACAGACCGGTACAGCGCCCGCATAACTGCAGACGCCTTACCAATCCGTCCATCGATATCCCGCTCCATTTTTCCCTCATTCGTGAACAAGACCCCCAGATACCTAAACTCCCCCACTTGAGGAAGGACCTCATCCCCGACCCGGAGAAGGCACTCTACCCTTTTCCGGCTCAAGACCATGGTCTCGGATTTGGAGGTGCTGATCCTCATCCCAGCCGCTTCACACTCGGCTGCGAACCGCTCCAACGAGAGCTGTAGATCACGTTCAGATGAAGCCAACAAGACCACATCATCTGCGAAAAGCAGAGACCCGATCCTGAGGTCACCAAAACGGATCGCCTCAACACCTTGGCTGCGCCTAGAAATCCTGTCCATAAACATTATGAACAGGACCGGTGACAAAGGGCAACCTTGGCGGAGTCCAGCTCTCACCGGAAATGAGTCCGACTTACTGCCGGCAATGCGAACCAGACTCTGACACCGTTCATATAGGGACCTAACAGCCCGTATCAAAGGGCCTGGTACCCCATACTCCCGGAGTACCCCCCACAGGACACCCCGAGGGACACGGTCGAACGCCTTCTCCAAGTCCACAAAGCACATGTAGACCGGTTGGGCGAACTCCCACGCACCCTCCAGGACCCTGCCGAGGGTGTAGAGCTGGTCCAGTGTTCCACGGCCAGGACGAAAACCGCATTGTTCCTCCTGAATCCGAGGTTCGACTATCCGTCGGACCCTCCTCTCCAGAACCCCCGAATAGACCTTACCAGGGAGGCTCAGAAGTGTGATCCCCCTATAGTTGGAACACACTCTGTGGTCCCCCTTTTTAAAGAGGGGGACCACCACCCCGGTCTGCCAATCCAAGGGAACTGCTTGGAAGCCATACGGAAGTCGTTCTCCATGGTCTCTCCAAACTCCTCCCACGCCCGAGTTTTTGCCTCAGCGACCATCCGAGCCGCACTCCGCTTGGCCTGCCGGTACCTATCAGCTGCTTCCGGAGTCCCACAGGCCAAAAAGGCCCGATAGGACTCCTTCTTCAGCTTGACAGCATCCCTCACCGCTGGTGTCCACCATCGGGTTCGAGGGTTGCCGCCGCGACAGGCACCGACTACCTTACGGCCACAACTACGGTCAGCCGCTTCGACAATGGAGGCACGGAACATGGCCCATTCAAACTCAATGTCCCCCGCCTCCCCCGGGACGTGTTTGAAGTTCTGCCGGAGGTGAGAGTTGAAACCCCTTCTGACAGGAGACTCCGCCAGACGTTCCCAGCAGACCCTCAAAACACGTTTGGGCCTGCCAGGTCTGTCCGGCGTCCTCCCCCACCACCGGAGCCGACTCACCACCAGGTAGTGGTCGGTGGATAGCTCCGCCCCTCTCTTCACCCGAGTGTCCAAAACATGCGGCCGCAGGTCCGATGAAACGACAACCAGGTCGATCATCGAGCTGCGGCCTAGGGTGTCCTGGTGCCAAGTGCACACATGAACACCCTTATGCTTGTACATGGTGTTTGTTATGGACAATCCATGACGAGCACAGAAGTCCAACAACAAAACACCGCTCGGGTTCAGATCGGGGGGGCCATACCGTCCAACCACGCCTCTCCAGGTCTCACGGTCACTGCCCACGTGAGCGTTGAAATCCCCCAGCAGAATGAGGGAGTCCCCAGAAGGAGCACTCTCCAGCACCCCCTCCAAGGACTCCAAGAAGGGTGGGTAATCTGCACTACCGTTTGGTGCATAAGCACAAACAATAGTCAGAACCCATCCCCCCACGCGCAGGCGGAGGGAGGCTACCCTCTCATTCACCGGGGTAAACTCCAACGTATAGGCGCCGAGATGGGGGGCAACAAGTATGCCCACCCCAGCTCGGCGCCTCTCACCGGGGGCAACGCCAGAGTGGAAGAGAGTCCAACCCCTCTCGAGGAGACGGGTTCCAGAGCCAGAGCCATGCGTCGAGGCAAGGCCGACGATGTCCAGTCGGAACCTTTCAACCTCGCACACCAGCTCCGGCTCCTTCCCCACCAGAGAGGTGACGTTCCACGTCCCAAGAGCCAGCTTCTGCAGCCGAGGATCGGACCGCCAAGGTCCCCGCCTTCGGCCACCGCCCATCTTGCATTGCACCCGACCCCTATGGCCCCTCCCACAGGTGGTGAGCTCATGGGAAGGGGGGCCCATGTTTCCTCTTCGGGCTAAGCCCAGCCGGGCCCCATAGGTAAAGGCCCGGCCACCAGGCGCTCGCCAACGTGCCCCACCTCCAGGCCTGGCTCCAGAGTGGGGCCCCGGTGACCCGCGTCCGGGCGAGGGAACACTTGTTCCAACGCTGTCATTCATCATAGGGGTTTTTGGGCTGCACTTTGTCTGATCCCTCACCTAGGACCAGTTTGCCATGGGTGACCCTACCAGGGGCATAAAGCCCCAGACAACATAGCTCCTAGGATCATTGGGACACTCAAACCCCTCCACCGCGGTAAGGTGGCAGCCCAAGGAGGGGGGGAGGGGGGTATTAATGTAAAAATGTTTAAACTTGTGTGTATGGGGATGGGATGGGGGAGAATATGTGGGTAATTTTTAATGTGTAAAGCATTTTGAAAAGCATTTGTTTTTGTATGAAAAGTGATTTATAAATAAAGTTTGATTTGATTGCCTGGGAATATGATGAGGTTCCATCATAAGGTGACTGGCCTCCACCTAGAGACAATGGCTATGTTTATATGGACACAAGTAATCGGATTAAAAGATCCTGATCGCAATATAAAATGCTTCCTATGAACATGCTAATCAGAGTACTCTGATCCGATCTAACTAATTCGGATCAAAATTTAATTCCATTTGAGAGGGATGGTTATATCTGATAGTTAATCCGATAGCGATGCATGTAAACTTTTATTCCAAATGTGGGTCATGGCTGTGCATGTCTGTTAAGTGACATGTAGACGTACAATACGTCAGCCTATATTGAAAAAAAAAAAATAAGGATTCGGTTTATAATTTGTTTGTGTACATAAAAATTAGAGGTTGTGGATATAAAACCGTGTCCAGAAAAAAATTAAAGCATGCTCTAAAGAACATCATAGTCCTCAATTTCAAATGGGTGCAGCTATATTTGTTTACAATGGAATTCAATTTCTTTATATTTGGCCGTTTCCGGTGTTTTAGAAAGTTAGGCGCATATCAAAATTATCTATTCCGCTCAAACATGTAATGAATGTAAACGCTTGTCATAATCGGATAGGTTTTTTTCAGGGCCCATTTAACAGTGACATTCTGATCTGAACTATGATCGGATTAAAGATATACTGCACATGTAAACATAGCTAATGTGAATAGATCTATCAGTCCGGGTGAGCTTGGACTAGAGTACTCACTACTTCTCCACATTGTAAGACAGCAGTTTTGGTGGCTAAGGGTATTTAATCAGGATCTCTACTATGCACCTTCCTGCAGAGATCAGAGGGAGAACCCAAGCCAACAGGGACAACTAGTTCCTTTTATCCAAGGGATAGAGAGATTATTTGTTAAAACACATCGTCTCGTCTTTCAGGCTCTTTCTAATGGGCTGAGGAGATGTTTGGACCTCTGTGCAGAGAAAGGCTTCAATTCAGTAGCCATGCCTGTTATCGGACCTGGATTACTCCTAAAATACCCCCTGAGTGAAGCCGTTCAAGTTTTGACAGAAAACATTCGCCAGTTTGCATTGTCTGCACAATGCGGAAATCTCACCACCATCCACATCGTCATTAAACCTGGCTATCCAGACTCTGAGCAGGTATGTGTTAAAGACAAGCAATTGTTTAAATAAATGTTCCAAAACATGTAATAATAGATTTTTTGTTTATTTACAGATCTACCATGAAGTGTACAAACATCTCAGCTTAATCATGAACCAGAGAGGACAAGGTAAACTAGACTTTATTGTCTCTTTACACATTTTGTAGCATATAAACATTTTATTGACAGTCTTTGTCACCAAACTTCATATAATGGCTTCCTTCTTTTAGCATTGTTTGGGTCACTTTCCAGTGACCTCGAGGACATCAACATCACTTTAAGAGGTGGTGTTAAGCTACAGTTGGTGTTCGGCGACATCACTAATGAAACTACAGATGGTGTGGTGAACACCACTGATTTTGTCAACTTTAACAAGGGTAGGTCATAAAAACAGCAGGTGAGCAACTGAATGTCCAAAGAAGGAAGCACACTGTTAATACAAAGTCATGGCCGAAGTGGGACTCATGATCAGCCCTGTAGTTTCATGTTTCAGACCAGCCCACTTTATCTCACGTATTATTTAAATCGTGCAATTATACAGAGCTGTTGAAATTAATCATTTAATTGATGCATCGCTATGTGGACACAAACGATGCTGTAGTGTGGCAGAATCCCACAATAATCTATTATAACATAGTATAAAAAACTATTTTTTAATCCTTCTTCACAAGTGAAGAACCTGGGCGTGATTTTTGACTCTGAGGTGACTTTTATCCCTCACATTAAAAACATTACTAAAATAGGTTTTTATCACCTATAGAACACTCCCAGTTGTATGTGGGGTAATTTTAATCTGTAAAGCACTTTGAAATGCTATGTAGTATAGAAAATGCTTTATTATTAAAGTTAGATTTTATTTGAAGTCACCGCAAACAAAGTTTAATTGCTTCACAAGGTAGCTTTATTTTAGCAGGCGTTCACATCTATATTGTTCTTTACAGTACATTCATTAATATCCGAATCTATAGTCTGAGCTGCTGCCTCTGTAATCAGGCATTGTGTAGACTCTGCTCTAACTTTCATACTTCCTCCAGTTTCCCTAAACTCACAATTATAATATAATTTAAAGCTTTAGTGCATTTGATGAGAAAAACACATTTGACTAAATCAAATAGGATATTTCTAAAGGCAAAACAATATGCAGACTTATTTTACAGTACTTTCCCTTTATTATCTTGCAAATATGGGCTGTGTGTATTTACTCTCTTACTTTTAAAGAAAAAAAATGTAACAGCTCACTCTGTCATTTGGACATGGAAAGTGACAGTATTGGAACTAATGCCTGCTTCTTTACACCCCTGCTTCTTCCATTATGTCAATAGAGATATCCTCATCACGACTCACTGTTGACATTGCTTCAGAAATTAAATTATATTTAAAATGATTGCAATTATCAGCACAATTATTCCAATTTTACATAGCCTCTAATTTTTCCATATAAGTTTTATTATTATACTGCTGAATTGGCTACCATTGCAGGGTCCTTTTTTCTGCAGGTATACACCAAACTCTTCATTATAGTACACTCAATAAGAAATTCTGCCCACTCTGGACTGGTGAGCTCATATTTCTTGATGTTGCATTTTCCTTCTGAGAGGTGCTATGAGACAAGTGTCACAGCTATGTGGCGTTGCATCATAATATTATTAAAATATGTTTTGCTAGTTGCCACGGTGTCATACAATTCATTGACTTGATAATTAACTCGAATTGTGGTGTGCAGGCAAAGTTCAATGCGTTTTACCTATTTCAACATCTTCATTTATTGTAACAGAGCACAAGTTTATTTTAGTGAAAAAGTAGCACATTTTTTAAAATTTAACAGAGTCTGATTGAGCGTTTCTCATTTTAATTTTAGCTCTAAACACGGCACCCTTAATTTTCAACTTCCAAACCCCACTGACAGATTGATCTGACATGTTACGTAAAGGTACACTGCTAAAACAATAGAAAAAACTGCCAGTGGGGCAGAGGCAGCCCAGGCAGGCAATATCAACTTTTGTGTATGCCAACTAGTATGTGACTACAAGGAACTGGTTAAACATTTTCACCCACTAGTTTTAGTTTTTTTCTAACTAGTTAAGAAACAGTCTAACTAGCAATCCAAGTACACATGCCCTTGAGGCCCATACATTAGACCAGCACACCAGGATCATCACAGCACACCACAATCATCTCGGATTTTCCAATTTCCCACCCAGGCAGATAATGCCTTATTACAGGCGGAAGTGAAGCTGAAATAGTGAAATGCCCGTTTCTGACCAACCAGTGTGTTATTACGGAGAAATATGAACAGAATCAGGACTTTAACGCGTTAATTAAGATTAAATAATTACACAAAAATAACACGTAATTTTTTTAAAGCATTTTAATCGCACTTTTTTTTTTTACCACCGCAGCCTTCCAGCGCTGGCGCACAGAGAAGGGCGCAGATTCCGTTTCATGTCCACTAAGCCGCATGCTGTCGTTCCTCCAGCAGCTGATGGACGAAAAAATTATGCTGCAGTTATTTCTTCCTGTCATGAAGGTTTTGGTGACAGAACGGTCTCATCTACTCTGTCACTGCGTGCGCTCTCGTGTTACGTGGCGCACACGGCGGCATTGCGCTTCCAGCGTCTGTTTGTGCATTGCAGAGGAAACTTATATTTCCTTTGGGCTCGATCCTTCACAGAATCTCAGAACTCATTCCACGAGAGGGTTTTCATCCTCCACAGCTCTGCAAGGAGGGATGACAGTGGAGCACATCTACGCCGCAGCTTCCTGGTCATCCTCTAGTTCATTTCTATCTAAGAGACATTGGCGCTTTCTCCAGGACTCATTCTGTTATCGGGACAGAATGATTTTATTTTTTCTAATAAATTAAACTTATGTATTTAGTCATTATTCATACTAAAAATCTATCTGAAGAAAATTCTCACTTCAGATATTTATGTGCGATTAAAATGCGATTAATTTCGATTAATTAATTTGAAAGCCTCTAATTAATCAAATTAAAGTATTTTATCGAGTCCCAGCCTTAATTATAAATAGTAAAAAAGCTAAAAGGTCCAACTACATATTGATGTGCCCTTTAAAGTATAGTGTGCAGATGGCTAAGCCAAGGTAGAGTCAGTGGAAAGGGAACTAGAATGGTCTCTTTCTGCCAGTGCCGCAGCAAAGCGATGTCACAAAACAAAAGTACTTGAGCTTAGTCCCAGTATTGTCCCAGTATTTGTGAACTGGCATCAATGGCTAGATCCGGCCACCATAATTTGTCTAGTCCAGACTCAAGGTCTCCCCTCAGCACAACCTGCACAAGGATTGATAGCACCACAGAGATTGTTAGCTAGCTTCATAATTTACATCCACATTGAAAACAGCTAAACAGTAGGGAAGCAATGACAGCTGACAAAGAGTTTTCACCACATGAATTTTACCTGCACAAGGGTTCACAGCACCACAGAGATCCAGTGTTCTGTGTGTCTTCCACTTAAATAGAGTGCCTCACAAGCTGATTGACTGCACCTGTGCCACCACACCCACACAACTCACACCAAACCACACCAAAACAGAGTGCAAGATACAGCTTTACCATGTTACAAAAGTTTATTAATTGTGATTAGTTTAAACTAATTAGCACCATTGGTTTATGCCTAAACCAAACAACAATGTAAAGAAAAATAAAACATTATTTGGATGAAGCAATGTTTTGTTTAAAAATTCGCTGGATTAGAAATAAATTACCTTTGGAAAATTGATTCTATTTATGGTTGATAATGACAGTAATCAATCTAATTTTAGTCTTCTGATACATGAAGGCTTTGTAAAACATGGCTAATAAGATTAGTTTTCAGTGTTTCAACAATCTATTTTAAAGCATATCTCTATTTTAAATACTGTCAATAGCAATCTTTAATGTTTATGAAACGCAGGCCCAAAAGCAGGACATGAGGGTTGGGTTGAGCATGCAGCTTACAGCTAACTCACGTGGTGTCACTTAAAGCCACTCTGATTCAGGAGACATCCTGTGGTGCAGTGGTTGGAGTGGGTGCCCCATGTATGGAGGCTTTGGTCCTCGACGTGGCCGACCCTGGTTTGAGTCCCATCCCAGGCAATGTGTGCCACATGTCTTCCTCTGCCTCTCTCCCCCTTCAATCTCTGTTCTCTATCAATAAAGGCCACTCTGGCACCAAAAAAACTTTTTTTTTTTTTAATTCACTCTGATTCATTTATCAAACATTAAACAAAGAAAAGAAAATTCCTGTCGGAATTACTCTGAATAACTCAGGCTGCAGGATTTAAAATGACTCTCAGCTGGAAAACCTTAAAAAACACAGATTAAACTTCGAGGAGGAACAGACTGTTTGTACTCAAACAATAGCAACTGAAACCTACACAAGGTATCAAATTACAGTGAAAACAAAACCGTTAAATCTTATGTTTCCAAAACTAATCTGGTTTCTGCACAGACCACATTATTGAAAGATTAAAGTTCTCCAGATTTCCATGAATGATGAGGGGGTAAGCACAAAGCAATCAGCTCCAAACTTCACTGAAATAATACAGTTTAGCAGCTTTTCCCGCACAACATGTAATCCTGCATATCTCCGTTGCGGTGGGTAAATGCAGCTGCTGGCTGGCTCAGATTCTGCGGCCTGCAGGAGTTACCAGTTCTCTTCACCCATATATATATATATATATATATATATATATATATATATATATATATTTATTTATTGACATGTTGAAACGTGACGTCACGCACCCAAGCCCCAGCTTCTCTCTGGAGGGCAGAAAGACTGAGCCCCCCAATGACTACCGTTGTTGTTGACTGACAGTTGTCAACAGATCAGCACTACATGGCGGTGAAGGTAAAATCTATCAGCATGTGTGGTGCTATAAGACGCAGAAATAGAAGAAAAAAGGATTAATAATATATAATACGTTTCCAGCTGACAAAATACGCTGCCGTCTATGGCTGAGTTAGAGTGGATGATCTATCAATTCAGGGATCCAGTCTGATGAATGAATCTGCTCATCTTCCCCACTGGAGGTATGTTGATGTTAATATATATGTATGACTTATTTTTTTCTGCTGTGTAAAGTCGAGGCATGATGGTCAAATAATGTAGATATCTGTAAACTGAACTGGCGGTCATACCTGAGGAGTTTCTACCTGTAGCTTTTTAGCTATTTGAAACGGTCTGGAAGCTAACTCTGTGGGCTTGCTCTTATCTATCTCCACTTTCTTACATATTACTGGTTGTACAAACATCTGCCTGATTACATGTTGGTTGAAAGTTCATTATTTTATTTCTTTATGGGCGCCTGTCTATAGTAAAAGCTGTCGTGCTGCTCAGCCTGACAGTGATGTAATTAGCTAGCTGTTCTTTACACAGAGTGCTAACGTAGCCTGCACAGTGTAAGCTGTCGGTTCGCCGTGAAATTGCTTTGTAACTCTGTAATGTGTTGTTTTCTTTGGGTTGTGAATATGTCTATGACATGTCAGTAATCTGGTGAAGCTTTAAATAGCAGCCTGTCGGGGGTTAAACTGGCTGAAAGGTAACTAGGTTATTGTGACTCATTAAACTCCCGTGTTGATGATCGATCAGTATAAAAGGTGTTTGAAGAGTCGAGCACTGGGAATTTTCCGATCGATTGTATGCCTTCTTTGCTATTGCTGTGTAAAGTCAAGGCTTGTTGACATATAATTGTAGATATTTCCAAACTGATCTGGCGGTGGTCATATCTGAGGAGTTTCCTCCCATAGCTTGTTAACTAAATGATCAAAGGGTCTGGAAGCCTTGTGCTATATACAATTAGCTTTTTGATGTGACTTTTTCGACTATCTGCACAAAGACGTTATAAGATGTTATTTGTTTATCTAATTATTCAACCAAAATCTCATGGCTTTTCATAGCGGTGTGAAAGCTTTTTGCCCTCCAGTAATGTACGCATGCGTGAAAATACCCGGATGATGTGTCTATATCATTTATCTGATGATGTGTGATCTACATATATATATATATATATATATATATATATATATATATATATATATATATACACTACCGTTCAAAAGTTTGGGGTCACCCAAACAATTTTGTGTTTTCCATGAAAAGTCACACTTATTCACCACCATACGTTGTGAAATGAATAAAAAATAGAGTCAAGACATTGACAAGGTTAGAAATAATGATTTTTATTTGAAATAAGATTGTTTTTACATCAAACTTTGCTTTCATCAAAGAATCCTCCATTTGCAGCAATTACAGCATTGCAGACCTTTGGCATTCTAGCTGTTAATTTGTTGAGGTAATCTGGAGAAATTGCACCCCACGCTTCTAGAAGCAGCTCCCACAATTTGGATTGGTTGGATGGGCACTTCTTGCGTACCATACGGTCAAGCTGCTCCCACAACAGCTCAACGGGGTTCAAATCTGGTGACTGCGCTGGCCACTCCATTACCGATAGAATACCAGCTGCCTGCTTCTTCTCTAAATAGTTCTTGCACAATTTCGAGGTGTGTTTTGGGTCATTGTCCTGTTGTAGGATGAAATTGGCTCCAATCAAGCGCTGTCCACTGGGTATGGCATGGCGTTGCAAAATGGAGTGATAGCCTTCCTTATTCAGAATCCCTTTTACCCTGTACAAATCTCCCACCTTACCAGCACCAAAGCAACCCCAGACCATCACATTACCTCCACCATGCTTAACAGATGGCGTCAGGCATTCTTCCAGCATCTTTTCAGTTGTTCTGCGTCTCACAAACGTTCTTCTTTGTGATCCAAACACCTAAAACTTGGATTCATCCGTCCACAGCACTTTTTTCCAGTCTTCCTCTGTCCAATGTCTGTGTTCTTTTGCCCATCTTAATCTTTTTCTTTTATTGGCCAGTCTCAGATATGGCTTTTTCTTTGCCACTCTGCCCTGAAGCCCAGAATCCCGCAGCCGCCTCTTCACTGTAGATGTTGACACTGGTGTTTTGCGGGTACTATTTAATGAAGATGCCAGTTGGGGACCTGTGAGGCGTCTGTTTCTCAAACTAGAGACTCTAATGTACTTATCTTCTTGCTCAGTTGTGCAACGCGGCCTCCCACTTCTTTTTCTACTCTGGTTAGAGCCTGTTTGTGCTGTCCTCTGAAGGGAGTAGTACACACCGTTGTAGGAAATCTTCAATTTCTTAGCAATTTCTCGCATGGAATAGCCTTCATTTCTAAGAACAAGAATAGACTGTCGAGTTTCAGATGAAAGTTCTCTTTTTCTGGCCATTTTGAGCGTTTAATTGACCCCACAAATGTGATGCTCCAGAAACTCAATCTGCTCAAAGGAAGGTCAGTTTTGTAGCTTCTGTACCGAGCTAAACTGTTTTCAGATGTGTGAACATGATTGCACAAGGGTTTTCTAATCATCAATTAGCCTTCTGAGCCAATGAGCAAACACATTGTACCATTAGAACACTGGAGTGATAGTTGCTGGAAATGGGCCTCTATACACCTATGTAGATATTGCACCAAAAACCAGACATTTGCAGCTAGAATAGTCATTTACCACATTAGCAATGTATAGCGTGTGTTTCTTTAAAGTTAAGACTAGTTTAAAGTTATCTTCATTGAAAAGTACAGTGCTTTTCCTTCAAAAATAAGGACATTTCAATGTGACCCCAAACTTTTGAACGGTAGTGTATATATATATATATATATATATATATATATATATATATATACACTACCGTTCAAAATATGTATATATATGTATATATATATATATATATATATATACATATACATATATCCATCTATCCATTTTCTGAACCGCTTAATCCTCAAGGGGTCGCGGGGGGGCTGGTGCCTATCTCCAGCTTTCAACGGGCGAGAGGCAGGGTACACCGTGGACAGGTCGCCAGTCCATCACAGGGCCACATAAATAAACAGAGGGGCAAAAAAGTATTTAGTCAGCCACAGATTGTGCAAGTTCTCCCACTTAAAATGATGACTGAGGTCAGTCATTTTCATCATAGGTACACCTCAACTGTGAGAGACAGAATGTGAAAAAAAAATCCAGGAATTCACATTGTAGGATTTTTAAAGAATTTATTTGTAAATTATGGTGGAAAATAAGTATTTGGTCAATAACAAAAATTCAACTCAATACTTTGTAATATAACCTTTGTTGGCAATAACAGAGGTCAAACGATTACAATAGGTCTTTACCAGGTTTGCACACACAGTAGCTGGTATTTTGGCCCATTCCTCTATGCAGATCTTCTCGAGAGCAGTGATGTTTTGGGGCTGTCGCCGAGCAACACGGACTTTCAACTCCCTCCACAGATTTTCTATGGGGTTGAGGTCTGGTGACTGTTTAGGCCACTCCAGGACTTTCAAATGCTTCTTACGGAGCCACTCCTTCGTTGCCCGGGCGGTGTGTTTGGGATCATTGTCATGTTGGAAGACCCAGCCACGTTTCATCTTCAAAGCTCTCACTGATGGAAGGAGGTTTTGGCTCAAAATCTCACGATACATGGCCCCATTCATTCTTTCATTAACACGGATCAGTTGTCCTGTCCCCTTAGCAGAAAAACAGCCCCAAAGCATGATGTTTCCACCCCCATGCTTCACAGTAGGTATGGTGTTCTTGGGATGTAACTCAGTATACTTCTTCCTCCAAACACAACGAGTTGAGTTTATACCAAAAAGTTCTACTTTGGTTTCATCTGACCACATGACATTCTCCCAATCCTCTGCTGTATCATCCATGTGCTCTCTGTCAAACTTCAAACGGGCCTGGACATGCACTGGCTTAACCAGGGGGACACGTCTGGCACTGCAGGATTTGATTCCCTGTCGTTGTAGTGTGTTACTGATGGTAACCTTTGTTACTTTGGTCCCAGCTCTCTTCAGGTCATTCATCAGGTCCCCCCGTGTGGTTCTGGGATTTTTCTCACCGTTCTCATGATCATTTTGACCCCACGGGATGAGATCTTGCGTGGAGCCCCAGCTCGAGGGAGATTATCAGTGGTCTTGTATGTCTTCCATTTTCTGATAATTGCTCCCACAGTTGATTTTTTCACACCAAGCTGCTTGCTTATTGTAGATTCACTCTTCTCAGTTCGCTGCAGGTCTACAATTCTTTTCCTGGTGAGAGGCATTTCTAGAGTGTACCACATGTTTGATAGAGGTTGACACTCTTAAGAATTGATTTTAGACATTCTCTGTTTTTAAAAATGGAAATCTGCAAAAGCATCATGTCTTCTTTATCAAAACAAGTAACTTTACTCTCACCCTGTTGTGAATTTAGCTCAGTATACATTTGCTCAGAAATCTGCTGAGAAAAAATATTTAAGTGTATATGTAACTATTCATTGCAGAGGGAGTTTGCAAAGATATTTTAACTGTAGCCGGCACAGACGTGGAAGCGAAGCTGAAAACAGGTGAGAAGAAAATCAATCATATTTTTTGAAGCAACACACTTTTCAGAGCCTGTTTTTATGGTGATTTCCTGTGCCTTATGTGGACAGCGAATGTGAGCCGAGGAGCTGTTTTTTCGACAGGACCTGGAGGGTTCCCCTGTAAAGCAATTTTACATGTTTGTGGTGAGAAAGATGCAAGTCTTGTTGAAAAACTTGCATGTAGCATCATTGACAACTGTGAAAATCGGGGATTTAAGTCTGTAGCAATTCCTGCCATCTGTGCTGGTAAGTCTATTTTGTGCCCTTGGTGTTTGTAAGAGAACAGATACTTATAATCTGTGTAGTTAAACTTTGTGTGAACACACTGTTTCTGTAGGAGCTGGTGGGTTGGACCCTGCTGTGGTTGCAGGTGCAATCCTAAGAGGGATCAACACTGCCACGTCATCTGGTTCTCTTTACAGCCTCACCACGATCCGCCTTGTCCTGATTAAGATCAACGTGTTCTTGGCTTTTAAAGTAGAAGCAACACAGATGTTCCCAACTGTTAATAGGAGAGGTGACAGAACATTTTTTACAAATATCTTGTATAAGTGTATCTTCTAAGATATAGAAATGATCTCTTAAAGATTTTGTTGGATCTTTTTACAAATATCTTTGATTTATCTTACAGCACCACTAGTTCAATTGCCTCGGGTACAGCAACAGGCACCTTTATCTCTAAGTGCAGACCTAAAGATTTTTGATAATGTTCCTTCAAGTCAGAAGTCTACTTTCCTGTTCCTGGGTCTTGACAGAAAGGATGTTAATGATGCCATGGAGAAACTGAAGAATCAGTATAAGCTTCAGTGCTCTGATTACACCTTCCCAAACGAGCAGGTACAGCATCTCACAGAAGACGACATGTTAGATCTGCAGGAACTGGTTAACAAGGAGGGTCTGTACATGAAAAAAGACCTTTCTGGAAACTTGATGGTAAATGGAATGAAAGATGGGGTCAACAGGGCAATTCTGAAGTTTAGTTCATACTTGCATGGCAGCCTCATTAGAGGGGTGAGGGAGAGGGAGGAGGACGATTTGTTCACACGTGTGATGTGGTGCATCCTGGGACAAAATGGAAACTGGGAAAGACTCCCCAAAACAGCCAATTACAACCTGGAAAAGAAGGATGTTGGTGGAGGAATTGTGGACGCACACGGAGTCGTATGGCAGGTGGATCTAGAGAAGTTAAAAGTCACATCTTCAGGACAGAAATCAAAACTCAAAAGACTTGAGAATCTGGAAGGTGAGAAAAGCAGATATTTTTAAGCATTTCTAAAGTAAAGTCTTCGTCTTGTTCAGTAGCAAAGCTTTGGATGAATCTTAGCTGTAAACTAAGAAAAACAATTGATAGTCTTATATTATAAGAAAAGTTACCTAAATAGACAAAAAACATTATTGTCTGGTTGAACATGTTTACAGACTTCACTGTTCCTTTGGACTGGGACAGTATGGCTCCTAGTGAGACCATGAAGAAGGTGGAGCTGAAGTCATCTTCTCCAGAGTACAAGAGAGTGAAGGAGGGATTCAAACGAACTGCTAACAAAACTGTAATGAAGGTCAGTGGCTTCTATTAAGAACAAATTACATACTTAAATCTCTGACTTTGTCTGCTGCTTAGAAGTGATTTAGAGTTTCAAAATTATGTGCCAAAATTTAGATGACTATACCCTTAATTTTCCTTGTGGTGTTTTATTAATATTCACCACATTCCATTCAGGTATCTTGAAAAATCTTTCACTTAGTCAGCAATCCTCCAGATCGTGGGCTTAAATTTAATTTATAACTATCTGCTTCTGTTAACTGTACTTTCATAATAAAAAACACCAGATGTCTGTCCCAGTGAACTCTGTATGAAATTACTTCAGGTTGTTTCAGAACAAAACAGACTTAACCTACTTTAATCTTCTGAAGTTCTTGCTACAAAGCTAGCCACATTATCACAAATAGCCGCTCATAATAGTAAAAGCACTCTCTGACATTCTATTTCCACAGCCCTCATTCATTTTGTTAGAATTTATGTTTTATCTTGGAACATCTTCAGTGCTTAGGGTTGACACCAAAGATTTTAATTGATGTTAGAGTGGGTTTTTACGTTTGCTCAAATATCATCTCACTTAGTCAGGATGAGAAAATCATCCAAACTCTATATTAGGTAGTGAAGGACTGGTCATTATGAACATTAAATTTAACGGGTGTTGAATTACCTCATTCCAAAGAAGAAATAGAATTGTTTTTGACTGATCATTGTGAAATTCTGCAAAAATAGGTGTGAAAAGATTTATAGTATTTTTCTTTTAATATAAATAGATTTTGATATTTATCCTAGAGGGTGCGGGTTATCATATTTTAATATAATTCAAAGCAAGCCTTAATAGTATTCTGCATATTAATTTGAATGCTAACCATGAAAAGATCATAGTTAAAAGTCCACACCTTGAATTATGCCGGACAGGATTTGAATTCCTAACATACATCAGTGAGTTCTTATGGACCGATCAGATTTTTTAAATTATTGGACACTTTAAAAAAGTTGATTTTTAAAGGGTTTTTGGCCTAGGAAAAGCCATTTACAGGAAAACTAACCCTAACTAAAATGTATACACTATGATATTGAAAACCTAAAATAATAGGTTTTTGTCTAAGTAATAGTTAACTTATTTAACATAATTATTTGTAATGTTGACAAAAATAATCTGTAATTGGAAATAAATGTATTTGTCAAAACTAAAATTGTTGGTAATAGAAAAAGAGAAATAGTATAATATACTACAGTGAAAAATAGCGGATATTTAACAGTAACAAACAGTAAAACCATGACAGGAAAAACCCGTAAATCAGATTGTAAACTGTCTAAAACTTCACGGATGAGTTTATGTGAAGTTGCCATATTAAAAAAATATTCAAAATCTTAGTCTAAAGCAATCTTGAATTGTTTTTGTTAAAAGGAAATTTCCATAAAATGTATAACAGTTGTAGTGGAAAAGCCTTTTTAAATAAAGGGAGGAGAGAGATTCCTTCACATTTATGGAGGTTTAATTTCAGACTTGTTTGATCAAACAAGGACGTTACAGAGTTACGTAGGAACATATAAAATACTGACCTGCCTGCCAACATGAGACTAAGACTTTTATAGTATCAGTAATCCTAAGCACTTATCAATATCATATCAGACACATTTCTTCAGAATGAGAGCATTAGACTTGTAGGCGTTGTAGAATTGATAATGCAGACATACTCTATGTACTGACCAAATGTCTTTAGATGTAAGAGGAGGTTACTATGCCAACCCAGGATAAAGGAACTCAAATCAGTACGTTTTGCTGTGATCTAAATTCATACAGTGTCATTTAATCAGATGAATCACTATGTCATAAGAAATAGAACACAGTAACTATCAGTATGGAAGAATACACAGAACAGATCATTCTTAATATATAATTTTCCATAACACGGTCAAACACTATGATTTTTAAATTTCATTCTTGGAAATATGCAAGTGTTAATTTCTGGTAATGGATGTACGGTTTAATTTGACATCGTGATTCTTCGATTGTTTTAACATAATAATGGATTAGATAGTGTTTTCAAATTCAGCTTGTTTTACTGTAAAATCTTTTTTTTAACAGTGTACTGTATATTGATTAGTAATTAACTATTTTTAATTGTAAAAATGACAGGAAATTGATGAAATTACAACACTGTAGTGGAAAATCAAAACAATTTTGGGGTGAAATTAACAGAGTTTTAATGTCATTTAGATGTGATATACATCACTGTAAATCAATATACTTTTACTTTTTTTGACCAAAGATAAAGGAGGTCTAGACCAAACTTTCATCATTATTTCTTAGAAACAGGCTCCAATAGATGGTTAAAACATAGATATCTTGATGAGTCCCCGATAGATATAGAACAGACATTATGCAAAAAGATAAAACTTTCAGACCTACCATTTATTAGCTCAAATATAAAACAACATGAACGACAGCTTTATAAGTATTAATATCATCTCCTCTGACAGCTTAGTGGGATTTTCTAAAAATGACAGCTTTCTCACTAATGCCATGAGGATGTACACCCATCTGGAATAACCCTGACCTATACAGGTCAACGGATGTTTAGGATAGCTCTGATCGTACACAGTTGTCAATTGATCATACAGGGGGACAGCAACACATCACAGCAAATGTGGAATAGTGACCTGTCTCGGTTTCACAACAACAAGCTTATATTATTACTAGCAATCTTGGTCTATCTATTCTATTCGATAAATTACAACTCTCAAGATGAAAATCAGAGACTTTGTGGCGCCTTTCTCTTAGATTAGAAAGCTGAGAACTTTGTGTATCTTTAAGGATGCCAGGTTGAAGAAACATCTCCATGGTAACACTGGATATGGACTATCATTATCAAAAACTCTGTCCCTGTCCTGGGTAAAAACGTCACTAAATAAGACTTGTCATTCAAACTGATACTACAACATCAAGTAAACCAGGTCACAGTTGATAACAAAGTACAGAAAGTACATAGCATTAGATTCTGCCCATCACATCATCAAATACCTGCTTACAGTGTACAAGCAATATACTAGGGCCTCTGTTGATGGCGCGGAGGCTGTTTCTATCTAGTTACAGGTGCTCGCCCATACGGGGTGCCTGGAACGCGAGGGACGAGTGTGCGGGAGGAGAGGGGGCCGTGGTCTTTTGTTTTTTGATAGTAGACTGAATGACAGGGAGCATGACAATGCGCGTCTGTCGCATTCGGTGTGTAAGCACCGTTACACCTTTTTTGGTTGTTATTGTTGTTTATTCCGCTCTCTGATGTCCTGTAGCTGTGGAGGCAGACTGGGATGTTTTCCTGTGTTCTCTTTGTTCTCTTTCCTTTCTTGCATCGTCAACTCATACTCTCTCTCTTTTTGTTTCCTACCTCTCTTCTTCATCTGCTTTTTTTATTCCCCCTTAATTTTGTCATCTCTGTGTCCATAACTTCAGAAATTATACCCACAGCATTCTGTAATACAGATTTTTCATATATATATATATATATATATATATATATATATATATATATTAATGGGAATACCATAGCGATAGCTCTAATGCTCCACTTGAGAAAGTAAATCTGTTGGGCTTTTACTTTCACACTGCCAGATAGGACATGTTTTCCCATGAAGAACATTTTTTACAATTTTTTTAATAGTGCATCTTCTGTAGTGGTGAGAACTGCCAAGGATTGAGGATAACGCTTTAGCTATGTTTCTCTGTGTCTCCTTTTAGATTGAGCGTTTGCAGAACATTCATCTACGACGTGCTTATGAGGCACAAAAGAAACACATATTTGAAAAGAATAAACAGGGGGGAGGTGTGAATGAAAAGTTTCTCTATCATGGGACAACAGAGGCCAACTGTGAATCAATCATTAAAACTGGCTTCAACAGACGCTTTTCTGGGCAAAATGGTAAAACTATTTTACGCTTTTCTGGGCAAAATGGTAAAACTATTTTATGTAGTACAAACTATGTGTTTATCTTACAGCTTTGTAAAGTTAAATTAGTGATGTCTACCTGAAAAGAAAACAAGAAATGAGTAAATAACTGTAACGTTAGATATCTGTGTTACAGTTAACAGTTTTTAATATATTTTCTTCCTCCAACTCACAGCAACATCATATGGTGAGGGAACTTACTTTGCTATAAATGCCAGCTACTCCACCCACCCCACCTATTCCAGGCCTGCCGCTGATTGTTCTCAGCTGATGTTTGTGGTTAGAGTCCTGACAGGCGTCTACACTCTGGGCCAGAGTGGCATGAGGGTGCCTCCGCCTCTCGACAACCAGCAGCCCCACATACGTTACGACAGTGTGGTGGATAGAATAGATCAACCAAACATGTTTGTTGTGTTCCACGATAACCAAGCTTACCCAGACTACCTCATCACCTTCAAGTGATGACCCTGAAAACGTCTCATGGTTCTGTGAAAGTCAACATGAAATACCGGTTTCTGAGTAAGATTTTTAAAGGTTAAAAACTGAAGGAATACAGACTTTTACAAGACTGTGCTAAAACCTCAAATCCATCGTCAGACTTTCTGAACGTCCTTTAATGTTTTTCTTTCCATTTCTTTTGCTCTGTTATTTTTACCTACAAATCATTCTGGCACAGAAGGCTCAGGGAATAAACCAGTCTTGCATCCACACGGACACCAACATCAGCCAATGATACAATTGCTAAGAGAATCTTCTTTTGAAACTCATTGCCATCTTCCCATCACAAGAAAAAAAAATACATTTTATGAAATGTTTTTGACCTAATTTGTAAAAATAGCAAAAATAACTCAATGTTACATATTTAAAACTGTATTTAAGAACCAGCAAAGCAATTCCCTAAAACCCTACATATAATAGATAATCAAGTAAAGGTCCTGTGTCAGGTTTTTTGCTTTGTATTTGGCTGTTTCTCGAACACGACTTACAGATGGGCAAATCGCCTTTACATAGTTTTGAAACCTAAGAGAAAACAAGAGAAACAAAAAAGCCAGTATCAAAAGACAATGTTTAAAACTTAGAGGACAGAAAAATAAGACTTGGCATAAGCAAAATAAAAATAAATAAGGGGTAATTTAGATGTTTTGCACAGCACTCCTTATATAGATTAGAAAACATGAAATAAAAGCAATTTAAATATAAAAATATATAATAAATTACTGTAAAAATTTCTTACATTTTATGGAGTTTATGTTTACAGAAATTAATCTAAAAAGTTCCACTTTGATTTTTAACCATGTGGTTCATTTTTCCTTTAACTTGACCTGCCAAACCCCCACCAAATTATTATTATTATGTTTTCTAATGGACTTGTTGAAGTTTAACATCAAGATGCTTGTGAAATCCTTTACTTAGGAATGTTAAATATCGGCATGTTATATAAAAACATATGTCATATGAAAAATTGTTTGGGTCTGAATCTGTCACAGTTCTGGGGTCTTTCAGTTTTTTTGAATTTTGGTTTGGTCAATCATGCCTTTCTTGCCATTTTAATTCTTTTCTTGTGGTCTATTTTTATAGTTTATTCTTGTGTTCCTCTTTCTAAATATTTGTGTTACTTTTACTATGAGCATCTACTGATTTTTTATTTAGCTTAGGTCTTGCCATAATTTTCATCTTATCTGTGGACTCCTTTTTTGATCCATCTGAATGTTGTGATGATGGGAAAATAAAGCATTATTCCTCAAATAAAATTTCTCAAAACAGAACATACGTTTGTGACTTTTTATGCTGCTGCATCCTTCTGTTTATGTATTATTAACACAGAGTCTTATATGAAACAAAACATTGTACCGAAAGCTGAACATCTTAATTTCTTAAGGCATCCCATCTCAATTTAGAATTTTCCATCCATTCATCCATCCATCCATCATCTTCCGCTTATCCGGGGTCGGGTTGCAGGGGCAGTAGCCTAAGCAGAGAGGCCCAGACCTCCCTCTCCCTGGCTACTTGGGCCAGCTCCTTGAGAGGAATCCCGAGGCGTTCCCAAGCCAGCTGGGAGACATAATCCCTCCAGCGGGTCCTGGGTCTTCCCCTGGGTCTCCTCCTGGTGGGACGTGCCCAGAACACCTCACCAGGGAGGCGTCCAGGAGGCATCCTGACCAGATGCCGGAGCCACCTCAACTGGCTCCTCTCGATGTGGAGGAGCAGCGGCTCTACTCTGAGCCCCCTCCGGATGACCGAGCTTCTCACCCTATCTCTAAGGGAGAGCCCAGCCACCCTACGGAGGAAACTCATTTCAGCCGCCTGTATCTGCGATCTCGTTCTTTTGGTCACCACCCAGCGTTCGTGACCATAGATGAGGGTAGGAACGTAGATCGACCGGTAAATTGAGAGCTTTGCCTTTCGGCTCAGCTCTCTCTTGACCAAGACAGACCGGTACAGCGCCCGCATAACTGCAGACGCCTTACCAATCCGTCCATCGATCTCCCGCTCCATTTTTCCCTCATTCGTGAACAAGACCCCCAGATACCTAAACTCCCCCACTTGAGGAAGGACCTCATCCCCGACCCGGAGAAGGCACTCTACCCTTTTCCGGCTCAAGACCATGGTCTCAGATTTGGAGGTGCTGATCCTCATCCCAGCCGCTTCACACTCGGCTGCGAACCGCTCCAATGAGAGCTGTAGATCACGTTCAGATGAAGCCAACAGGACCGCATCATCTGCGAAAAGCAGAGACCTGATCCTGAGGTCACCAAAACGGATCGCCTCAACACCTTGGCTGCGCCTAGAAATCCTGTCCATAAATGTTATGAACAGGATCGGTGACAAAGGGCAACCTTGGCGGAGTCCAGCTCTCACTGGAAATGAGTCCAACTTACTGCCGGCAATGCGAACCAGACTCTGACACCGTTCATATAGGGACCTAACAGCCCGTATCAAAGGGCCTGGTACCCCATACTCCCGGAGTACCCCCCACAGGACACCCCAAGGGACACGGTCGAACGCCTTCTCCAAGTCCACAAAGCACATGTAGACCGGTTGGGCGAACTCCCACGCACCCTCCAGGACCCTGCCGAGGGTGTAGAGCTGGTCCAGTGTTCCACGGCCAGGACGAAAACCGCATTGTTCCTCCTGAATCCGAGGTTCGACTATCCGTCGGACCCTCCTCTCCAGAACCCCCGAATAGACCTTACCAGGGAGGCTCAGAAGTATTGTCCCCCTATAGTTGGAACACACTCTGTTGTCCCACTTTTTAAAAGATTTTTTTTTTCTACTAATTTCAAAAAGTGAAACTTATATTCTCACTGTCATTTTAAATGTTAATATAAATTCAGATAATTAGAACCAAAAGTTTGGTGTCTCAGAAAATGTGTTACATAAGATTGTTGCAAAAGTGGCTGTCCATTTACCAGCCAGTTTTATGGGTGTCAAGTAACATAGTACAACTACTTTACCTTGCTAAAGTAGAAATTTGGGGTATTTATAGTTCACTGGAGTAATTATAAATTGGCCTACTTTTTACTTCTTACATTTTCACACAATTCTTTAATTTTTAATCACATTTTAAAAATAGACTTGTTACTGCAGTTTCATTTAATCTTGTCTTTTTATCAAATACACAAAAAAACATCCCAAAAAATGTGCTTACTGGATAGAATTTGACTGGTTTGCCTATAATTTCAAACATCTACCATTCTGACACCCTGGATCCATCACTTACTACACACACAGGGTTAACTTTAGCTGAATATTTTTAGTATTTGTCCAGTTATTTAGAACAAAAGCAGAAAAATCTAAAGGCAGATCATCGTTTTGACGGATTACAATGAACACCATTGATCATTTGGTGCAGACACGCTGACAGCTTTAACTTGAAGTGCAGAGTACAGGTAACTGTAACAATAAAAATTATTTTAAAAAGATTCTTAAAAAGGCATCTGAGCATCATCTGAGATCGGGTCGGCTGGTTAAAGACTCACTTCAAAGAGCCTAGTATTCTGCCAACCAGCTGTACAAAAGATCTGCATGCCATGGTTTTTTCTGCTGCTGAAGCTATAGGCAGCTGGATGGAGAAATGTTCATGATCTCAAAATTATATACACACACACACACATATATATATATATATATATATATATATATATATATAATTTTTGAACATTCAGATTTTTATATAACAGTATAATCATGGCCCTTAGTAAAAGTGTTTTTGGGGGAGGTGTGGTTGTGCAGCTTGAGCTTTAGTCTTTAACTGCATAATAAAACTAAAACAAACATACAGTTCTTTTCCTTTTATAATTTATGTAGTTTTGAATCTAGTATCTTTTCACATTTATTTGAGTAAAAAAGTGACCTCTTCAGTGCAAAGGGACATAATGTCTCTAAATGCAACTGACTAATACGATCAACTCCCTGAAAAATGGGAAGAGTCCAGGACCTGATGGTTTATGTAACAGGTTCTATCAAAAGTTTAGCAGTTTACTAACTCTGTATTTGTTGAAAATGTTTAATAGAGCCATGGAAAAGGGAGTCCTCCCATAGACCCTGAGCGAAGCAACTATTTAAAATAGGTGGGCTCTTATAGACCGATTTTATCCATCCATCCATCCATTTTCTTAACCGCTTAATCCTTAATGGGTCGTGGGGGGGCTGGTGCCTATCTCCAGCTGTCAACGGTCGAGAGGCGGGGTGCACCCTGGACAGGTCGCCAGTCCATCACAGACCGATTTTATCTTAAAGCAATATTTTTACAAAAGAATCAATTCTATTTTTCTTCCTTTCATTTGGAATTACAAGTCTCACAGGATCAGAAAATTTTACCTAGCCAAAAAACAAACAAAAAATGATTATGGCTGCATTCCAGTAATTCACAATACAGTCCAAATTTGGAGAAAATAGTGAAAGAGTATAAACTTAGGGCCTTTTCCTTTGAGACACCTGTTGCGGCAACCCAACATATATGCACCTTCACTCATAGATGGGACATTTGATCATTGGAGGGAAATTGGTCTAAGAAATGTGGGACATCTGTATCTTCAAGGTTTTTTTTTTTCCTTCATTCCAACAACTTAGGGAGAAACACAACTTATTAGCTTGTAATTTCTTCAGATACATTCAAATAAGGAGCTATGCAAGGTCCCATCTCCAGCACTTTCAATCCAGAGCACCAGATAAACTTAATGTTATCTGGCCAGCAGAGAGAAAAAGGGACGTTTTGGTTTGTAAACAGGAACACCACCCTTCAAAAACAGAAACACCTTCTTCTTATAAGCTCCTTGATTGTAACCTTACATCCATTCTCAAATAATATATCAAAAATAGATATTGTCACAGAGCCTGCCACCATTTCGTGGATTTTTGGTTCTGGTTTTTGTGCTCAGGTTTGGTTAGAACTTTGTTTTGGTGCTGTACTGTTAGTTTGTGTTATCTTTGAGCTTGTTTAAGATACTATCTTTTGGCATTTAGTTAGACTGCACTTTAGGTTCTTTGTTTTGTGCCCCAATTTATTTAAGGCTTCTCCTGGTCTGTGTTTTTTTGGGCACTTTTTGTTTTAGAGAAAACAGGCACTTGTCGGTTTTGTTTAATACCATTACTTTTTGTTTCTGTACATTTATTTTGCTAATTTCTGATTAAACTCTTTTGCTCCTCCACCTTTAACAACTGTCTACAGGGTCTTTTTGTGACACCCCCTGACCCCTAGCCAGCCGGGTTGTAACAGCTACGTTATGTAAATTTGTGTTCTATCGATGCCTCGACATTGTTTAATTCAGTTTAAAATATTGCAGACTACTTAATTCAAAGGTGAGACTAAATCGAATATTCCCTGAATATTCACCTATTTGTGATTTCAATTTTCTGAAGCTGATTTGCTTCATAGTTTTGTAATGTATACTAAGCAACATGGTTTCTGGGCTTCTGTGTGGACCTAGAATTTGTTTTTATTCCTTTTGGACTGTCAGAAAAATCATAAAACTCAAGAGTATACAGAGTTGTCTCCTGACCTGTGGACTAATGTGTGCAAAAAGACAAATTCTTCTTCTTTTGAAGGTAAAGGTAGTGCCCTCCTTGAAGAAATCGATATCAGTAATGACATATACGCTTCATCTAGAAGGGATCTGTTATATTATGCATGATAAACTGGATGATTTAGAACATATATGGAGGCCACTCACTTTGTATTTGGAGAATTTGTACAAATCAAAAGTACAGTATGTGTGTACATGACCCTAACTTACACCAACAAGATAGCACACTTGGGGATGGAAAGTATTTGGGTAGAGAGGGTTTTCTTATTTATTTATTTATGCTGTAATTCAATATCAATGTTTTTTGCCTGCCTTTGTTGTGCTTTATTGTTTTTTGTATAAAAGTGTTAAATGACACAATAAAAATATCTGAAGAGAAATGACAGCATGTGAACATGTCATTACTGGTCTGGTCTAGCAGGGGACTGGAAAAGATTACAGAATCCGACATAGTTTGAGCAAACTTAAAAACTGAAGCATCACAAATTTTATTGACCTCTGATTGACGTAACCGGGTGTCATTATTGTTAGTGTGAATAACAATCTTACTGTATTTATGCTTATTCTTAGCCAGCCGTTTCAGTTGGAATTTGATGTTGCCTGTTCTGGCCCCTGGAGAGCAACGGAATGTTGTCAATCATTTCTCTAATGCAACATTTCTGACTATGGAGCTGCCTTTGTTGGTATAGTGTCTCTGATCCCCTTCTCAATACTCCATTGCTTGTCTATTGGGGTTTAGGCCAGTTTGCTGGCAAAACGGGCATCATGACACCGTGGTTATTGAAGCAGCTTTTCATACCTTTGGCAGCGTGGCCAGGTACCAAATCCTGCTGCAAGTCAGCATCTTGAACGTCTCTGTAGAGGAGGGATTGGAGCTCACTGTACAGTTTTCATCTTCATTGTGCAAACTTCATGAAGGGCAACACGATAGCTATGGATAAGTTATTTTTTAAATTACTTGCTTTAAATTAATATTAATCCTAAACACACAACACTTCCTTAATTTAAAATAATAGCTTGTTCAAAAGTACAATCCATGCAGTGAATACAATTAATGTGCCGAGCAGGTCATGAGACTGATTTTTTATTTATTTTTATAATCTGTAAAACTGGTTCGTCTATGGACAGTCATTAAAAACAACTGATAACCACTGCAGAATTAATGATTGAGCTTTCTGTCGATGTCGTATCACCCTGCTAAGTGAATTTCTTCCACATTCTCTTTGCTTCACACAGTCTCATACAGAAAAAACACAAAATTTTGCTGTTGTTAATATTTTGTTAGTTTTATTTTTCCATTAATTACAAGGCAAATATGAAAACAGGAATAGCTGTTAACAGTTATTAATTTAAATTGTGGCTTTGTCTGCATAGAAATACACAAAAGAAGTTCCTTAATGTATACTAAATAATGTGAAAAATAACCAAATACAAGGTAAAAACAAGAGAAAACAGTGTAGCTAAAAGCCCCCTTTTTAAAATCAGTTTTGCATCTGTGATAGATGTTCAGTATTTTAAAGATATTTAGCAACACTGTTTTAATAAATCCTCTGCTTACCTCAACATCTTTTTTGTATCATAGCAAGCACATAGAAATAAAGTGGAAACTCTTTCATGGCATAGATTATATACTCGCTTATATCTGAATATGTAACAATATACTAAGCTTATTGTTTAGTGAAATATACAATTATGACTTAAATCCACTTTCAGTTAACATGTGAAATTAGATGCCAGGACTGAATTTAATTTAATTTTCAAAGTTATTAGGGTCCCTAGTGGCCAAATTAAAACACTCAAAAGTCAGGTTTGAACTAATAATGCTAAAGTTTTATATTAGTCAAAAATACAAAATTGTTTGTCAATGTTTAATACGTTCTGGGTAAAAATCTTTGAAACAATGGAAGATCAATTTTTTGCCATACTTTAAGGCACTTGACTACACTTGCTGTTGCTCTGAGTAGACTTTACAACATGTTAAAACTACTCCCACTAATAATATAGATGCTAAAGCTACTCTTTTAGAAGCCTTATATTTCTATCATATAGGTCAGATATTACTGAAATACTTTCTTATGCAAAAAGGTTCAGTCATCCCTCATTTCTTAATGTGTTAAGGATGTTAAGAGATTTGTGTAAATATGTCTTTATCAATAGTTCTTCAACATAACTCCAATTATTTTAGCTAAGTATAAAGAAATACGAGTGATTTTGAAACTCTTGTTCTCCACTGTATGCTCTGACTGGGTGTCAGTATTATTCTGGTCATCTTCAGGGCTCAATGGTGATGGACGCCTGGCCGGAGACCTGTCTGAGACCAGAGCAGTCCAGAGTAGCGATCACTCTGGTTTTCCCACTCCTCTGTGGAGTAAACAGCTCAGTCCAGGTCAGGGAGGAGCCTCCGGGGATCAGACTGTGAAAAACAGAGTTTGCATTATATACCAAACAGAGTCGACTGCTTTCAGAGGACATTTAGAAAATTCTGAATCAGGACTCGGATGTATAACTCATTAGCTCATAATTGTATCTCATCTCAGTTTATAAGCTAAATAAGCTTATTTAGAGCATAACAGAATATTATAAGTAGAAAAATATTCATACTCTACTCTGGGCTCACATGGATAAGTTTTGTGGGTCATTTATTTTCATAGGTTAGTTTGAAGCCCTGTCTTCTATATACACTGTTCTACAGTACATTGGGTATTTTTGGCCACAGAATATGATCCTGACATTTGTTGAACAACACTTTCCAAAGGCTAATGAAGTGGTACTAGTGACGGAGGTGTGGGTGGGATGAAACGTCAGGATCTTGAGTGTAACTCAGCAATGTGTTTCTGCCTTCGGTGAAACATTTAACTTGCACTTCTGGCAGTGTTCCAAGACAAAATCCAACAGTTTCCTCCTCAGCTTCTCTTTCTCACGTAAAGAATGCAATGTTGATATGCAATTTCCACAAAGAAATCGTGCTGTTGAGTTGCTAACAGTTAGCATCGTTGAAAACAGTTCTAGCTTCTACTAGCAGAGAAGTGCTCTGCTCTCTCCAGGCTGCAAAATCACCCTATCCATGAGCGGTCACTACATAAAACAGGAAAGACCATAAATGCCAATATCCCCTGTGATATAGATGGGACTGGCTTTTTCTGGCTCGTTCGTTTTCTTCTATTTCTGTGGCTAGTGCAGGGAATGGAGGTCGGAGGAAATGTTCACATGCAGCATCCTTATGCAACTCAGAGTGACTGATTTTATTTTAAAAAGAAGCAATGTTTTACAACCTGCTTCCTCTCAATTAGCCGTACCTATAATATCTGGATTTGAGCCCCATGACTCCTGCTCCTTCCATGCGGAGGAAGACACTCTCCAGGTTGAAGGAGAAGGGATTCGTAAACTGCACAGTGACCATCATCTCTTGGTTCAATTTGCCGCTACCAGACAGCTGAAGCGACACAGGAAACATACAGAAACCTCACAAAGTCAACATGGATAAAGGTTTTCTTAATAAGGAGGAAACATTTCAGACAGATTTTTACTGAATAAGCAGAAAGGATTATTTTATACCTCGACAGTGAGTTTTGGATTGTGCAGGGTGACAACTTTCATGGCAGTCACAATATGGCCAGTTTCTTTGATCTTCCCAGTGACAATGAAGTTGAAGTTAGCCTGTTCCACCAGATGATCCATGTAGTCCCTCGAATCAATCGTCACCAACTCCTTCACACCTGCAACCATCGCAATTCAGTTCAGAAGTTTACATACACCTGTTTCCTGCATTAATCTTTGATCAATTATCAGCACACTCTTTTGGGCCTGAATGGAAACAGTAGGGCTCTTGAACAGGAACTCATTGCCGGAGACTCCAGTGTAATACACCACACTCCCGCTGACGTAGGCCTCCACCGTGCGTGTCTGGACGCTGTGGTTTACAAACTCCAAACCAAGCTCGAAGTTGTCACCAACACTGATCTCCAGGCTGGGCAGGATCACGTCCACATCAGACTCAGGGGGGCTGGACTTCTCCCGCCTACAGCCGAACTCCTCTGCCTTTTCCAGGACAGTCCGCTCCTCTGGGCTTCCTGCGGTGGATTGAGGTGTTTTAACTTGTGTGCAAATTTTGCCCCGTTTGAAGGTTTAATTTTATGTGATATCATCAGGCAGGTAAAGATGTGGACAAAAATTTACCCATGTGGTCTTATTCAAAATATTAAGTCAGAATAATTCTAATATATAAAGTAATATAAAGAGTGGCATGAGAAGTGTCAAAATGTCATATTTTTGTAAAAAAGTAAAAAACAAATCAGACTTAGAGATGAGCTGAACAAAATAGTTAATCATCATAGATGAAGCTTTTACTGTTATTGCTGTTTCATTATGTATCAAGGTAAATGTATTCATGCAGGCACTCTTGCATTTTAGCTGTGATGGCTGTTTCATTTAAAACTGTCCTTAGATTTGCCTGGGGTGAGATCTGTGTGTTAAATCAGAAGCAGGAGTGGGGAAGACAGGGCTCCTCTGCTTCACTTAACACCGACACTTGTGCTCGATGTGGTCACTGACCTTCAGGAAACTTGTATTGATCAACGATGTCTCGACGACCCTCGCTTCCCGGAGCTTTGGTCAAAACCATGCGACCCACGTGAGTTTTGTTCACTTTGACCGGCTCCATGGTCCCGTCCTTCTTCCGTGAGTAAAACACGACATCGCTGTTGACCTGCAAGGAGGGAGGACAGGAAAACCAAAAAACTGCTGGACTGGGTCTGACCTCTGGTGATCTGGCTGCTGGTCACAGAACATGACAAGTGATGGATCACGAAAATACTTCCTTGAGTAGAAATTTCACAGAAAGTTCAACTACTTTTGTGTTGTCTGTTGTGGCTGAATAAGCTAACCTCAGCAAACACAAAGGGTGCATCAAATGGGAAGCAAATCTCTCCATGTTTGATGGCCAGAACTGATGCAGGTCCACATCTGTACATCCCTGGACGAAAGAGCCGGAAAAAAGACAGCTGTAAGTACACCCACATTCGCCTTTATTCAGGAACAAAACATGCTTTGTTATATTGCAAAGTACTCCACCTTTCCCCACTCAATGGCACCCTTGGTGAAAAATATGTAAACAACTTAAATGGATCCTGTATTGCAGTTGCATAATCTCATGAAAAAGAATAAGACAACTCTAACCACTGAGCAGCATGAATACATCCTTCTTATCACGCACAATGAGAGTGGTAAATGTATAGGGAGGACAAACATTTTCTGGAGTGGAGTTTTCTGAACTCAACTAGGACTTTATCTTCAATAATTTGGTCAGATGAGATGTGGTTCATTCACGATCTCCTTTCATTCTGTGATCTAAACATGCTTGTTTTGTCTACTGAGAGGCCCTGACATTGAATAGGGGTTTTAGTGATCCTATCAGTAATAGGGTCTTCAGCAGGGAATAACAAATCTTTACCCATTATGACCTCTTAAGGGTAACATGGTACTGTGGTACAGGTGTGTGTAATGACGCCTGCAGAAGCATTTTGAGAGTCTGTCGGATCTTAGATACGTTGCACAGCAGACTATGTTGCGGCCAATGGCCGCTGGCCGCTCTGCTTTTTGACCGCATACCATGGAGGCTGCCGTTGCTCCTCCATTGCTGTAGTACCTCCATTTGGCCGCTAGGCCCCCATTGAAAAGCATTGGACTTTAGACACGTTAAAAACAGCTTTAATGCCTGGTGCCCCATTGTTTTAAACTTTCTATGGCTACATATCCCTCCTGAGATAACGCTGGGCTCATAAAAAACCTGGGAACCAGGCTGGTTTTCGTAAGCTAATTTTTTGAAATCTTGCATAATTAATGAGGGGGCCGAGCCATGTTTTAGCATCAGAGCTAACGACGCGGGAGCAGAATGGGCGTGATTACGACCGAACTACACGCCCCGCGAGGGCAGAGTCTACAGCGAAGATCCCTCCCCTATGCCCTTTTTAGGAACATGCTTCATCAGAGCTGTGGAGGAGGAGTCTGTGAATCCGCCATGAATTCCCCCATGAAAGTGTGTCATTCGGGTAAACGGGGAGAAGTGAGGAGGCGCTGTCTATTTTTTTTTTTACAGTCTATGGTTGCGGCTGATAACATGTTGCGCAACAACTCTGCCTCTGTTTAAAGCGCTGAATTGATTTCAAAAGTCTGCATGAAGATTGCCACAAAAGCTCAACCCTCTCATTTATCTCTACATTGTTCATGTGAATCCTGAGAGGTGTAAACCACACGATCTTTGAGGATTGACTTGCATGATTTGAAAGTACAGTATTATCCAGAAGCTGTGATTTGTGGTTGTTCATCTCTAAACAGTGATCTGACATTTGCTTCTGTTTGTGCCTTTTTTGAACCAAACACTCCACTTGGTTCTGAACCAACAGATGAAAATGTAAAACAACACCCCTTGTCCGAGGTTAAATTTAATGGAGGGTTTATAAGGTTGTGGGCCCATTTCTCATTCAAAGATTATAGAACCTTGTTGAAGTGCGTGGAATCATAAACATTTTGAAACCCCAGACTATTTTAAAGAAGAACTGGAGCCCAGAAAATCCAGAATGTGTTGCTATTGGGCTTTTTAACATGATAAGGATCCAAAGTATATGGCCAAATCAACATACAAGTTCATAATCAACCTTCTTTTCTGGCTATCTCAATTCCCAGAACTGAATCTGGAGGAAAAGCTGGAGGGTGAGCTGAACTGAAGAGAGCATAGGACAAGATCCAACACTCTGGATGATCTAGAGAGAAGATGAGACTGTCCTGTTGCACTTTTGACAAAAAGCAGTATTACCTGCGATGCTGCAAAAACACACGGCATCGATAATGGAGTTAAAAACAGCTTTTTAGAAATGCAGGATCCGCCCCTCTCAATAAATTAAGGCACAGACATTTTCATTTTAAGATTTTGCTACTGCAGTAACTAAATACTTTCATTTAAATCTATATTTCTTTTTTGCAGAATCGGTTTCACATCAAGTTTCATATCAAGACCATTTACCATCGCTGGTTTCCTGTGGTGTTGCATCCACAACCTGCCAGCCTCCAAAGCCTGGAGGGAGGTCTGGTCTGGTCATGTAGCATTCATTCCAGCAGTGATAGTTCCTGAGAAAGACGAAATGTCCTGAATTAACGAACGTGTGAAAAGGTCCAACAGCCAACTTTTAATCTTTCTTGTCTGTCATCACTGGTTTTCTCTACATGAGTGACCACAGAGTGAAAAGTTCGAGTCAAACTTTTCCCATCATTAAGAATGGACCTTGGTAACTAAACCATTTGTGATTATTAAGCTTGATGCATTTTCTAAGGAAGCTTAATTTTCCTCAGAAGATATGACTAATGATTGTTGCATGCAAAAACACAATAAAACAATGTGGTCTTGAGCTTCTCATGAATGCAATTTAGAAATCATATAAAGTTGTGCCATTCTCAAACTTTGCTAGCTAATTATTTGGTTACTGAAATGACCTCAGTGGCCCTTTTGCATCAATTATTGAAAATGAATTAACTGTGACAAGTTGCTCCAGCACATAGATAGAAGTTTTCAGTAAGATAAATTGGGGAGAATATTTTATGTACTCCAAGTATGACATTTAACCAAAAATAAGAAGTCATAAAAAAAGTGTACAAGTTGAAATGTTCTTCAGTTTCTGCTTTTTTCATTCCTAAATGTTTAGGATCATTAAGTATAATTTAATATTAAAGATAATGTTAGTAAATACAAATGCAAATTTTCAAATAATTATTTTTATAAGACAAAAAAGCTATGTAAACCAACCTGGCCCTGTGTGAAAACACAGAGCATGTCCTTGTTAAACAATGAATAAAGTACAATCAAGGCAAATTTATTGGACTTTAATTTCTCTAGACACACACAGACCGGAATACTGCCAGAGCTGTAGCATAAAGAAATCAGTTAAACAGGATATATAAAAACATGGATTAGGCAAAAATATCCTAATAAGCAACATAGCATGCCTCAGAAAAAATGTAAAGATATCGAAAGGGGGCATTTTGTACCAGATAGAATCCTTGGTGCGGTTTCGATCGATTCTGCCATTATCATTTAGAACGATGTCCATCTTCAGGTTTCCATCGTTATCGTGAGCAGAGTAGTAGTTGGTGACAACCCTGGATGGGATACCCAGACAGCGAAGGACTAGAACATAGAAATATGATCAAATCTTAATAAATGTCATTCATACTTTTTCTAACTTTGCATTTCTTTTGCATTTCTAAAATGTATTATGTTTTTGTTTTAGCTTACCAATCAGTTACTGTTGCATAAGTATAGCTGGGGTTTATTGTTCACAATTTTGATTTAAAAAAAACTACAATCTATTTTGTTAAATATTATGTAAAGTTTTTTTGCTTGTTTTTTAAGTTAAGATAGATAACCAACAAATAGCTACTACTTGACTCTGAGTGTTCAGCTATCCTTTGTGGTCATAATTTCAGTCTCTTGAAAAATTCAATTAATCTTTTTATATTAGGTCATACATTTTCAAGAGAAATCATTTTGAAATGTTTGGTTTGTTTTATATCTTTTTCTGGTTCAGTGCACCTGGATGAAATAATTGGTTCGTTACCATCCCCTGCAGAACTTGACGACATGCTGAAGAAGAAATTCAGGTATTTCAATCAAGTTCTGTTAAAACTAGGGCGTATCTAACACATAGGACACCCTCCTTGAGGACTGCAGATGCACAACCCTGATTCAGCTAATTGACTGCCTATACACTGGACATAAATTATGAAGTTTCATCCAAAGATGGTCAGGTAATTATTTAGAATAGATTAAAAAAAAAGAACAAGATTCTGAATACATGACAAAAAGTACATTACTCTGTCCTGACGCGGGTGTACTTTGTAAACGCTCTTCATATTACTGAATATGTGTTAAGCCTAGTTTATACTCCTCAGTCAGGATGTTTGCACAGGCGCGCACACGTATCTACTGAAACATCGTAGTTTTTTTCCCCGTTGCCTGGGGAGTCTTGCAAAGCAATATCCTTCAGAACATTTTCTGGGGTCAAGGTACCATTGTAGCCATGTCTATGGTCGACAAAAGTGTAGTTACTTTTTTATTTTTAAGCTAAAAATGTTCACTTGGACAATTTCAGCCTCTGTTAGTACTCAAAAGAGCTTTTTTTGTGCACAAATATTGTAAATAGCTTCTCGTTATTGTAACGGACACTGAAGACTAATACATTTTTCTTGTGATAGACAGTCTTCGATCTGCTCCATGTCTGCTGATCTCTTTAACGATGGTCCCGATGAATTTAAAGGATAAACCATGTTAACCAACAACAGGCTCCCGTGCTGCCTAGCTTTTGACATACAATAAAAAAATCTAGCACCTTTCCGTCACCCTCTACAGGCGTGCTGTATAGATGGATGATTCGTGTCTATCCACCCTCACCGATGGAGAAGTGTAAACTATGCTTTATTTGTAAAGTTAAAAAAACACAATAAAAATGAAAAGATACTTCATAAACATGACAGAATTTGAATATATGATGTGATGAGTCTTCACACCAATTTCTTCCCACTTAGATCCATTTGATGAGTTTTTTTAGATATGCCAACCTATGACAAGATAAGTAACGTTATTAAAACAGGTTATAACATAGTTATTTGTTTCATATTATGTGGAAAGAAAGGAAGGTTATTATAATAACATTTATAATGAATAAAAGTATAATATTTGTATTTTGTATAAAATATTATTTTATATGGCCCATGGCGATAAGGTAGATTTTCATTTTGACCATCTGAGGGAAAATGTTTGGGCTTCCTTGATCTAGAGGCTAACTCTTTAACACATTAAACCACACAGGATCTCACAGGAGTTGAAGACGGCAGCGTAGACCCAGCACTGAGCGTAGCAGACGGGCATCTTGCTGCTGGCATAGCTGAGCAGGATGTCTGTGCTGCCGGTCCAGGAAGTAGGTGCCACACCGTACGTGTAGTCACCGGTCCAGTTACCCACCAGGACGCCCTGATCATCACGTGCGTTCAGCTTCAAAGAAGACATTTGTACTTCAGTTATTTCGTCATTTTTGAAGCACTGCAGCTGGACACATTTCCTGAAGAGTTCCTCACCATTGCAGAGGCCTTTCTGGTCACCTTAATGGGGTCTCCTCTGTTGGTGATTGGCATCTCTGATCTGTCCATGATGTACAGACAGGCATCCAGAATTCCATAGTTGAACTAATAGGTACAAGAGAAAAATCAGACCTTCGAATGAATCAGAAACCATTTGAATATATTGTCTTGTACCTGTCCATAGTTCCAATTTCTCTCAGAAACATCATCATAAGAGCCGTGGTATATGATCCCCAACTCATTCATCACACATTCCTGCCTCTCTTCTTCATCGTCCAGAAACACAGCATCATCTACGGGGAAAAAAAAATAGCACCTTAAAGGAACACAAAAAACAAGCCTACGATACTTTGATCCAAACTAACCTGCTGCCCATGGATTGAAAAGGATGTATACATCTCTGCTGTTGTCCCGCTTTGTCCTGCGAATCCCAAGAGAAGTCTGCACTGCAATGTACATGTGATATTTTCCCACAAAGCAGTTGGCAGCTGGAGTGATGCCCATGGTGATCATGTTGTCATTGGTCTGAGTTATGCGGCCCCCCCAGGAGCTCTGACGGGACTTGGTGGGAAACACAGGAATGTAGGTACCCTTACTGTACTGGGGGTTGGAGCCTGAGTGAAAAGGAAGCATTGGCAGGTTTTTGTTGCATGGACCAGTACACACTCACAACTATTGGCATGCCTGATAAAAGGGATTTAAAAAGCAATTCAGCTAAATTCATGTTGTATTAGTGAAGCAAAAACTGAAAATCTCAAGCAAAAAAGAAAACTTTAGCTTGTTCACATTTGTTCCTCTAGCTAGAATGATCTTACCAATGACAAACTCAACAGCAAACTTGTCCTCGTTTGGTTTGTACGGACGATTGAAAGTGATCTTGACCTGAAACTCTTGACCTCGACGGACGATGAGATTGTCAGAGTAGTACAGGTTGGTGTGGTGATTAGTCTTATTGCTCTCATCTCGCCCCCTCATCATATTCACATCCCAGATGTCCAGGAGTCCTGAATGGACAGAAACATGCAGAGCAGAAACAAAGATGCCATAAAAACTTCATTGAAGATTCTGAGAGACAACAAGCAAGAAAACATTGATGTAGCAAAGCAATTTTTTGTTGTAAATTTTTTTTCAATTTTACCCCTAACGTCCGACTTTTTAGTGCATTTAAAAAAAAAAAAATTTGTGCTCCAAGGGAACCGGACACAGCAGGGAAAACAAAAACTGAAATAGGTTTGATAAGATAAGAAAAATAAACCATGCAATCCCTGCAATGGCAACCTACCAAGAGGATATAGAAAACTCTAGCACAGACTGAAATATTGCTTAAGTAATTTGTTCAAAGAGTTATCCTTCCACAAACAATTTATTTCTAAAATAAGTACATTCACAAGAAAACATGAATTCAAAACCAAACCCTTTAAACTGAAAAATTCAAGTGAGACAAAATGTTCTCTTCCAAATGTTTACATGTGGTTGTTAGCAAGCAGCCAGATAAACATACAGTTAGTGTGTTCCTAAACTTCTGTTCCATCTGAACATGTCCTCTTACAGTGAGCCACAGCAGAAAGTGTGAAAACTTCACCCAGTTTGGATGTCATCAATCTATCAATCATGTCCAAATACTAATAGAAAAGCTGTCACTTACAGGAAAAGGTCAAACAACACAAATTGTCCTCTAAAGCCAAGAACTTTCCTCAGTAAAATGTCTGACAGGCCTGTCATCTTCTTTCTGCATCAAATCCTTCTCTCTTACGTATTTCAACTCAAGTTCATTTTTCTTATCTATTGCTGAAAATGTACCAACCGAGGCCATAGTCATAGTCCCTCACCAGTCATATTAGGGTATCCTCTCGGGCCAGGTGCTACAAAGTACTCTAACTCCGGGAAGTCCGCTGTCTCAATGTTGGAGCTATCAGTGGGACCTGACGATCGGCCACTGTTTCCCACCTTGGGAGGACGTCCGGCAGGAGGAGGGGGAGCCGCGGAAGGGATCGGGGTAGCTCCTTGGTCAGACATTTTAACGATAGTTTGATGTGCTGTAAGACTGGGAGAGGAGAGAAAACAGAGACAAGAGTTAGCCACACTGAGTCTGTCATGCTGACAATATGTTATATGGTTTTTAATTAGTCAAAATGAATAACTGCAGAAGAAAGCATACAGCCCAATTTTATGTGTGCGAGTATGAACATGAGCAGTGTTATTTTCATGGTTAAATCAGTCATGCAATAATGGCTATCTCCAAGAGTTTAGATTTACATGTGGTCACCATATGTGTTTGTGGTTTTGTTGGAGCTGAGTTACTCCTCTTCCTGTAAGCTGCAGAAAAACACTTTCAGTGTTTGGTAATACGTTTTGTTTGTCATTAAACTTACAGTCCCTTTCAAAAGTTTAAACTTTTTGTATTTTTTCCCCCCCTTATTACAACTGTAGATTTCAGAGTGTTTTACTTGGATATCTTGGGTAGGAGCAGCACAAAGTAACACTTACCTGTAAAACAGAAGGACACAGCCTGTTTTCAAAGTGTTCAATATATAAACATTTGTATCATATATGTATCATACATTTTCAGTAACTCTATCACATCCCTTTACTCTTGTTCCCCGAATAAAAGTCAGTGCTAATTGGTAAATGGTAAATAGAGGCCCCTGTATGTAATTCATTTTAGTATAAATCCATCTGTAATCCTCCTATAAGTCCAGAAATTCAACAAAAGAGACACAGCAAACATGTGGAACAGACAAAAATATAATGTTCTTGCATACATACAAATATGTGTATTACACAAAACTAATACTCTGAAGATATTTTTCCCTCAAGACACATGGCGATGGCAGCATTATGCTATAGGGATATGAAAAAACTTGTTGAAGTTGATGAGTAGATGGCTGAAACCACATACGGTATAGGCCTAAGAAAATCGGTTTCATGCTATATTGTATCATTTGCAAAACATACACACTTTGGTGGAGGTTCACCATCCAGAAGGAAAACAATCATTTTGTGCCACATCAAGTTCATCAGTTTCCTTAAAGGGCAGTTGTGGCAGAAAAGATTGACAAAACTGGCTTTAACAAACCACTGAGATATCCAAAAAAATATCTGTATCTATTTATAGGGTCCTCTAGAGCTTAGGGAGCCACATAAATGGCTATGGTGGCCTGAATTTGGCCTTGAGGTTGACACAAAATTTTTTATTTAGATTAAAGCATGGGTGTGTTAATTACTGGAAAAATGTGGCTGGACTTATTTATACTGATCCTAATATGTAATGTGACTGAAATTAAGCTATTTTGAAAGACAAAATAGATGTGCAAAGAGACATACAAACATTAAAACATTAACATTTTTGGTTGTGACATGTCCAAATGTAAAAAAGTTACAGGGGGTACGAAAAGTTGTGTACAGGTCTGTATCTGTTCTCTCTTTAGTGTTTGTTAACCAATGCTGGTCGGAAACAAAATGAGTTGTTAAAAGGGGCAAAACTCAGAATATTTGTATAAGCATATATTCTGATTATGCTGCTTGTTTGTCTGTGATGGTCGCATGGTGACTTTAAACACAGCATTTGCTACTTTTGACAGCAGACAAGTCTCTTTTAAAGCCAGAAATGTCTTTATGGAGCAATCTGGTGTCCTGTTTGGCTTCTGTTTAAAAAAAAGAAAATTCCCAGTAAAATCAACAATGTTGATTCTGCTAAATAAAATTTGTCTTTTATTTGCATTGATTGACAAAGGTTTAACAGACTGAAAGCTTTTGTGTGTTTGCATGCTTTTTCCCGCTCTGCCAAGGCATCCCACAGAGCCCATATCTGTGGTTTTGGTGGGGTTTTTTTTGGTGCTTTTTTTTTCAGAAAACAGAGCTCTCACTGTGTTAAATGGTGACTAATGCAGCCTTACATCGTCCCAAACCTCTCTCCGTGTCACACCCACATAATAAAACAGCTGCTCTAACTCTCAGCCAGGTGTTTGCCCCACCAGCTGGAGGCTGAAATAAAAACAGCTTTTATTTGTTTGATGGTTTTCTCAAAACTTGGAACATATTCCTGTCATCATCAATGATCCAGCCTTATGCCCTTCTGGCTCCCTCTGCCAGCTGGAAAGATGTGAAGCCCATGTGGGCTGAGGTAATTTTGGCCGTCCTTCATGTTCTATGGATTTAATGAATCACACTGAGCACACTGTTGCTCTTTGTTTACCCCGTGCGTCGTTCAAACAGATTAGGCTAAGTTTAAACCTCCCAGTATTTTTTGTCACCACGACGGTCAATTGGATTTTGGCTGTATAGGTTAAACCCAAAGTCAAAACATTTGATCTTGTTTTTATGAACAGCCATTTAGTCGAAACACCTTCATCAGAATACACAGTACCGAGCAAATTTACAAAGCCATTTGATCACAGTAAATGTGTGCAAATCAGAACTGGCATATCTGTTTAATTGAACTTCACAAAAAGGAAATTCTGCTTTGAAAACCACGTAGATATATGTTGGTAACGACAAGTTGTAAGTCATTGTTGTCTTTTCAGGATACTGTATTTCTGTGGTTGTGGCTTGTCCTGTGTGCCTTTTATGTTATCTTTTTCTGACATTAAGTCTCAATAATTCCCTCATGTGTAGCCTATTTTTAATCATTTAACTTGTCTAGCATCTACTGACCCACTTCCCTGGTATTTATGCTTCCTAGTTCAGTCACTCTTTTGTCAGATTTACCCATTAAATCATGTCTTTCTCCTTGATGCAATGCATGTTGCTCCCCACTATGTCTTCCCAGTTTATCTCACACATTTCCATTTTGCTCTTTTAGTTGTTCCTCTACTGACTTTGTTCACTGCTATGCCTAGTCTCAAAACTAGATAGAAGGGGGTGTTGTGTCTGTATGGATGGTAACTGTTCATAAAAATGTTGCAGATAAATAAAATATAACGCACAAAATATATGCCAAAGGTTGACCAAATGTAAGAGCTCTGTGTAACTGTCTCTCTTCTTTCCATGTTTTTCTTTTAAAAATAATATAATTAATAACAAATATGAATTTGCTATTAATGAGTACTTTGTCAAGCATCTTTCCGTTTTTTGGCTGTGAATACTGTCTGCACAGAAACAAAACAACAACACATTTTTAAGAGTGGCATCTAAATAGGATGAGATGATCATTTGATACCACTCTGTTAATAGTGAGTGATATCGGCAAGAATTTCACACCTTTAAATCTCAGATGGTTTTGTTTAAATTCTAATATCATAATAGCTACACAATATAATCTTTTATCTATTTATCTATCTATTATCTATTTTCATTTGCAATTTTAATGTTAAGATTGTGGTAAGTTCAGAGAAAAACAATGGATCCCTTTTTACGCAACCCAACTATGATGTTGATATAAAGTATTTTTAAAGTCTATCACCACTTTTAATTGTTTTAATTTAAGCAATTAACGTAATACAACAATTTATACGAGAAGTTTGTGTTGTTATCTGTTTACTACCACAATTGCTGTCAAACAAGGAGTACTGTAGTGAAGGACCACAAGCATCTTGTTTAATATTGGGCAGGGCAATGACATTTTAGACAATTTTGTCTTTAGTTACAGTCAAAGATTTTTTCAATACATATTCATTTTTATACTTTAAATATGGCCTGAACAAAAGGAAAAATTACTAAAAGAAATATTTGTTTATGATTTTGTTATTTTAACTGTCAATGGATAAAAATCTCTTAATCACTCAATAGTTTATTAAACAATTTAGGTGAAAAAGACTTATTCAGGCCAACTTGAATAGTTTGATTTTATGCAGTTTTTCATTTCCCCCCCCCCCTCCCCCCACACTTCCTCTGGGAGAAAAAAAAAAGACTGTTCCTTCATGGTGACACATCTGCTCTAAATTACACATTCAACACACATTGCGTTTCATAATTCAAGATGAGGAATGTTTGCTTTTATTGCCGTAATAAGATGCCATTCTTTGGAGATTATTGCTTGCTCTTGAAGTTAATTTTGTAATTCCTGTTTGAGAGACTTTATATTTTGCAATTATTTTTAAATTAATGTGACACTTACAAAACTGCAAAAAAACATACAGCCTGCTTTTAAAGTTGGAATAAAAAAAAGCTGTTGAGTTTTTTTAAGTCTCTGAAAGATCTATCAGTACTTTCATTTTTATCTTCTCCATAGAATAATCCACAAAGTGACCAAATTTGCAGCAAAGTAGGGTATTTACTTACCCGACCACTTATATTATCTATGAAGGAAACCTATCGAGTGGATGCACCACGGCTGGAGTTGTAGAGGGAAGCTGCTGATGGGGGGAGTTGTTCTGCTGCTGCTACTCCATCCAGGATGCTTCTGTCTCTGCTTATAAACCCAACAGAGGCAAGGAAGTGGTCCAAGTTTGTTCGTGTGTGTGTGCTTGTATGTGTAAGTTGTTGTAGTTATCCACTGTTTGCAGCAGGATGTGGGTTGTACCATAGCTGGATAACCCCGGCCTTATACCAAAAAACTCACTCAGATAAAGTCTTCATTATTAAGCTTATTTTGGGACTCTGCTCTCTTTCCATCGTTGGTTTTATTTACCAGCAGGAATGCCTGTTACTGTTATAATACATACTGTATATACTGATTACAGAAGTCAGCACCAGGACAATATGATAAAAAGGAGCTGGAGACTACATGATTTGGACAAGTTTCCCTCATGAATTAGATGAAACATATAATATTAAATAAAAATGTAAGTATTTAGATATATAAATTAAAATATTTTAAACTGAAAATATGCAAAAAATAAAGTTAAGAAATCAATGAAAATGCAGTCACACTACTTGGTGGGTGTAAATCAAAAGCTTATTACTTTTAATGATATGTCTCTGTCATGCTAATGGCCATTATGATTCGAGATGATCTTTGTCATGCTTACAGGGTTTACTCCTGACAATGAAACTACTTGGTCACATTTAGAAATCAGACATTAAGCATATAAAAACAGCTTAGTATTTAAAGGGGCTATTTCATGCAAAATCAAGTTTTTGGAGTTTTCAACCATATGGTAATGCAATTTTCACATTTGGCTTAATTCACGCATGTTTGCGTAATCCTCTTGAATTCTGCCGTCTTAGCAGCTGCCCCTCCCTTTCCTGGAAATTGACTGAGTGTTCAACTACTGACATCACTGGTTGAAAACAAGGAGGTGTTTAGGTGTCTGCACCACCCCTGCAGGCAAAGCGGCTTACCTGTGATAAAATTCAAACACACCCTCCTCCTTCTCACAGTTCATTGCTGCTTCGGTTTCTGGCAGCTTAAAACACTTTTGTTGTTGGATTTTTTACTTTCTCTGTGAAAACGCCTCTTTGGCTGCATGGATTACAGGATTTTATTCTACATTCGTAAAGAACAGCAGCTGGATCAAAGAACAAAGACGCCTGATGGACAGAGAAGTAAGTAGCTATATTCTAATATGCGTTAGCCATTTATCAAGCTGAAACGGGTGCTAACAACACCCACTGCTTTTTTTATATACTGGGCTGGAAATATTTGCTTAGTGGAGCAGCTGTGTTGGTTTGGGCTCAGTCTAAAGCCTGGAGATTTAGCAACTGAGATAGGCTCTATAGACCCCGTAAAAAATAAATAAAAAAATGTTATAAAATAAACCAAACGTCTGAGCCCTTAATATAACAGAGTCTCATTGTGGTGCTTCCTGATTATCAGATTCTTTGTGAGAATATTGTCTGTTTGTGATAAAGCGTAGCACTGTTTTTTTCAGTGTGATCTCCCGGAGCATAGTGGGGGAGAAACGAGCTGTTTCACTTTGTGGTCTAACATTAACTACAGGATACAAGTTAAATTTCAGGACAAATGAATGCTGTATAACACCAACGGTAACATTTTATCATATATACTGTATGTCTATCCCAGAAGTTGAAAGCTGTAAAATAGCGTGATATGGTCCCTTTAATATTTATAGAAGATTGACATTTCACAGTGCCTTGCAGATGAATTCTTACTTGATCGAAACAAACCTCAATGAATTTTGCTGTTATTCTATGTAATAGACCACTAAAAAGATAATCTTTGATAAACTTTGAGAAAAACGGAAACATATACATGATCACTTTCTTTTCCTTTTTGCTTTAAAAAAATGGAAAACTTTGGTGTATATTTGTAATTAACCCCCTTTACTCTGATACCCACCAATTAAAATCCAGTACTACCAAAAGCATCCAGGGTTTATCATAAACATAGTCTGCATGTGTCTAATTTAGTGTCACTATAAATCCAGCTGTTCGGTGTAGGCCTTAGAGTTTTTTTTTAAAGACTAATAGAGAACAAACAGCCTCCTGAAGACCATGTAACACAACAGACTATGCTGTATTCTTTGGTCTGCGAAATAGAGTAGTGGCAGCATGAAGATGTGGAGACAGTCAGGGAAAAGCTGATTGGTTTAGATCAAATTATGACATAAAAAGGTCCAGCCAAAGATCAGATGGAAATCTAGCTGACAACTGGGCATACAGTAACATAAAAATTTAGATTTATAGATGCTCTCCATTCAATCTAACAAAGCTCAAGCTAATTTGCAAACAAGTATGGAGGAAATGTGCCATCTCTAGTTCCACAAACTTGATCGAGACATGCCTGCAGCTGTAGTTGCATTCAAACGGTGATTCTCCAAAACATTGAATCACCGGAGTATAATTACATCTACAAAACAAAGTTTCAAACTTTTCCAAAAAAAACCCGAACAAAACATAGGTTCTTAGGGTTTTTTTACACACTGAACAAGTTTGTGTTGGTCTCTCACAAATCTAACTAAAATACATTAAAGGTTGATGTAACATAAATTTGAAAAAAAAAGAAGTTCAAGTAATACAAATACTTTTTCAGGGATTGTACAAGCTGTTCTTCTCTTGAGTTCTTGCTTATTGGGTTAAAGGTTGGATATGGAATACAAACACAGTAAGGATATCTAGTGTGTCTAGGTTGTAGTTGCAATGACAGACAAACAAGCGTAGCTAGGTTCACTGCGTGTACGTAAGTCCAGTGAACAGCCTGCACCACGTCCAGTTGTAGAGGATTTTATAACATGATCTGGATGAATACTCCATTCTGACTGGCTGCAGGGTGTCCGTTAGAACTGCGCCTAAAGCTGCTTCTCTTCAGCTTGAAGGCCTGTTATTTTTGTGTCACCACCTCAACGACTGCAGAGCTAAGTCAGAGGAATTAGCCCCGAAAGGAAAGATACTTTGGCCCTAGAGAAGATGGATCTTCCTGTCTCGTGATAACGGTTAAGAAAAAGAACCGGAAAGGCAAACACAATCATCTCACTTTCCTCCACTGATTAGACAGCTGCAGCTGACCAAGCTGCAGGTTCTGCAGCCAGAGCTGGTTACCTTGGCAAAACATCACAACAAGAGATATCAAATAGTCCAAAAAGCTGCTGCTTTTGAAAAGCTTACGATTTTAATGGTTAGAAATCCATTAATATATTAATAATTAATAAAAAATGTACTGATCCAGAAGAAAAGTAGTTGTTTTGATGTGTGTTTTGATGCTGTGGAAATTTGTTATGTCAGTCCATCTACTGTGGGCTTCACCTATTTATTTTACTTTCTACACTTCGGTCACTCCACTCCAGAGACGGATAATATGTTCGAGGCTTTGAAGCAGCTGCTTGACTTACAGACTTGACCATTTTCCCCAGTACCAGCCACTGCGCTTGTAACATGGAGGCCGTACTTAGCAACCCACAATGGCAGCCGCTACTGGCTGGTAGATGTAAACATAACCACATTGTCGTGTCCATTAAAATGTATATTTTGTTATAGTCTAATTCGAACAGAACGTTAAAGGAAATACTGTACATTCATTCTGAACCCGTCTAAATGCCACTTAGAGTTTTTTTTTTAAATATAGCTTTTTAAGAAATTGTTTTATATTCAACCTGAGATAAACAATTGTTTAAGAATATATGACCCATAGAGAGAGTCAAAGAGAGAGTTAAAGAGAATTACAGCTCAATATGAATACCCATGGTGCTAAAGAAGTTCTGAAGACATCATTCACACAGATAGCACAAACTCAATTTTTTGTATGTGTCCCTCATTATTTTAAACTCGGGGGTTGGGTGTTTAAGTTTTAAATATGGACATTTCTGCTAGGATGAAGGTGGTTTAACTCTGCAAACCCTGATGTTTGGCATCTAATTTTAAGTAAAGGCTTTCTAAAATTATATTGGTAATGTTTGTCACATATTTATTTAGTAATCGACTCACTGAACTACTGAAAAAACTTTGAAGTCTTGCTTGTTTTAGGGTTATGATTCCCAGTCATAGGATTGTTCGCATTTGGTGCGGTTTATGATGGCATGTTTACCATGTTGCTGATTTTATTTCAGATGTTTGTATTCACCTTTGATGATTTCCACAGAAACCTCTCATAAACCAACATTTAAGTTGTTTGATTTCCTGGTTTGTCTGTTATTCCTCACTTTACAGTCTTGAGGGTTTTTGTCTTAATAACGATAACGTTGTGCAACAAACTTACAAAGCTATGCATAATTTGCTTGTGAATGGTGAGAATACAGTTTTTCTTTGGTCCCAGCTCTCTGCAGGTCATTCGCTAGGTCCCCTTGTATGGTTCTGGGATTGTTGCTCACAGTTCTTATGATCATTTTGACCCTTTGACCCTACTGGGAGAGAGATCTTGTGTGGAGCCCCAGATTGAGCGAGATCATCAGTGGTCTAGTATGTCTTCTATATTCTAATAATTGCTCTCAGAGATGATGTCTTCACACCAATAGATAGGTCTTCCAAGCCTGATTCAGGTGTATAATTTTGTTTCTGGTGTCCTTTGACAGCTCTTTTGGTAGTGGCCATAGTGGAGTTTGGAGTGTGACTGTTTCAGGTTGTAGACAGGTGTCTTTTATTCTGATATGAGTTCATAGAGTTGCAATTAATACAGGTAATGAGTGGAGGACAGAGGAGCTACTTGCAGAAGAAGTTACATGTCTGTGAGAGCAAGAAATCTTGCATATTTGTAGGTGGCCAAGCACTTATTTATATAAATTAAATATATACATACTTACATATAAATTAAAGAAGTTTAAAAGACTACCAAATGACACTGTAGAACATCTTAAAAAGAAAGTGATCAAGTTATTGGAGATTATAGAAAGCAAATAACTTTTTTCTTATGGGTTCTGCCCGGAGCAGCATGTTTTTGTCTTGTTATTGTTATCACCCAGTTTATATTATTACTACAACTGCTCTTTCCATAATCATGTAAGCTGTTTTCTCTTACTTCTGAATGGTCCTTAATTAGTTTCTCAGATAGTTCGAATTTGTTACTGAGCTTTTGCCATCTCTCTTCAGTCTGAATATTCAGCTGCTTTTTTTTGTTACTCAACTTTGGCAGTTAATCAGTCTCCAAGGCTAAAGTAATGAATCCAAGCACAAAAAAGAAAAAAATCCCAACTACTCTTTAATTTGCTTCTGGCATGAGGAGGAATTTCCATCAGGAGCACACAAAACATAATGAAATGCAGTTTCATTTACCTCTGAGTCAGATGGATTTTATAAAGAAAAGAACTGTTTACTGAACTGCAATATGAACCAACAAAAACACACTCCTAGCCTCCACTCAAATTAATAAAAAAAACACTGCAGTGTATGTTTTTCATTGCCACCATCAGCACTTATTCTACCAACTGACATTAATATCAGGGGTAAACTAATCAAAAGTGCAGATGTTAATCTATGCGATAAATGTGTTGCTCTCTTGTTTTCTTTATACCATAGGTTCTTTTGGTGAAAACACTTAGAGTACTTTGAAAAAGTATTAACATCTTTTGAACTTTTCAATCATTTTGTAACATTAAAACCTCAAACTTGGGATTGTTTTGGGGATTTTCTGTGACAATAACACAAGGTAGAGCAGAATCCTAAAATGAAAACCAAATTTTACGTAAACATCGTTTTTTCACAAATAAAGTGAGGTATATATGTGAGTCCCACTCAGTCAACCATTTCCTGTTGATGCACAAAGTCTTTCAGAGTATATCTCTGTCAAAATAACGTGTCTGAAGATTCAAATTGCTGCCAAGTGTTTTTTTTTTATTTAAAATAACTCAATCAGAATGGACGGAAGAATCTTTGAGCATAATTTTGCCACAGATTCTCAATTTGATTCAAATGCGAACTTTGACTGGTCCATTCTAAAACATGAATTCCATGTTTTCATTCAGAAGTCCAACGTTATGGCAATATTATTACATACCAATGATTACATATTACCATCAAGTTTGCCAGAATGAATGCCGCAATATTTCAGCATCTCCATGCTGCCACGGAGCATTCATAAGACACATTCACTAATGAATGTACTAATGTGTATTCACTAATGTTCTTGAACAAACCTTCAAGGCCTTCACAGAACAGCTGCACTAAGACTTAGAACAAATGTGACTTCTCAAAGTAATTGGCTGTGCTCAATTAAAAAAAATAAAGATATCAGACAATGACAGGTGAATGCAACTTAATGCCTACCTTTTACAGTTTTTATTCATCAAAATTCTGAAACCCATGTAGCGTTTTCTTACCAGTGCAGCATTACTCACTATTTTAAGTTGGTCTATCAAAAAACATCCCAATAAAATATACTAAAGCTGTGGTTGTAATTTAACAACTGGGGTAGGGATACAGTGATACGATACTGGTATCGGGTATCGGCCCCAATTCCGTCTAATGTACTCGTATTTAAATTTTAGTTTTGGGGTAATTTTTAAAATATTTTTATTTTTTATCTAATTAACCCTCTTTTGGTGTAACAGAGAAAAAATATGAAACCTGCCTTCCAATTCATTAAATTTTTTTGTGTGGTAGAAGTATCAGCATTGGTACTTTGATCGAATTATCGGTATCGTACTGGTTTGAAAAAAGTGGATCATTGCATCCCTAAACTGGGGCATACATACCTATCCAAAGCAATGAGTTTGTGATTATGCTGCTGCTCTATGAAGAAAAAGATTCAACTGAGGTTTACAAGAACAAGTATATTCAAAAAATATTTTCAATATTCACACTGTATCTGGCAACCCTCAGGAGGTGGTCTGGCCAGGTTAATACCACAAAACTATAAAGTAGGCGATTCAGTGCTTTCCAGAAACAGAGTTTGTTTCTATCATCTCTAAGTGCTGCTGGAGGAAAGGATGAATCATGAAAAACATGATCTCATATGTGTTTTCATGGTTTGGGCTGGACAGGATCAGGTTGTTGGAGAACATATTGTACCATGCATTTACCCAAGGAAACTCCCACAGCCATATTACTGTGACAGGCCAGGAATGATGAAGGTTCACTGGCTCTTCACACAATAAGGCAACTATAAGAAAATAAATGTCTCCCTGTGAGAGAATTACTCCGATACTAAGCATTTACAACTCTGCTGGTGTACAGCAGCTCTTCAGAGCGAATCTCTTAAAGTTGGGGTAGGGGATACTTCGTTCTGAAACACTTTTAGAAATGATGTTTGAAATGCTCTTCATATACCAATGGGAACCAATAAACTAGGTGTTTTGTCAAAAAATTAATTATTATAATTGCCTCTGAAACGTACAATCTTGGAAAAACCTTACCCAATCGTCCTGAGCGGCTTGTTCAAGATGATTGGCTCCTAATCAATCCATCAAACCACCCTCTCACTGTCCCTCCCTTATTGCACATTCCCCTCTCTTTGCTCGCTCTTGGATGGGAGCAGTAAACAGGAAGTGAAGGCAAAGCCAGTGTCAGAATCATCATCTCATGATAATCTTCATCTGTGTCTCTAGTCTGTCTCTCATGATCCTCAGTCCTCTTTGTGCTTTTAAACTCCAGATGTCCTCTCTATCCCTGTCGGATCATTAAAGAGTAACTGAACCCCATGAAAAAGCATCATCCCAGGCAACATTTGAAAAACTCTACCAAAGTGGGGAGGACCAAGAGACAAGGAGAGGCGTGGCCAAGTGTGGAGGATGAGCGCAAGGGGGGTGCGGTGGAGTGGTCTGGAAGGCAGTCATGGCTATGCCGAGCTCCGCGATGCCTCTATTTACCTACGGTAAAGGGAGAAATTAGGTATCTCCTCTGCTATTAACCATAGGTAAAGAGAGGCTCTATGGAGCGCAGCGGCCAAATTAGGTATCAGTTCCAACCTTTGGCTCAGGGCGCTGAGTCAGCGCTGGCTGAAGCCAGCAGCACGTATAGTAGCAAACAAGCACAGAGAGTCTAGCACTAGAATCGATGCTAAGTAGCTTTGGAGGGAACTACCTCAGGTTTTGTTTCCTTATTCACTGTGTGTTTAAACCACTTCAATGTTTTGTTCCTCCAAAAGTGCAATATGTGGATTTCAGCTTCCTCTGTTTCTCTCAGTATGTTCTCCAGACAGTCCAGACAGTTCTCCAGCCTCCGGTGTCTCCTCATAAGTCACAAGAGCTCCTAGAGAGGGTCAGAAAGGACCCATCTCTATTGCAGTTCTCCCAGAGAGAAACAGGGATGACCCGTCCCATTGCTAGAGCGCCATCCTCTTCTTCCTCTGATCTACAGGTCCTCAGGGGAGGAAGACCTGGCCATCTGCCTGACCACCATCCAGTTTAGGGACATCCATCTGGCCGTTTACTAGATCTCCAAGTTCCCAGTCAAGGGATGCCCTCTTAGCCGCCTGATTGTCGTCAAGCCAAGGGATGCCTTTCCAGCCATTGACCAGAACTCCAGACCGTCAGGGGTTGTCCTCCTTCTGCCACACTTCCAGGGGCATATCCACAAAGACTCGACCCCTCCAACCATGGGGCCTCTCCACCCACCCTTAGAAAGGTACTTTTATCCTTTATATTTCAGGTCGTCTGGAATCCGACCTTGGAGGGGGGCACCTGTGGAACCCTTCGTGATCCGTTTTTTCGTGTGAAACAAAAAATGAAAAAACGAAAAACGACTGTGTTTTTGTTTTTTTCATTTTTTGTTTCACACGAAAAAACGAACTGCCTGAATGTACACGGACCTCATCAGCACTGCCTGCTGCTGTCCCTGTTTGAGTCTCAGAACTCACCACACAGAATTGTCTCACGAATACAGAGAGGTTCACAAAGGAGAAGTGGTGAGTTCATGCACATTCAGGAATTTGTATGATCTGTGAGTATATATTTTAACCTTTTTTAAATTATATTTGTGAAACAGCTTTTTTGCATTTTTGAAACAGATTTTGTGCATTTTTGAAAGATATTGTGTGCATTTTTGAAACATAGGTGTGTTTGTGATGGTAAATGGACTGAACTTATATAGCGCTTTTCTAGTCTTACTGACCTCTCATAGTGCTTTACATTGAAGCCACATTCACCCATTCACACTCGCATTCATACACCAACACCAACATGGTACATCGGTAGGACAATGTAGAATTTGGGGGTTAAAGTGCCTTGCCCAGGGGCACATCGATATGTGACTGGAGGAAGCTGGAATCGAACCTACGACTCTCCGATTGCCACTACTCTACCACTGAAACATACCGTGTGAACCTCATGGTGTGTATTTGTGAACCTCATGGTGTGTATTTGTGAATTTATATTACAAGTGTTTCTGAAAATTATATTTGTGAACCTCCGCATGCGAATTTGTGAAACACACCATGTGCATTTCTGAATGAGCATATGCATTCGTGAAAAAGTTTATTTATTATGAGACTGTCACTGCTCCATAAGAGAGGGGTTCAGAAAATCCCAAACCTTTAAATACGGCAAAAAAGAGACCCCCCCCCCCCAGAAAAAAATAAATGGTAACAAAGACATGACTGAGGATGGTGGAAGAGACCGGCAAGGGATTTCTGGTTAGCACTAGTTGTTTTCTACATGAGACAGAAAGAAAATCCTGTATTCTCTATACAGTGGGGCAAAAAAGTATTTAGTCAGCCACCGATTGTGCAAGTTCTCCCACTTAAAATAATGATAGAGGTCAGTAATTTTCATCATAGGTACACTTCAACTGTGAGAGACAGAATTTGAAAAAAATCCAGGAATTCACATTGTAGGATTTTTAAAGAATTTATTTGTAAATTATGGTGGAAAATAAGTATTTGGTCACGTCAAACAAGGAAGATCTCTGGGTCTCACAGACCTGTAACTTCTTCTTTAAGAAGCTCTTCTGTCCTCCACTCGTTACCTGTATTAATGGCACCTGTTTGAACTCGTTATCTGTATAAAAGACACCTGTCCACAGCCTCAAACAGTCAGACTCCAAACTCCACTATGGCCAAGACCAAAGAGCTTTCGAAGGACACCAGGAAAAGAATTGTAGACCTGCACCTTACTGGGAAGAGTGAATCTACAATAGGCAAGCAGCTTGGTGTGAAAAAATCAACTGTGGGAGCAATTATCAGAAAATGGAAGACATACGAGACCACTGATAATCTCCCTCGATCTGGGGCTCCACGCAAGATCTCATCCCGTGGGGTCAAAATGATCATGAGAACGGTGAGCAAAAATCCCAAAACCACACGGGGGGGCCTGGTGGTTGACCTGCTGAGAGCTGGGACCAAAGTAACAAAGGTTACCATCAGTAACACACTACAACGACAGGGAATCAAATCCTGCAGTGCCAGATGTGTCCCCCTGCTTAAGCGAGTGCATGTCCAGGCCCGTCTGAAGTTTGCCAGAGAGCACATGGATGATACAGCAGAGGATTGTGAGAATGTCATGTGGTCAGATGAAACCAAAGTAGAACTTTTTGGTATAAACTCAACTCGTCGTGTTTGGAGGAAGAAGAATACTGAGTTGCTTCCCAAGAACACCATACCTACTGTGAAGCAGGGGGGTGGAAACATCATGCTTTGGGGCTGTTTTTCTGCTAAGGGGACAGGACGACTGATCCGTGTTAAGGAAAGAATGAATGGGGCCATGTATCGTGAGATTTTGAGCCTTCCAACATGACAATGATCCCAAACACACCGCCCGGGCAACGAAGTAGTGGCTCTGTAAAGCTTGGTTTATGCTTGCCGCGTCCGTGAGGTCCACACGGCTCAACGCGGCCAAATTACGTCATTTTAGCAACCACGCCTCTCCGCGCGGCCTCCTCCCGCCCCAAAATTTCCGCGCCGCGCACCTAGGAATATTTGTAACTACGCTGACGGTCCCGTGCGGAAAAACATGGCGGACTGGCAAGAGCTCATATTGCCGGAGGTTCGTAAATAGACATCTTTATGATTCGGCCGATAGAGATCACTGTGATCAACTGTGTTTTAATGGAAGAGAGGACGGTCTCCTTTTTTCGCTTTTTACCTAATAAATAGCATAAAAGTTCTGCTTTGTTTAAGCTCACGGGTATCACCATCTTGTAAACAACAGTGATTACTACTTCTACAATGGTGTAGTGTTGTATGCATGCCGTAGAGCCCTACGCCGCCCCCCACAGTCGTCAAGAATATTGGCTCTCAGCAGGGACAAGCCACAAAAAGTATAAACGCTGCAAGAAGGCGTCTCGGCCAGTTCCGCACGTCTCGTTTCCGCGCGGAATGTTCATGCGGCAAGCATAAACCAAGCTTAAGAAGCATTTGAAAGTCCTGGAGTGGCCTAGCCAGTCTCCAGACCTCAACCCCATAGAAAATCTGTGGAGCGAGTTGAAAGTCCGTGTTGCTCGGCGACAGCCCCAAAACATCACTGCTCTCGAGAAGATCTGCATGGAGGAATGGGCCAAAATACCAGCTACTGTGTGTGCAAACCTGGTAAAGACCTATAGTAATCGTTTGACCTCTGTTATTGCCAACAAAGGTTATATTACAAAGTATTGAGTTGAATTTTTGCTATTGACCAAATACTTATTTTCCACCATAATTTACAAATAAATTCTTAAAAAATCCTACAATGTGAATTCCTGGATTTTTTTTTTCACATTCTGCCTCTCACAGTTGAAGTGTACCTATGATGAAAATTACTGACCTCTGTCATCATTTTAAGTGGGAGAACTTGCACAATCGGTGGCTGACTAAATACTTTTTTGCCCCACTGTATGTCCTAGACCCTCAGGTTTCTCTTGGAAAGTTGAAGCTGAAAAGGGATTTCATGACTTTGAATCAATGAGTCCAAGTAAACATAAGAATTAGAAATGCCCTGCACAAGTCCTGAAGAATTGTTGTTTTTGCATGCTTGAGTTAGTTCCCTGATGCAACACACCTAAATTAAATGAATGGTTGGCATACTGAGGAGTTAAATCAGTCATTTGAAATAAGCTGCGTTGGAGTGGACGGACGTCTAGAGAGAGTCTAGAACTTAATTTGATAGGGCTCACCTCAAGAGAAATGTGGAACAGATATGTTCTAGATTGGAAGAACTTTTGCAAGACAGAGAAAGCAAATATTACCAAATGAATATTTGGAACACTGACAGACTCCTACCAAAGAATGGTAGAAAGACAATGGGGAAATTAACATAAAAAGTGAATTAGTGGGCGTAAACACTTGTGCAACCAGGTCACTGCACCATTAAAAAAAAATATTTTCTTTCCAGATGAATTGTGCTGCTGAACAGTCTTCATTGTGTATATGGAGCAGCGAAGGTGGAAAATTTTGAAATGATTTATGTTGATCTTAGGTTTTTTTTTACAGTGATGTTGAAACCCATGTATAAAACTAAGCTTAAAATAGTCACAAAAATTTAGAAAAAACTATCAAATTATCATTAAAAGTATACTAAAATACACTCTAACCCCATATAATTTTTTTATTGTCAGAGTATGGGTGCCATGTCCATCCAGCCATTGTCTATATCTTCCTATATTAACCTTACAGGGTTATGGGTGTCTATCTCCAGCGATCATTGAGCAAGAGGCGCCCTGGAAGGGTCACCAATCCATCACAAAGTTGATTTTATTGTCATTTTTTAAAAACTTCTAAATGTTTTTTAGTTGTTTTTTTACATATTTTATTGAATACCGAAGTTAAATGTTGGTAATGATAAAAGTTGAGGATTAATACAGTAAATATACTTCACTGTGCACTGCTGCTTCTATACTCTGAAACCCATTTCTGATGTAAAAAAGGAGGAAGTGATCAACCGCCAATTATTTTGTCTATATTTTATGTCTATACTGTATATTGCACAACTTAAAATGAGGAGCACCCAGTGTATTTTGATCAAGTTGATAAATATATGGACTTTAATACAAAGAATTCATTGTAAACCTCTTCTTTATTGTCATTGTTTATAGGTTTGCATTACTCTTTCTCTGTGTAAGGGATTTTTCGACCACAGAGAGTTTTTGTACCAAGGCTAAGCTGCAGTCTGTCGTTGTAGGCACAGGAAACAGGTTCCACATTTTTACCACAGGGCAGCATCTAACTTCAAGCAGCATTCATGAAAAGGCATGATTGTGTTTGAATGCGGACAAAGGCAAATATTCTGAGCATGCACGTTTGTATCCGTGAGCATATTTTTTTTAGTCGTGTACTGCATGCATTCATCTAACTGTGCATTTTGCAAGCTTATTCAAGTGTTTCTTTAAAGCTCACACAGCCACCTCCACCTCCTAACTTCCTGTCGTGTTAAAAGAGAGCATGTAAGAAAACCACAAATGAAGGTCATGTGACTAAGTCTGCTACAATGTGTGTTCAGTTTGTGCATCTTGAGTCCTCTTTTCAGATCTGTGAGTTGTCAGTTTTTATCAGTTTTGTGTCACAATAACCCTCAAGAAACTCTTCCTGTAAAAACACACTCCGGAAACAAAAAAGAGGAAGAGGAACTAGAGGAGGAAGGTGGACAGCGAGATGGACTCGACAGATGAGAACTGCAGTGTAGCCACAGAAGCAAACGGAGGTACGTTTAGAGCGGTTTTGTTGGAGAACATTGACGCAAAGTTCGTACATGGCTGTCAGTTTTCTTTCAACATTTAAATAGCTGTAGTGATGTAGGTATTGGATTCAATAATGGAAATTATAATTCAAAGTGCAGTTGTGGTGGTGATATAGAGAGTCTGACTTTTGCAACAATTCTTTGTTCTGTCACTCAGCTTATCCGGTACGATGCACTGAGGAAGTACTTCTCCCTGTCTTCACAGATGAGAGTCTGCCGGCTGCCATGAACGTACAACACCCTCCTGTCTCCCCCAGCACCTCACCTGCCCTCTCAGAACTCAGAGTGGTCCTGCTAGGAAGAAAGGGAGCCGGCAAGAGTGCTGCAGGGAACACCCTACTGGGAGGTGTGGGTGGATTTGAGAGCGGGAAGCCCACCGAGGAGTGTGTGAAAAGGCGAGCGGATGTTGTTGGAAGGAAAGTTACAGTGGTGGACACACCTGGGTGGGAGTGGTACTACCCACTCAACAGTACTCCCAACTGGGTGAGGAGGGAAACTCTAAGGAGCGTTACCCTGTGTCCTCCTGGACCCCACGCGGTGCTCCTGGTAGTTCGTTCCTGTGCGTCCATCACAGACAGCTACATCCAGGAGATAGAGGAGCACCTGGACCCGCTCGGAAAGGATGTGTGGGAACACACCTTGGTGCTTTTCACCAGGGGAGACGAACTGGGCCTGTCCACCATGGAACAACGAATCCAGACAAGTGGTTCTGGACTCCAAAGACTCCTCCTGAAGTGCGGCAGCAGATACCACATTGTAAATAACTACAACAATAGAGACGGGACGCAGGTAAAAGAACTGATAAGAAAGCTGGAGGTGATGGTGGACACAAAGAAGAGCGGAAAGAGGCATCTGGAGCTGGACAGTGGGGTTCTGCTGGGACTGGAGGCCGATGGGAAGAGGAGATCCAGGGAGAGGAGGAAGAAGCAGAGGCAGATGGAAGCACAGATGCAGAGAGGGACCATCAAGGCTGCTCTCATGAGTAAGTAATTGTTCATTGTTTTAAGTTAAAGATGCTTCAAGGGCATAAAAAAACATTTCCACAATAAGTCCTAGAAAGAAAATAGTGAAATACATTGGAATGCCCAAAATGTATTCACCTTTTCATTACAGAGTTTTATGTAACATACTCTTTTTCTTTAATATAGATATTGCAAAATCTCATGAGCTGCCAGCAGCTCCTTGCTGACAGATCACAATGGGTAACACTTGAGTCTAAGAACAAGAGACACTAAAAGTATCTCAAAATACACAAATCTGCATTTTTACTTTGAGATTTGTGTAAATAAGAGCATATGATAATGAGAATGAGAAAAATAATATTCTAATACCTACCTAATACAGCAGCCTTCAACCTTTTTAGCATCCATGCTCTTAATTTTGTACACACAACAGGACAAATTTTATTCTTTCCGATTCCATGTCACATGGTTGGCAAGAGGGATCTTTGACTATTCCTCTTGGGTCATCACTCTTGATCTTTCTCTTCAGCTCATCCCACAAGTTTTTGAGAGGTTCTGTGTTGGTTGTGCCTTAGGAAGGATATAAAGTCATGGTGACAGTGAGCTTTCATGAGGTTCTTTTTAATCCCTTTACAGACTTGAAAAATGAATCTATGTCCACCCCAGCATTGTTTGTTATAGTTCCAGTTGTTTTAAACTTCTTGATTATTGCGCTAACTGTAGATATAGGCAATTTTAGGTTATGTTACTTTGTGTAAGTATTTTCTTGACAATGAAATTCAACATACATATTTCCCATGTGTTAAAGCACTTGTTAACATAGCCATATTATTTAGAGAGAGATCAGTGGCCTAGACGTGCACTGTTCTCACAAGTTACCAAGCACATACCCTCTCCCTAGATGAAAACTGTTACTAAAAATATAACTGTTTATCACATAACTTATGCTTCTCTGCTGACTACACGTCTTGTGTTTTATAAAGAATGTTTTAGATGAGCTACCCACAGGATTTTTTTTTCAAACTATAGCTGGTTCTTTTAAAGACATAAATTATCCATTTAATTTAGATCTCAGCTTTAATCATTAATTGCAAAACCATCTTTTTTGATAACATGATGCTAAACATCCCATTGATTGTAGAGTCAAGTGAAAAAGAGAAGCATGTGTGGGGCAACAGCTGGCATATTTTTTTTTCTCATAGCACCCCCTAGGGCCTAGGCCATGCCATCATGTGAGATATATATATATATATATATATATATATATATATATATATATATATATATATATATATATATATATATGTTGGAATTTTTATCTGCAACATAAATAAGAAATACGTTTTTTAGACGTCTAACCAAATCATTTAGAAGAGTGTGTGTGTATGTGTGATTACATTCAGTTTAGCCCTATCAATTGTTTGTAACATCTCTAATCAGAATAGCTAGAAACCAGCTCAAATCCAACAAAAAAACCCAACTCATTTTAATTGCAGCTGTTGTTGGGTAGTAGTTGAGGTGCCATTTTATAGGTGTCCTGTAGATGTACCAAACTGCAGACTGGAATTCAGGATGATCACTTAGGGAATGTTTAATGACAAAAAAAGGAAATGTACATAAATCCTGGCAGGTTGAAAAAATAGCAGCAACAACCAGATATATCCCAGGGAAGATTGAAAGAACACCCAGAAAAGAACAATGCAGAAAGAAAAGCTTAAACTTTGGGGGAGGGGTGGGAGTGGTAAAAGGAACCACAAGAGCTTATCAGGGAGAAGTGGAAGCAGCTGAGGAAGAGCCCAGCTGGGAAGAGGAACAGGGTGGCATGAAAAGGGAAAGTGAAAAGATGAACAGAATGGAGGGAGATGAAAAACAAAAGGAAAAACTTGAAAATAACATAAACAGAAAGGCAATAGTCAAATGAAACAAGTTAATGAACAAACGATAAGAATAAAGGCACAAAGACCAAAGGAAATAAACAAAAAGGCAAAACAAACTCAGAAACACAAATGAAAACAACATTTTTGAACACCATGACAATAAGTTGATATCCCACTGGATCTTCTGAATTGTGGGATGTCCAACATCGGTTTAAAATTGATTCCTATTGCATACTGTCTTGGGACTTGGGTATGGGTGGGCATATATTTGGAATAAGTCCACCCAAAATAACATATCTAGCCTTTCGAGGCACGCCGAGAACAGCTCAGTATCACCTGCATAGTAGTGACACATAAAGTCATGCAAGTGTTAAAGGTTGTATGGAACATGAGCATGATAGCGACATCTAATTTATCTAGGTTGTAGTTACAAAAAGAAATACATCATTTCAGCTGTTGGGTTGGCTGGTTCACTGCTGACATGCTCAGTGACCAACATGAACTTTGTCCAGTGAGGAATGTATTTTAGAGGAGTTTAACTGGGAGCTAACGTTAGTCGAGGCAGGGTGTCGCCAGACGAGCATGTTTTATGTTGGTCCATCTAGTCTAGGCTTCACCTAAAACTACTCTAGTCTTTTATCCTTTCCAATCACTCCTCTCCTGAAATAGATAACAATATCTCCGGGTCTCTGAGGCAGCTGATTGACTTGCTGACTCCACCATTCTTCCTAGTACCAGCTGAGCTGAACTGACCATATAGTTGGATCATACACACCTTATCTGTCAAACTACAACCCACAGCTGCAACTGGCTGGTAGATGTAAACATAATGTCCTTATCATGGCTGTTTTAAATGTACATTTTATAGGTTTTAATTAAAAGGAATTTAAAGGGAATGTTTTATTTTCCTTCTGCATCCATCTAAAATCTCTGTGGGTGTATTACTTTTTTTTTCAATGTAGCTTTTTATTAAAAATGTTCCATATACAACCTTTAAATGGCAAACAGGTCAATTAATTGAGACATTGAAAAATTAAGCACAGATTTTCCTGTTTGAAACTGTCTACATGTTGCTGACTCCAGCACTACTACAACTGAGCAGAACATCACAAGTAGAAAAAATCAGTAAGTGAATTTAGGTGCAGCTTTAAGCTTCAGCTTTTAACTTGAGGAACGTTTCAGAAACAAAGCTATCACCTGAGTATCTTTTAATAAGGGTATAAATGTGCCCGAGTTGAGGGAAGCATGAATTACATGAGTAAATGCTGGTAGAATGATGTGAAAAGGGGTTAGGCAATATGATGAAAAATGTATGTGGTATAGATGTTTCAAATTAACCACCAATCCCCAAGCAAGAGAGACACATAGGCTCAGCCTTTGATGGTGGCACACATTATGTGTCACTTGACCGATAAATAATGTTATCCATCCATTACAATTATCCTTTCTGTAAAGACAATGGAAATCACCAGAGAAGATTTCAGTTAATGGAGAATTTTTTTAAGATGGAGAATATTTCCAACTAGAGTATTAGTGCTGACTTTTTCATTGTAAAAAGCTTTTTTTAAAAGACGTTAAACACTGTATTTTCATATTTTTGATTGAAGTATAACTTACAGGAATTGCATTAGATACGCTAGTATCAAACTCCTTCAATTAAAACCCAATTCATTATTTTAATCAGCTGTAAAACACAAAATTGAACAACTTTTTTCACTGTTGATGATTAAAGAGGAAGTGCTGTTTTTTTGTAACCTGGACCTGGGGCCGTATTCACAAAGAATCTTAGGGCTAAAAGTAGATCCTAACTGCCGAATTTAGGAGTAACTCCTAAAAAATGTGGGCGTGTCACTCCTAAATTGAGGACTCCTAGTTTCTTAAGATAAAAGTAATTCATTACCAATTTTAGGACTAAAAGTAGCTCCTAAGTCTGGGAGTCCTTAAAAGAAGTCAAGAGGACTCCTAACTCCCTAAGACCTATTGACAAAGACTCCCAAAATGGCTGCAGCCAGACGCAATGTGTTGGACACTGAATGATTCGGAATTAACCAAACGATACCGACTAAATCGTTTATTGTAGATGTGGTGCGGGATGCAATCACCTCTCCAACTAAACGTAACAATCCGATAAGTCCAGAAATTCAATGTTTAGCGGAACTAAGATATTTAGCCACAGGGAAGATGCAGCTTTGCAACGCGGACGACTTGGGTATATAACAACCATCTATCAGTCGATCAATCCACCAAACCCTTAAAGCGCTCTGTCGACCACACAATATCCAACAATTCATCCGTTTCCCATCAGACATCCAGCAACTGCATTGAAATAAAGCCAATTTCATGGTGATTGCAGGTATGCCGGGGGTGCACAAAGAAGAAAACGTGCACGTCTTCCAATTTATGCAACATATGTAGGGATGCCTATATGACGGACATTGCCTACCTGTTGCAGCAGCATCCTTTTTATAAGCGGCGATCTCGAGCCGACACTGGGACTGGAGGGAATACCATCTCTTCTCACAGTCTTCTGCCGTCCGAGACACCGCTGGATAACATGCATTTATGTTTCTGCTAATTTCCACACATGCCTCCCTTTTCTTCTTATTCGTAATCCCGGCTCCGAATCGCCCTTAGAGCACCATCCTCCTCTCCAGTACCAACTGTGCCATAAGTAATAATTGGTCCTGCGACCAGCTAGGTATCCTTGCTTTTTTCTCGCCACTCATTTTCAGTTCATGAGGTGCTTTTCACGGTAGTGGGGGGGTCTGTTTAAGATGTGCTCAATAGACAGCCTAATTGTTTACAGCCTACTTGCTCACTCCCTTAATATGATGCATCCATCCATCTATTATCTATACTGCTTTCATCCAATTCAGGGTCGCGTGGAGGAGGGGGGCTGGAGCTTATCCCAGCTATCAGCAGGCTTTAGGCAGGGTAATATGATGCATTTCACGTTTTTTCGTTTTTAAACTTCACCCTCTCTGTAAGTAGGCTATTGTGTGTAAGTTGTCTCGTGAGTCTCGTGGCCGACACAAAAATGTCATCATGCATTATTTCTGCTATTTGCGCTGTTCATAATTACGCTTTTATCTACATTGAAGTTTTCCATTTCCTGGTTTCACACGTGTCATTCAACAACCAATCACACTGCTGTCCGTCTATTTACTCATGCATAGGAAATGACGTTTTCCGTAGCAACGGGACGTCACTCTCATCTTACTTTTAGGGATTTGTCCTACGTAAAAGTAGCTCTTAGTGCGTTTGTGAATAGGTTTTAGACGACAACTCCTACGTAAGACCTTTTAGCGCGAGTTAGGAGTAACACCTAGCGGTAAGATAAGAGATCTTTGTGAATACGGCCCCTGTTGTTAAGCATGCCGTTTAGATCCGCTTAGAGTCCTTCAGTAGTCGCCTATACAACTCACAATCAGTGTATATGCATATAATGGGAGTTAATAGGGCATCGGACACCATTGCCCTGTGACTCTGGAGCATCTTGGAGTTGCTTTGTTTTCTTCCAAGGTGTTTTAAAGGCTTTTAATCCAACTGATTCCAATTTACACTCACCAGCAATTTTAATGATGTTGCAGCCGTCCACCATAGCAGCTGCAGTCTCCACAGGTTGTGGAAAGGAAGCCTTTAGATGCTGAACTTAATCCATTTAGTCCTTTTATATGTGCAATTTGGAAACACACAAATGTGAACCATGTTGATGTCTGCAGTAGAGAGTTCTGTTTAACCAAGTGCCGTCGAGCACAGAGTGAAAGTCCTGCTCAGACTTCAACTGGGGTGCCACAGAGCAGTGATGTTATTGAAATCGTGTGTTAGCGTAGTTGGATTACATGCCTGTAAAAACCCCTGCATTCAAAAACTCAGCATCTCTGAGATGCTCCAAACTCAGGGGAATGGCACTAGCGATTCATAACAAAACATTGGTGAAATAAAGGAGTTTTGTAGCCGATAATGTCTTATTTAGAAACTGCACGTCTGTTTACCCATTAACTCCCATTATATGGATATATGCTGATTGTGAATGGATACAAACTTCTTCCAAAGGACTCCAAGTGGCTTCAGACTTGTCTGGGTGAGTAAATAAAAGTGCATGCAAGAAATAAGTCCGGGTAGAAAAATGTACTTTCATTTTAAATCAGACGAACCTTTTCCAGTGGGTCATTTAGGTTTATCCAAACCATTTCTATATATGCTAAATGCTAGAATAATGAGCAAGATTACTTTTTTACTTTCTTTAGAAACACTAAGAATATTTATTTTTAAACCATTTGAGAATGTCTAGATGATGATGTCATGGTTTAGGGAGGTTCTTATAGGTAAAATGGAGACACACCTTCACATTTTCAGGCAGCACTCAAAAAACCCACTGTTTCCTTCAAATCAGCGACAATATCAGGAAGAGTTTGTGGACTTAAACAATAGTTCATCCTTGGATACAATTCCAGATGCCTGAAGGTGAAATGTTCACCTGTTCCAACAATTGTACTCAAGCGTAAAGACCATGGGAATGTCCAGCTATCATACTGTTCAGGAAGAAGTTAAATCCTGATGTGTTTTGTTGAAAAAAAAAAAAGTTAAAATACAAGAAGAAGCTGGTTGAAACTGGTAAGATTTCCATCATCATCTGTGTAACCAGTCCTGTACCGAGATGAGCTGAAAGACTGCTCAGCGAGAAAGAAACCATTGGTAAAAAAGCAACATAGAAGACCAGAGAAGAGGTTTCAGTGGAGTCCGGGCTAAATAATTACATTTTGGAAACATATAAACTATTTGCAGTGTTTTCTGTAACATTTATTATAACATTTTGAGGAATGGGGTTCGCTTGCAAGCCTAGGATCATCATCCTAACTGTGAATTATGAAGGTGGCAGCCTCATGTTGTGGGGTGTTCTGGTGCAGGAGGGACAACACATTTTTTTTTGGTTTTCACAGCGGCTTATGAGCAAAATATAAAAATTACCCTAATTTGTTTGTTTGTTGATATGTTCCCCGGCGGGTAGTAAAAATTGGTGACAGATCTCTGCCTTTTCCAGACAAAATAGGTGGAAGAGAAACTAAAATTTAAATGTATGTAACAAAAAGAAATGTCTGATACACATTTTTATTCTTGATATGTTGGTGGCATAAAAACACAGATCAGTTTCGCAAATCAGTTTCTATCTTTCTTTTCAGGTGATGGACCCCAGGGTTCAGAGCTTGATGCTCACCAGTCCTTCTCTAAGGCTCCTCGACGGCTACCGGAGGTCAGACTGGTTCTACTGGGAGAGCGTGAAACTGGGAAGAGCTGTGCTGGGAACGCCATCCTTGGGAAAACGGGCTTCTTCCAAGCAGGAGCGGTGACGGAGGAGTGTGTCCGGCAGCAGGCGGAGGTGGCCAGGGTGATGGTGACTGTGGTGGACACACCAGGCTGGGAGGCAGGAGTGGCCGGTGCCACACCTGAGCGGGTAAAACGAGAGATCATGTGCAGCGTGGCCCTGTGCCCCCCTGGGCCTCACGCCCTGCTGCTGACTCTGAGGGTGGACACCCTGGTGAGGGCGGGGCATGTCAGGGAGCACCTGGAACTTCTCGGAGAGGGTGTTTGGAGACACACGATCCTGCTGTTCACCCACGGCGACCAGCTCCGCAAGGGGGTGGACATCGAGCAGCACATCCAGAGCGGAGGCAGGGACCTGCAGTGGCTGCTGGAGAAATGCAGGGGCAGGTACCATGTGATCGGCAGCGGAGACGGAGGGGGAAGAGGCAGCGGGGGGTCCGCAAAGGTGACGGAGCTCCTGGAGAAAGTGGAGAAGATGGCAACGATGAACAGGTGTGAAGCCTTCTCCTGCGTGGTGCAGGAAGTTAGGGATCTGAGCCTCCAGAGGAACGAAAAGTTCAACCAGCGGCTGAAGGAGATAGGAGACAAGATGGCTCGTCAGGAGGCAGAATTAAAGAAACTGAGGGACAGGGAGGTGAAGAGCATTAGGTGGTTCTTTGATAGGAAGAAGAAGGTGAAGTCACCAGGAAAAGCTGATGTGCAAAGGGAGGAAGAGGAGGACGAGGACAGGAGGGTCGGAGAAATAAGGAACGACTTTGGTGATCTGGAGGAGAGGATGCGATGGCTGACGGAGGACAGAGAGAGAGAAATTCAGGATCTTAGCCTTGAAAATGAGAGAATCCGAATCGCATTAAACCAGCGTCAACAAGAGAAACACGAACTAGAGCTGAACCTGGAGTTAAAAGAGAGGGAGATCGAGGAACTGAAGGAAAGGACTGATGAGCAGCAGCTGAAAATTCTCGACTTGGAACGCACCTATACTGAATCTGAACATGAGAGGAAGAGGAGAGAGGATGAAAGTAGAACAGAGAAACAAGAATGGAGGAAAAAGCTCGAGGAGAAAGAGGAAACTCTGGAGGTGGTCAATAAGGAGAAAGTAGATTGGATTGAGAAGTTTGAAGCTTTACAAATAAAAATGGAGGAGACTGAAACACACTATACTGATTCTCTTAGAAAAGAAGGAGAGAAAATCAGGGAGATGGCTGACCGGGAAGAAAAACTAAAGAAAGAGTTGGAAAATAAAGACAAGCAGCTGGAAGAACAGAGAAGGAAAGTTACAGAGGAGAAGCAGATGATGCTTGAACACCTACAAATGTTGGAAAAAAGCATAGAAGAGCTGAAACTGCAACATACAAAAGAAATGGAGGAGAAAGAAACTGAGATAAAAGATATAAAACAGCAGTATCAAGAAGAAATGGTCAGAAAAATTACAGAGACCGAAAAAAACATAGAGACAATGAAAGTTCAACAGAAACAAGAAGTCTCAAAGACACTAAAAGAAAAAACTAATGACATAGAAAGACTCAAACAGCTGCATGAGGAAGAAATTAAAAACATGAAGCAAGAACAAGAAAAACAGATAACACATTTAAATAAGCAGTTTGTAAAGGAAAAAAGTGAAATTATGGAGAGAGAAAAGAGAGAAATGGCAGAACAGAAAGAAGCACATATTATTCAAATGGAAGCCAAAGAGCGGGAACATGAAAAAAGCAAAGAGATGATTCATCTGCAGCACAAAAAAGACCTGGATGCACATGTTGAAAAGACAAAAATTCAGCAGGAGGCCTTGAAACTGAAGCACCAAGAAGAAATGGCGACAAAAATAAATGAATTGGTTAAACTGATGGAGGAAAGAGAAGCTGACCACAAGAAGGAAGTCGATAAAATAGTCAAAGAGAAGGAAGAGGAAGTCAAAAAGGTGAAACGAGAACACACAGAAATAGTGAGCAAGCTAGAGCAAGAGAGACAAAAAGATGCAAAGGAGCTGAAGCAACAAATAGAAGAAGGCAAACAGGAAAAAAAGAGAGAGATAAAAGAGTTAACGGAAAGGCTTGCAGCCCAAACAGAAGACACCATGCGAGAACAAGCGAGCATGATGCAAGATCTACAGCAGAGAGAAAAAGAAACTCAAAAAGTCAAATGTGAACTGAAAAATCTAATTGAAAACTGGGCAGCAGATAAAGAAAGGCACAAAAAAGAGGTGCTGCAAAAAGAGAACGAGGTTGAGGAAATGAAAGAGAAGGTAAAAGAAGTGAAGGAGAAAATCCAACAGAAAGAAGAAAGAGAGAAAGACCTTTTGAGTGAAATTGAAATAAGAGAAACAGAGAAAGAAAAATGCAAAAAAGAGTTGGAGCAACAGATAGAGGTGGGAGAGGAGAAGGTCAAAGAAATGAAGGAGAAGATGCAGCAAACAGAAAAAAGAGTAACAGATGTTTTGAATGAGATCAAAGCAATGGAGCAGCAGCTAAAAGAAAAGGAGGAAGAAACTGAGAGCATTAAATTAACTATTAAAGAAATGAAGGAAGAGATCCAAGAAAAGGAAGAGAAAGAACTTGTTTATTTGGAGAGCAAAAAAGACTCAGAACAGAAACTGATAAGAAAAGACCAAGAAACTGAGCAGATGAAGGAGAAAATAAATGAACTTGAGAGACTTTTGCAGCAGGCAGAGGAGCAAAGAGAACAAGATGGCTTGAGCTATAAGAAGCAGATGAAGCAAACTTTAGAAGAAAATGGCAGAGCGATAGAAAAGTTGCAACAGCACATAAAGGATATCGACGAGATTCTGCAGAAAAAGGACGAGGAGCGAGGGGAGATAATTCTGAACCAGAAGAAAGAGGCGGAGCAACGCTTGCAAGACACAGAGCAAAGGATGGAGAAGATGAGGCAGGAGCTTCTGGAAGACATGGAGAACAAAGTGAGAGAGAAGGAGATGGAGAACAAAAGCATCAAACAGCAGGCTGACTCCAGGGAGGCGAGATGGAGGGAAGAGCTAAAGAAGACAGAGGAGAGAGAAGCCAATGAGATAAACAAGCTTCTGGAGGTCATAGAGAAGAAAACGAAAGAAATATCACAAGCAGAAAGACTTATCACAAAAAAGGAGGGAGAGATTGATGAGCTTAAAAAACTGTGTGCAAAAAAACTGTGTGCAAACTACTGTAAAGACATAGAAGAGTTGAGAGAAAGCATTGAAAGGAATACGATTAGTATAGCTGAGATGCAGCGATGCCATGCAGAGCAAGAGAAGAAAAATGAAGCAGAAATGATGGGAAAAATGCAGGAAAAAGAGCAAGAGCTGAAACATCTGCGGCAAAAAGACAAAGACAACGAGAAGGAGGTCATCCAGCTGAGGCTGACCATCGAGCAGACTAAATCAGAGCTGAAAGAGCTCACAGAGAGAATGGAGAAGGAGATGACAAGCATGATTCAGGAGTATGAAAAAGAGTTAAATGTAAAGACTGAGGACTTAGAGACCATTGCAAAAGAGAAGGAGAGTCATATCAGTCAGTTAGAGCAAAGCATTCAGGTCATCACAGAGAAATACGAGGAGAGACAAAAGAGAGTGGAAAAGTTACAAGAGCAAAATGAAAAGATCAGGAAAGAGACAGAAAATTTCAGCTTAAAGTGCGAGGAGATGAGAAAGAAGAGTGAGGAAGAGGTAAGGGAGCATCGAGCCACATATGAGGAGAAGGTAAGGAGCATAGAAGCTATCGTCAAGGAGAGGGATTCAGAGGTGAGAGCATTACAAGAAGCCAATGATAAACTTCAAGGAGAGGTAGAAGAGATTAGAGCAAATGAAGACAGGAGCAGGATTCAGATAAATGAGCTGATAAAGAAACAAAAAGAGCAGGCAGAAAAATATGACGAAGAATGTCTAAAAAGAGAGAAATTAGCAGAGGACAGAGAGAAGGCCGTGAGGAGACAGGAAGAAGAGTTGATCAAAGGAAGAAATGACCTCAATGCAAAACAGGAAGAACTTAAAGAAATGGAGACAACGTTAAAAAATATAGAATCAGAGCTTCAAAAACTCCAAACTAGTCTAGAGATAAGAGAAAAAGAAGTAGAGGAAAATGAAAATCACAGGAAAGAATTGAACTTAAGGCAACAGGTTATCGAGAAGAAGGAAAAAGAGCTGGACTCATTGCTTGGAGCCCTGGAGGGCAAGCAGAGAGAGCTCAGCTCCCATGGTCAAGACCTCCAGAACAAGGTCAGGGGTCTGAAGGATCAAGGGAAGGAGCTGAAGGACAGAGAGTGCAACCTAAAGAATGAGGTGCAGGAGCTGCTCAACTGGAAGTCTGAGCTGCTGATGCAAAACGAGCACGTCAACTGCACGACGCAGGAGCTGGATGAGATGCGCAGGGACATGGCTTTACTCAAGGAGGAGCTCCGCACCCGGGAGAAAAAGCTAAAGGAGTCGCTCAAAAACATGAACAAATGGGAGCAGAATCTGAGAGAAAGAGAGGAAGCGTTGGTCAGGAAAGAGCAAAGGTGCGATGATAGCACTGATGAGACGGGTTCTTTCCATCTATTGACTGAAGATAACGTGCCTTTGATGAACCAAGAGGTCAATGAGGAGAGGGTAAAGGGAAGAGGAAAAGACTTGTCTGTTGAAGATACTAAAAGACTAGCAGAGACAAATAAGTGTCACCTCGAAACACTGTTAGAATCTAAACACCCTGAGGGAAACCATAAGATCAGCAGCTTCAGGTCCCAACCAAACCACAACCACCTGGGGATGGATTTGAGAGTGATGGTTCTAGGAGAGACGTGGTCTTCTCGCTCCCCAGCTGGAGTTGCCATCTTAGGCGGAGATGCATCTAAGTTTAAAGGCTCCGGCTTCAGGCCTTGGAGGGGTCAGATAGCCGGGAGGAACCTGGCAGTTGCAGAACCACTGGGTCTGAAGTGGCGAGATGGACCCAATACGAACGACTCGGTGCAACAGAAGAACATCCTAGACGGAGCCTCCTGGTGCCAGCCGGGCCCGCACGTCATCCTCCTGCTCGTGCCAGCCTTTCTGACCTGCACGCGGAAGTACAGGATGGCCGTGGAGAAGCACGTGGGCTTGCTCGGGGAGGACGTCTGGAGGCGTACGCTGGTGCTCTTCACCTGGGGGGAGATTCTGGGAGAGAGTGTGGATCAGCACATCCAGAGGAATGGGGAACTGATGGGGCTCATAGAGAGGTGTGGGGGCAGATACCATGTGCTGACAAGCAAACAAAACAACTCAAAGATTAAGGGATTGTTTGAAAAGATTGAAGATACAGCAGATCTCACTTTAGAAATATGAGGACTGAATAGTTGACCATGTAATAATTGTCTTATTCATGTGTATATATGTAAATATGTTTGAATAAACCCACCTAACACTGGAACAGTCTAATTTCTATCAACAAAAGCCCAAATATCGATTAACAATTCTGCTGCTTCTTACCTTATTAAAATTTTTAAAAGGCTGAAATGAACATATTCGAGGACATTTTTGAGCAGTGAACTGTGATGTGCTGAAGGAGGAAAAAATTTACTTCAACAAAGTACAAAAAAGACTGAAAAGCTGCACCTAACTATGCTTTATTAACCTCCTATTCCCTGAATGTTTCATAAAGACTCGCCATTCATTCGTTTAATAAAAAATGAATAAGTGGTAAGCTGGATTTATCAGTGAAACCTCATTTGACCTTCAACCTCACCCTTGTCATTTTTTTCCCACTAGATGGAGACCTTGAGTCAGTGTAGACTTTCCTCCCTCAGGACTAAATGTATCACTGCTGAAAGTCACAAATGGTAAAAAACATGATGGTAAAAGTATAATGAAGCCCCGTCAAACACGTTTCAACTGTGTTTTATGGTCTTTGTAATGGTTACTTTTAAAAGGAAAGAGCACACAAAGCCTGACTAAAGCAGGCCCCTGTGCTTCATCTTTACTTGAGGCATTTCAGGAGAAACCGTCTGGCAATTATAACCCCAGGGAGCCAGTCGCACACTGAGAGGACCCCTGCTTTGACAAGTAAATTATGACTCTTGATGAGAGCATCGCGCCTCTTTCAAAATGCAATTTCTGACAGCCGGGAAAATGCGGGGGGATACATACAACAACTTCCATCATCATCTGCAGAGCCACATACAACATCCAAAAAACACTCGCGTGCAATCATCAGACTAATAATTATGGAGTGTGAGTGCTGGTCTGAATCCAACATGGCAACAGTCTTTTTTTTTCTACCCATAATCTGTCCATTCAGTGGGAGCTGCCTTTAGACGCAAGATGAGAGGGTGTTGTGTCAAGATAGATCTGTCGCTCTTTTGATCATCGCTGCAGGATGGGCCTCATTCTTTGTCAAAGCATCTGGGGAAAATTAAGGGAAAAAAGTTGTCAAATTGCAGTTGATGTAGACATAATTTTCATGCACTTAGCATAATGTTTTCATGCCCCAGGCACAGAATCAGTCTTAGTATCCCATAAGCAATTCTCCTTTTGTTCCTTTAAAGCCTTAGATTCATCATGACTCACATGGTTTAAAATATTACAGAAAGTGATTTGTATTCTATAACATGGGAGCATCTAGAATACATGTGGATAGTTTCCCCAAAAACTGATGTAAGTAGCCAGAAAGGGTAACAGATATACATAAACTTAATGACGACCTTTAAATGTCATCGTTCCACTAAAATAATCTGCATGAACATAACTTGAATGCATGACCTTCAAACACATTATATTAGATTGAGCTATTTATGGAATAATCTATAAAGAACCAGTAACCTGTCCAGGTTGGGCCCCACCTCTCTGCCAATGAGCAGGATGGATGGATGGATGGATGGATGGATGGACGGATGGATGGATGGATGGAATAAAAGCAGTCTGAACCCTCATGTCGTATTTCATCCGACTGCGCAGCTGCAGCCTTACGGCGTATTTTCACCTTTCTTTCTTCACGCTATTTATTACCTGTTCATAATTTTATCAGCTCAACATGCAAAATATATTTAAATCTGAATAACACACAATGATATGTGTAACATTCATTAATAGCAAGTAAACTTTTTTGATAAAGGAGTGGAGACCCCTTCAAAGGTGCATCTGCTCATCTCTGCTTGTCAGCTCGCTTTCTGATTGGCTACATGTCACATTCAATAGGTTGCATGCTTGTTTGTGCTCGGAAAACACCAACACACTTTGATATTGGGCCAAGACAATTCAACATACTTGACATCCCCGATTTGCGATCCCGACATCCTTGCGAGCGGACCCGGGGGCTATTAACACACCATATACTCCAGGAATATCGGTTAGGATTATTTTAGGAGCCATCCCGATAATCGTGGCATGTCAGAAGGGGAGAATCGGGACAGAATCAGCCTAAAAATCCTGCTGTGTGAACCAGGCCTAAGACCCTATGTGTACCTAGAGATGAAACCAGGTGTAGCCAAGATATTTGTCATCAAATAGGTGTCTCATCCACAAGGAGCTGGCATTTCAATCATGTTTAGAAACGGGACCAAGAGTGGAGAAATCTCACAATGCTGGCTCAGTTGCCTCCTTGATTACGACAATTCCAGCACGTTTCCTGAGTGGATAATGTCACCACCCCATTCCTATATTTATAAATGTGCATGCGCACTCGTAAGGAGGCATCTAAAATCCATCTTACATGTAGAGCCTACAACTCTAATCTAAACTAAATAAAAGGGCAGTTTGTTTATGGAAAGTACATCTTAAAACAATGTTTGTAAGAGATAGTACAACTACGGCTACATGGGCGTCGCCATATTGGAATCCCCACTTATCCGACATTACCTGGAACGCTGTACACGAGCGTGACCTCAAACCCAGCTCAGAGTTCCAACTTCCAAGGTAAACAGAACGCACCATTATTAAGGATCTTAGAATGAGATTTGCTGTCCCTCCGCTGTCACTAGCAAAAAAATGATTGATAAAACCACAGAAATCATATGCTTTTAAAGAAAGCTCTTATTTGAAGCTGGATTTGTCATGTTTGCCACTGGGTTGACTGTGCATGCTCTGTGTTTTTTTCTGTTTTTCTCTGGCAGTGTAACAGCTCCACCAGGGGGCCCGTCATAGATATTGCAGCATCTTAAGCTGGTTTGTGTGAATACATGAGGACAGAGGTTTTCATTGTTGTGTTCCCGTTTTTTTTTTTTCAAACTATACCTCTCTTGTCTTTCTTTCTTGTAAAACCGGGCCAAAAGCTTCTAGATCAAAACTGCCTGTCTTGGTTTTTCACATGAACAAAAGTTATACATCAAATAAACTGTTAATAGAGGTTACTTTTGGGGTTTATATAGCAAGATGCATTTACAGTGCAGCTAGTGTAGGCTGACCAACCATCCTTTTTCCCGAGGACACTTTTCATCTGCTGTCGGGTGCATCTGGGCGGATTTCATAGAATGATAAAAATATATAAAGCTACAATTATGTGCATATAGGACATTTTCTGACAGATTTATTGAAAGAAAAAAAAGCATCAGTTGTCCCTTAATAATTACATCTCTAAGAAGGTTAAATTAAATGAGGCGATGCATGAAATACAACAGCCTGCCACATGGTTCTGATCCATTTATAGACGGAATGGACAGCAGTGCAATCAGCTGCACTTTCTCTGCGCATATTGCTGCAAGTGTAGACAAAGATAAGACCGAGCAAAGACAGTCTTTACCAGAGTGAAGTTATTTAGGTTTTATGAATTGTGTTAAAAATATTCAATCAACACATGTAAAAGTACAATTTAGGTTTTAACATATTCCACAAAGTGCATTTTATAATTTTGATGTTGAAACAACTTGTGGACAAGATCCCCTTTCGCAGAGGCCACATTTAAAAAAAGCCACATTAAATCATAATATCTTGGAGCTTTGGGGGCTATAATGGTGGACCCATCTTTTGCTTCTCGTACCTCGAGGGAATCTTATTATCACTGCAATGTGTTGTGTCTCTCGCCTGCTCTCTTTAGGTTTTGACACAAAAACTTCTTGGTTAAGGTTAAGGAAATGTAAGATTTTTCTCAAAAATGTTAAACATCGATATTTACCACAATAGGCTGAAGAATAGTGGGTGTGATTAATGTAGATACTGTAAGGTCCTGCCAAAGTAAAAACGTTTATGTGTAAATTAAGCTTAAATTGAAGTGTACAGTTTTTCAAATTTATTTTTAGAGCTCCCCAAAACCATCTTATCATTTTTTATTCCATTCTACAACATTTAGAAGGCAAAAGTATCCTCTATCAGAGGGCTTAGGAGCTTTAGACTGAGATTCACACATTGAATGTCACCAGCATTGACTGATGAAACCACTTTGGAGCGCTCATTTTGGTTTTAGCTGGCACTAGTTCAGATTAAAGCAACACTGTAACCCTAATTTCTCTTTATTTGCCACCTTTTAAGGTCCTGATTGAGGCTTTTGGGAAAATATGGATGGGACCACATTTACATACACCACAATAGACAGTGATGCACAGTCAATCATGTCTGCAAACACTGGAAACCAAATTACTGGGGCTGTTTTAAAACAGAAGTTAATGTTTGGGCTGATTTCTATTAAGGTCTGTGCACTCTCATTTGAATAATGGTCTTTCCTGCAATGTTTTGTTTTTTTCTTTCTTTCTGTTCTGCACTTGACCCAGGAAGGAAATAAATGTGTTTCAGTTTAAACACCTCAATTAATATTCAAGTGGTTTTAATACTCCGGGTTTAATATGGTTTCACCGTAATTAGCATTGCAGCCTGGAGCCAATTAATGATAAATCCTATTCTGAGACTGCAGGTTTATTTGGTGGCAGAAATAAAATGCCACAACAATCAAAACACAAAAACATTATTCTCAATGAGACTGAAAGTTGATAATACGAACTAATAAGTATTTAAGCATTTTTTGATACGGCTTTTCATTTCCCACCCATGAACAACAACAAAAAAACATTCTGTAGATTTAGTCTAATAGCATTATTACTCGATAAATTAGGTTTAACAAATCTCATTAGGAAGTAGAGTTTTGTGCTTTACATGACTATTGTTCATTAATTTACTAAAAATTTTTGATGTATCGCTTTCACTCAAGCTGACTGAGCTGAATCTTCCAGGTAGGTGAAAATGTAGTTATTTGCATGATTGCAAAGGTCAGTCATGGCCCCTTGAGAGCAAGGTTTTATGATGAAATTGATGGACCGTGAGGAGGTGCAGACCTGCTAATTGTCACCCTTGGTTCCCACCCCAGACACCTAATGGGTGAGAGGGACTCAGTTTATCTTTTCCAAGTTAGGTAAGGCAATTTTATTTGCATAACACACTTTCAACATAAGGTAATTCAAGGTGCTTTACATGAATTACTACAGAAAACAAACATATGATAAAAGCATGAAAACGGCAATTAAGCATAAAGAAAAAATCAGATAGTAATTATAATAGTTTAGCTCAGTATTTAAGCAGCTATGCAGGTGATGTGCTCTACTTTCCTGGTTCTAGTGAGGATGCGAGCAGCAGCGTTCTTGATAAGCTGCAGCTGTGTGAGTGACTTTTTGAGTAGACCTGTGAGGACGCAGTTGCAGTAATCGAGCTGACTAAAAATAAATGCATGAATGAGTTTTTCAAGGTTCTGTTGCATCAGTCCATTAATCCTAGAAATGTACTTCAGGTGATAGAAGGCTGACCTTGTTATTACCTTTATGTGACCCTGGAGGTTCAGGTCTGAGACCATTATTAGACCAAGATATTGCACCTGGTCATTATTCTGAAACAGCGCCACCTTGAGACAACCATTCACGCTTTTATTACCTCTAGGCTGGATTACTCCAATGCCATTCACTTTGGTATTTCAAAAGCTGCCTTATCCCGCCTTCAGTTGATACAGAATGCGCCCGCAAGATTTTTGACAAACATGGGCCGTCGGCAGTGGTGAACAAGCTTTTTCACTCTGTGCTCCTAAACTCTGGACTGAACTCCCATTGGATATCAGACTCTTCTCCTCCATTGTGGTTTTTAAGTCTCGTTTAAAGTGTTTTATCCACTATGTTTCTATTGTTTTATCTTTTGTCTTATCCTTTAATTAATTTTATGTGCTACCTCTGTACAGCACTTTGGTCAGCGCTCATGCTGTTTTTAAATGTGCTTTATCAAATAAATGGTATGATAAAATGGTATGGTATTAGTTTTTAGTTGTATCAACTGAAGCTATGTGCTGACTCTTGATCCTTCCTCTTTAGGTAAAAAAAAATAATTACTTCAGTTTTGTTTCTGTTCACCTGGAGAAAATTATCGGACATCCAGCTATTGATTTGTTCCATGCATTTATTTAGGGTGTGGATGGGATCAAAGTCAGCTTGATATTGTAATGCACAACTGAGTGTCATCATACATAGTTATGGTAACTAATCTTATAAACTGTTATAATCTAGGCTAGTGGGAACATGTAGATATTGAACCGAAGGGGGCCCAGGTTGGAGCCCTGGAGGACCCCATATTTTATTTCTGTTTGTTCTGATGAGAAACTGCATATTCATATGAAGAATTTCCTTTTCTTCAGGTAAGACTCAAACCAGCGAAGTACTGTACCAGAGAGCCTGACCCAGCTCTCCAGTCGTTCCAGTAGTAGTTTATGATCAACAGTGTCAAATGCTGCTTTGAGGTACAACAGAACCAGAACTGTGTTCTACGACAGGCTGTATTTGAGCGGACATCATTAAAAACTTTGATGAGGGCAGTCTCACTGCTCTATTTTCTCTACATTGTTTTTACATTGGGGTGACAATGGTGGTGGGTTTGGTGTTGCTGTACAGATTGAGCACAGAAACCAGACTGATAAGTACCAAAGTAGTAATTGTTAGAAATCTATTTAACTGTTGAAACACAATTTTTTTCAATAATCTTGAAAATGAATGGGAGATTAGAGATTGGCCTGTAGTTCTGCATTAATCTGTTGTCTGGGTTATTCTTCTTTAATAGGGGTTTGATAACTGCTGTTTTGAGGGCCTGGGGGAAGACACCTGACGGGAGGGATGTGTTAACTATTTGACTATTATTGTTTAGAAAATCTGCGGGTAAGATACAAGGCAGCATTATTTTTTTATGATTTCATCAAGGTGTGTTTGATGTTTTTTTTAATTCAGATATTTTCTCTACATTGTTTTTACATTGGGGTGACAATGGTGGTGGGTTTGGTGTTGCTGTACAGATTGACCTTCTAATTTTCAGAATCTTTTCATTTAAAAAAAAAAGGCAAATTCATTGCAAGCCCTGGTAGGGTTTAGTTCAGGAGTTGCTGTCACTGGAAGATTAGTCTTTCAACTATTGCGAATAAAGTCAGCACATTATTAATGTTTCTGTTAATTTTATCAGTAAAAAACGATTCCCTTGCACCTTTCAAAGTTAATTATATTTGTTCAGCCACGTGAACCTGGAGTTAAGTTTTCCGCAATTTTCTCTCAGCTCCCTGACACTCCCTTTTTTCACTACAGTGGATCGCTAGTCCAATGAGACTTCCTTCTTCCCGAGACTACTTTAACTTTAGTTGGAGCAATCAATGATGCCTGTCATCAATAGCAATCTTTGTGGTTTATGAAATGCCAGCCTAAAGCAAGACACGTGGGGTTTTTTTTTTAGCGTGTAGCTCAGGTAACCCATGTTGCATCACTTAAAGCCACTTTAATTAATTTATTAAACATTATACAAAGACAACTGTTGTTTTCAGTAACTCAGATGGCAGGATATAAAAAAACTCTCGCGGTGAAGGGGGAGCTCAATACCTTTGCCTGCAACTAACAATAGGCTTGTCACGCGGTTTATGCTGCAAGGAGGACAGAGTGTCTGGATGGACGTGCCTGGAGGTCAGGCAGACATACCGAGTGGCATCCCCTCACGGGACGGGTATCGGGCGGGCGACCCGAAAGGTGCCCTCTGACTGGACGGGAGACGAGCGGGTGGCCCCTGGCGGGACGGGTGTCAGGTGTGCGACCCGGATGGTGCCCTCTGGCTGGACGGGAGTCTGGCGGATGTCCCCTGGCAGGATGTGAATCGGGCAGATGGCCCGAATGGCGTTCTCTGGTTGGACAAAAGACTGGCGGACTTCCCCTGGTGGGACAGGAGACGGGTGGACGGCCCGAATGGCGTCCTCTGGCTGGACGAAAGACTGGCGGACGTCCCCTGGCGAGACAGGAGACAGGTGGATGGCCCGGCAGTCCTTTCCTGGGGACCTGGAGGTCCAGTGGGAAGCTGGACGGACGTCCCTTGGCGGGACGGGAAACGGGCGGATGGCCCGGCGGTCCTCTCCTGGGGACCTGGAGGTCCAGCGGGAAGCTGGACGGACGTCTCTTGGCGGGACGGGAGACGGGCGGACGGCCTAGCGGTCCTCTCTTGCAGAAGAGGCAGCAGCGGAGAGAGAGGGACCTGGTCGGTTCCCACTGACAGGAACGAAGGGACCTGGCTAGTGAAGCTGGTTGCTCCGTAGTGGGCGGACCTGAGAGTGGAGGCTTGCATGGTTGTCACAGGAAGCTCTGGCTGCCCACAAGGAGACGGCGGGTGCCGAAGGGCTGCTGCTGTGATGACCAGGAGGATTGCCACAACAATGATGTCCGGCAAGTCCAGCAACTCTGGCAGCGGCGAATCCAGAAACTCTGGCGGTGGTGGCTGCAAATCCAACCGCTCTGCTGGGTCTGAGAGCAGAGACTGAAGGAGGGAGAAGGTGGAACAGGCTGAAGGAGACGCCAACATCGGGGCCGAACAGGCTGAAGCAGACGCCAACTTCGGCGACCCGGAAGCCACTCCTTCTCGTCGGCGCCACCATCTGCGAGATGGTGGAGGAGCCTCTTGCCTTCGGCTGCGTGGCTGAGATGGCCGCTCATAGCTGCTTGGACCGATTCCGGGAGCACAGTATGAGAGCCGAGAGCGAGGACTGCTGCTCCACATACTGCTCCTCATTGTCCTCCCAGTCTGACCAGTCTGAGGGAGGATACTCCGGTGTGGCTTTGCGGCGTCTGTGTCGGTGCTTGGGATGAGGATCTGGCTCCCCTCTGGAATAGAGGTACTCCAATCTGTCCCCATGAAAGAACTCGAACAGCTCGTCTTAGCTGACGTAGAGAGTACCCAGTTTTGGGTTGGCAGATGAAGCCTTCGTTGTAGGCGCAGCTGGAAGGCTGGCGGAAACAGGGAGAGCCCTTGATGAAGCGGTCGGAAAAGGAGCGAAGACATGGCACGTGGAGCATGGAGACCGAGCCGACGTTGGTGGATGCGGATCTCCTCCCAAAAAGGACAACTCCTCCTCGGCTGTCTGCATGAGGACATACGCTGCGTCCTCCAGGTCCAGCGCGTCATGGGAACTGAGGCTGGGGAAGAACCAAGGAAGAGTCTCTGTTATAAAGTCCTCAGCTGCGGTCTGGCGAGCTGAGGCTTCCAAGCCGCAGATGTCATCCAAGCTAGAACAGAGGTCTTGTAGGAGATCCAGGTCCGACGCTTCTGCTGGGTCCATCTTTTTGGGCTGGATCATTCTGTCACGCGGTTTATGCTGCAAGGAGGATGAAGGACCCAGGCGTAGAAGCAGAGTTCCAGGTGAGGTGATATTTTATTGAACGTGCAGCAACATAAGGCAAGACAATATACACTCAGTACACAACAATGATCCAGCGAGGACTGAAGCTCTCGCTGGATCTGAAGTAAGGGGAGACAAGGAGGAACAGGTAATGACACTCAGGGAACACAGGTGCAAACAATAGGAAGTGAAGAGGTTCTGACAGGACGACACAGGTGATGATGAGGAGAGTGGGTGATTAGGGCAGCATGACAAGGCTACTACTGCCACGCAGACTCACGGTAGTTCTGTGGCTGGTTATGCAGGAAGCCTTTTAACTGGGATGCTGGCTTTGTCCTCTGGCTTGGTTACACAGTGATCGGCTCCAACTTTCACTGAAACAGTACCTTTGGAGTTCTGTAGCACAGCATTCAGCTCATATCAGCTCCATGGCGGCGAACAAATGCGGCTTCTGGCTGGTTCGGGTCCCACTGCATGCGGGGTCTAGTCGACTAGTCAACCACTGCAGAAATACTTGTAGCATACTAGTTTACTAGTAGACGCACTAGTTAACTAGTAGACATTTTTAAGGCTCCAGGAATTAGTAGAGAAATTAAAGTTTCAACTAGTGAACTAGTGCGCACTTTAGGCTGTACTACTCAACCAGTTGACATTTTTATAGAGCACTAGTCGACTAGTGCTCACTTTTATTGGCCACTAGTAAGTAAGTGTGCATAAATGGCATAAATTAGGTAACGTAGGCATTTTTAATGTCAACTAGTTCGGGCTGGTCATCAACTAGTGTGCCAAAAAGCCAACTCATAGGGTTTTTGGAGCTACTAGTGCAGCATTTCGTCGTATTAGTAGGAGTAAAAGTATTGCTATTGCAGCAAAAGTCCAACTAGTAGGCAAAAGCTACTTATTATCAGACTGTGCTCAAAATGATCAAAAGCATCATAGCTTGGCTTTTGTTTTATTGTGTCGCCACTCAGTGTCACGGTTTTTATAGAACTTTGGCACCTGCTTTAACTGTTGGACTTTCTAATGCACAGGTGCTGTTACTGTGTTTACAGAACGTTGACATTACTTTGAAATATATCTTTTACACTTGCCTGATTTGTATGGTTGTTAATTAGGCCCATGTTCATAATTTTTTTAAAAAGCATAATAATTTTCTGAGATTTTGTTATACATTTCTTTTTTTTCTTTTTCTTTTTTTTTGGTCTTGCCCCAGTACACAACTTGTTTAACGTAAAGACTAAAACTAAAACTGAAACTAATAAAAACTAAACTGAAACTAAACATTTTCCAAAAAACAAAAACTAAACGACCTAACAAATGGTAAAAACTAATTAAAACTAAAATTCAATAGAAAATCTTTAAAACTATTAAAACCCTGTCCAGCAATCTTCAATGATTAGTTAATACACATTCAATAGTATTTAATAAATAATATTCAATCAAAACAACCTGACCATAGAACTACACATAATAGGAAATTAAACGGTTTAGCTTATTATTATAATACCATGGCTTGGAAAGAAAATGCTTTTTTTTCTAATCTAATAGTTGTTACAGTAGATATAGACATAAGGTACGCAGAATAGATTACTCCTCATGGGACTTTAGCGGTTGACCTGCAGGCAGAATCCACGCTCTGCTGCAGCACTGGAGACAAACAACAAGTTTAAACAGGAGGAAATATTATTTCCAATGAAACGACCAGACATATCCTGACCCATAAACTACTGGAGGAAAGCCTGTAGTTACAGCAGTACCAGCCGCCGCACAAAACCTGTTTTTGGTGCACATTGGGCTCTATGGAACGCGTTTAACCAGGCACAGTGGGATAGACAGACTAGCAACCCATCCAGGGTGTACCCCGTCTCTCAACTTATAGCCGCTGAAGATATGCACCAGACTCCCACAACCATTCAAGGAGAAGTGTAATAAATAATGGATGGAATTTATTTCCCTAAACTATGTGCATAAAGTGAAAAACGAGGAAGAATGACTTAAAGCGGTTGTGGGGGGGGGGGGGGTGAAAACGCGACCCCTGGTGCCAGACACCATAGAATCCAGACCCCGATGAGGACAACGAGCGTCAGTTTGAGCAGAAATTCTTTGATTAAGCAAAGAATTGATTGATTGATTAAGCGTCTGGTGTCAGACGATCATGGAGATGAACATGGTGGATGTGGAGCTCCTGCCCCTGATCTGCAATAATGAAGCCAGTTGGATGAGCGGCCAAATTCTCTAAAATGCTTTTGGAGACAGCCTACAGTGCAGAAATGAACATTCATTTCACGGGCAACAGCTCTGGTGAACATTCCTGCAGTCAGCATGGGAATTGCACAGTCCCTCCAAACTTTGTGACCAAACGGCATGATTCAGAATGTCTTTTTATTGTGGCCAGCGTAAGGCACACATGTTCAATATTCATGCTGTAATCAGCACCTTGATATGCCAAACCTGTAAGGTCAGATGGAGAATCTTGGCAAAGGAGAAGTGCTCATTAACACAGATTTGTGAACAATATTTGAGAGTAAGGGATCTTTTGTGTACATAGAAAATGTTTCAGATCTTTGAGTTCAGCTAATGAAAAATGAGAGGGAAAACAAAACAGTTGCGTTTATTTTTTTTTGTTCAGTGTATTTATAACATTTTACCAAAAACAGAACAAGCTACTATAGATTTTATTCACCAGATCTTTCTTTATATATTTTAATCGCCACCCTTTCTCTCCTCCTTCTCCTCAGAGCAGGGAGGGAGAGATGAAGCAAGGAGGAGGAGAGGAGGAGGAGAGGAGCCGCAGATGATGAATCCCCCTCTGGACTGCATCCTTTCTAGCCGAGCGCGTTCAGTGGACCAGAGCCAGGTCCTGGAATCTAGCTAATGAGACACACCCCCTGAGGGTTGCAACCCCTCCTATTGGCCGAGGAGTTTGCAGGGGCAAAGATGATAGGCTGATTGAGTGCTGTCGGAGGATATGAGGCTCGGGGTATTCATATCAACTGTGGAACACAGTAAAGAAGCTAAATGAGCAGAGAGATCTATATAATTTCACGTGTGAGATTTGACACTCAAGATTTGAAAACAAAACCAAAGGCGTAAATATTATCTCTTCATCTTTACTGGGAGAGGATCTGAATATGTAATGTTTGGAAAATAAATTATGATCACGTTTTCTCAATTGCTCTGAATTACGCCAAGTTTGACCTTTAAACGTTAGGCTTATTTTTCACGCTAAATGAGTTATCCACCAAAAAATGGCTAGTATGGTGGTAATGCTTTTGACCTTAAAGAGATCACCATACCTCACTAAGAAGGGCTGACATCTATCGCCTTTCTCTAAAAATACACCAGCAGAGTAAAGAAAGTATTTTTATCTATATAAAAAATACAGCCATTCAAATGGGTTCCCCACAAAATATCATTAATTGCAGGTCAAACTGTCTTGATGTTTGATAAAAAGAGGTTGCTATTTTACAAATTGACGATAATTTTAAAATTTGAGGAACATCTTTTGTGTGTTTTTCAGAAGAACAAGCCCAAGGGGGTAAGACAAGTTCAAGACATTTGAAATGTACTTAAGCGGAGGATGTGAAAAAGTCCAACCTTCTGCTTTTTCACCCAAGCTTTGACATTTAGCTTCTCCGTCTCAGCGGTGTTCTTGGAGCTGTGAGTTGGGTTCAGCTGAGGGTCAGGACGGGAGGAGAGGGAAAGATGAACATTTTAGGTCCTAAGTGGGCGTTCTCTGATCAGCCCAAGGTGGCAGATGCCCAACAGCTAAATGGCAGGAGGAGGAGGACGAGGAGAAGGAAGAGGAGGCGGCAAGGGGTTTAGCTGTTACCAAGACAGGAAGAGGAAAATCAATCTGTGACGTACAGTGGACAATTCCGAAACTAGTGTAGAAAACATGAAGGATTACAAGAGCGGACGCTGACTCTCACACACAACTACACTGTTTTTTGAAAATGCAGGTTTTTTTAACCTTCTACGAACTTTTCAAAATTAATTTGGGTATTTAAATAGATATTACACATCGGTCATATTGCATATCTAGCTAAGCCATCTGTGTGGACTTTTCTATCATCTTTGTGGGCTTTTCTGAGGTCTCTTCAGGCCGATTTGTGAATGCAAGTTGAAAATTAATGAATGCCGGTTCAGAGGGATGCAAAATGTAATAAAGAGTTAATGCATATCAGTGGCATTTTTTTTGTTTTTTTTCATATATTTGCCATCATCGGTGAGCCAGAAAAATGCAGGTCATCAACAAGTTAAAGGTTATTTTAAGGCAGTACACGTTTTCATCATTGCAGCCAGAGCATCTGCAGATGGCATAGAGATAAAATTGTTTTGTTTTTTTAAATGTTTTTGAAACGTGTTATATTGCAATGAGTTTGTTTAAAATTAAAGAATTCATCTGAGTGGTGGAAAGCTGACAGATAGCAAGGCCCTCATTTAGCTGATTTTAACAGTCTAAAACAAAAGCCTGTTTGCATCTGCAACATAGGATGCCACATTAGAAGTTATTAGACATCAACACTTTCAAAAGGGACGGTTTTTAAGGTTATCGCTGTCAAACAACTTCCCTGCTGCCAGGTTCAGGCTGTATCAGCCGACGTATCAGCTTGACTCTTGCAAGAGAGGAACCATCTTTTGGATTTTCCAAGGTGATTTCCATAGAGTAACAGAATAACAAATAGTATGTTAGTAATACCCTTTTTCACAATAGTCTGTTGTAAAACTGTCGATGTTCAGTATCCTGTAAAGAAGCGTATTATTTTAGAGATAAAAATATTTTCAGTTCAATTTTTGTGAAGGAGACAATGTTGTGTTGTCTGTAAAGAAACAGAAACTTGGATGTTAAAGAATTTTCCAACAGGACAGTGATCCCAAGCATACTTAAAGTCTGCCAAGGTTTGGTTCTGGAAGTGGCCGTCATACAAAGTCATCAGATCTAGAGTCTACTAAAAATCGGTGAGAGTTGAAAAGGGTTAGAACTCAGAAGGTTATGCGCATCAACGATTCTTGTCATGAAGTGGTAGTCATCAAAAGTTGTGATTAAGGTTTTTCTTTTTTTTTAATCACTCATGATAGTGTTTCTTTTAAACTATTTATGCTCTTTATTAGAAACAACAGCTAGTTTGTACATTTTGCATTTAAACCGTATTTACTGTGAGGCTTGAATAACTTTAGGGTGCAGCTGTATATGTGTTGAATCTCTGAGTTGCGACATTCAAACCACAGAATGTATGCCCAAAAACTTAAATATCCGCATCAGCAAAGCTTAACTGCTAATCAAACTGTGCGTGCGAAATGATCAGATGTTAAGAAAGTTGAAGCTAAAGAGCGATTTACTTAAAGCCTCTTAATATACTAAAACACAGGGCAGCAACATGTTGACAAGGTTTGGATGTTGAGTTTTGACGTATGTTTCAACTAATTAACTACAGTAAGAAAAAAATCAGTAACACCAGACTCCTTTTTTGTTTAACTGACAAATCCCCTTTTCCCCAAATAAAATACAATTAGGAGAGTGGATGCTTTTTTTGGTTTCCTGTTTTTGTTTTTTCCCCAGAAATTTCTTAATCTGTTGCAGTTTATGATGAGCAATTTTCTTGAGGTCACAAGATTTTTTGCCTAAACTGAAAACTTGTCTCCTTTATTATTTTCCAAGCATTGATGGAGCTCTGGGATGAACTCTGACAAACAAAAATATTCTCCGAAAAACAGAGCTACTAACAGTGCTTACACACCGAAAGCGTGACACGCCCCCAGCTGGCCGCTTGCACATTCGCACCTTGAAGTGTGTTCGAAGCGAACTGGCCGCGCTTTAAAATATGCCATTTTCACGCACATGAACCGGAAATGTGGACGTTTCTGCTCCACTGGCCTCCTCCTCCTCCCTCCGTCCTCCTCCCGACCCCCTGGGACTTCCCAGTGGACTCCTGTCTAAATAGTTTACCCTCTTTATAATGTTTATTTTTTTTATTCCTGTCTCTGTATAGAAAACAGCTGATGTAATGTAGCTTGGGGTGATTAGCCACGTTGTTTATCAGTTTACATGTCCTGCTGATGCTCTGACTCCATTCAGTCATGGCTTCACTGACACCCCTCAGCTTATTGGTTGTTATGGCGTGACTTGAAGTTGAGGTTTCTCCGATTTCTGCGGCATACATAAAATGCAGCGCGTATTTTGGGTCGCGCCTGAAACGCATCAGCCGCACTAATTGGTCACGTAAATCAGGCAGAAAACCTTTTTCGCGAAGCAAATCTGCTTCTGACGTGTCGCGAGATCCCAAGTCACGCTTAATCGCACTCCTCCATTGACTTGTGACTTGTGTCCGGTTTACTTGATGTAAACCGGACTCTCTGGTCACGCCTATCGGTGTGTGATGCTGCTTTTTCAGCGTCAAGCAATGCTTATAAAGCAACTAGTTCGACGCATGTCAACAGAAGTTACATTTTTAAGATGAAGCTTGTAAAGCTCGTAGGCGGGCCTTTCTCTGCTGGGTGTTTTAAACACTTGCGGATCCTGGTTGTCTATGCAACGTCTACGTTGGGCAACATCACCACAGTGAGACGCTCTGATTGGTTGCTGTGCTGCGTCAAGAGCATTACGACCATCAAAAGTTCAACTAGCAGAACTTCTGCGTTGCTAGCGTTATGAGCTTTGAAGCTTGAAACGCAGGAAAATCTTGAAAAGTTGACGGAGCCAACGCTCACAAAGCGCCGTGGAAACCGCAACGCTCCTCCAACGGTCTCAACCGTAGACTTACCATGTAATCTTGATGTTGCTGATGCTGACAAAGCCTGCGGTCTGAACGCAGCATAAGCACCGTAAGAGTTGATCAGTTCTCATTCCTCTGTCTGCTCCTCTTCTCTCCTTCTCTTTTTTCCATAGTTTATCAGTTTGCATTGACTTCAACCAAGGCAAATAACCCTTTAATCAACCTGCAGAGACTCTGTGTTCAAGTGTAGGGTGATAGAGTCAGTGTGTGCTTCTGCATTCATCTAATTAATCAAAGCGGGGATTATATTACAACAGATGTGATATTGTGTAAATGCCCGGCAGCAGGGGGTCAAACGTTCACAGAGGGCGAGCGTCCTCTTGCGGTAGTTTATGGTTCAGCTCTTGCATTGTGCAGCGCATCACACGTGAATGTATATGCTAAGCTGATGCACACATGCATGAGTGTATGTCCTGAGGGAACAATGATTTTAGTAATATTTGTATCAATTTAAAATGCTGAAGCCTTTCGTTTCAGTGCTCCGCTGTTTCTCCTTCTTTCTCTTTTATGCTGAACCATACAGTCTATGTGCTGAACACACATATGCGCTGAAGTGAGCGCTTTACCTCTGCTAAGTTATATTATATAAGACTGAGGGGAAAAAAAGGATTTGCATGACACATAAGCGGGGATTTATCTGACTGAAACACACACAGAGCAAACTTCTCTCATATTTGTCATCTCAGCTGTGGCAACTGAGGCCTATGTTAATCTTTTTACCTCACTTGAACTCACGACAGAATAAAATAATCAAATTTTTAACAAAAACTTACATGTTTAAGTATCCACATTTATTGGGAAACATCAGCAAACACCTGCACACATCCCACAGTTCACTCAGACCCCTGTAAATTTTCACTATGCTCCACCTGATAAAAATGGGTGACCCTGCAGGGTGCGTATTTTCATAGAAAACCCCTTTTTAGAGAGCTGTCTAGCACCAAGTAACACCTTGAAAACTGCTTCCTTTCACCTTTCCTCTGGGACTGAAAGGAAGGATAATTTATTCCATTTTGGCTTTATCTCCATTACCCTTATGAAAGTTTCATAAGTCAGCAGTCACAGCTCTGGATGGAGGTGAGCAGCAGATAAAAGATTAATTGTCTATGTATAATGAAGTCATCCTGGGAAAAAACATCATGTTTTTCCACCTCTTGGCCTTTGTGTGCGTGTTTGAGAAAGGGATTGTGTGCATGCTCATTTGAACCGCAGTGTAGGTGACCTACACAATGTGAGGGAACAAGTACAAATTAAAATAACTAACAGAAGCAGCTGGGGAGAAAATGTTTTGAATATTAATCCATACCGAGAAAAAATTAGACTAGTCTAAATGAAACTAGTTTAACTTTGTTTCCAGTTGTTCTTTGTGTTGTTTCAAATATATATTTTTTATCAATCTTTTATTGTCACTTTATGCAAAGATAAGATAAACACTTAGGTTAAACTCAAGCTTTGTTTGTTGCCTTTTCATTTAGCTTAAATTGGGGATGCCATGATACCACTTTTTCAAACCGATACAATACCAATACTTGGATCTGAGTACTTGACGATACCCAGTACCAATACTGATACTTCTACCACACAAAAAATGCAATGAATTGGAATGCAGGTTTTATTTTCTTCTCTGTTTGTTACAACAAATTAGCCAAAATTTCAAGTTGAAAATAAAAAATTTCAGTGAGATTATTACAGAGTTTCCACATTTTAAAGATTGAATATGGAACATGGGCATTAAAGCGACATCTAGTGTGTTGAGATTGTAGTTGCAATAACAAAGTACTTTCTGGATGCCAGTTCTGTCCAGCGACGAATCTTACAGGGTAAGGACTGTTTTGTACTAATAATAAACGAAAAAATAATTTAAACAAAATATGTGTCAAAGGCAACAGTATGTTTTTGTACCTGTCCTCTCTGCATCTTATTTCAGATGTCCTCTATAAAAGTCATAATATATACTTTATAATTTACATAAATATCCGAAAGATTTCTCAGAGTGTTCATTTGACTGAGGTGTATGGTAAGAGAACTGTGGTAATACAGAAAGCTAGCTAGAAAAGATTTTTTAATCACACACCGCATCAGTGAAAGCGAGCCTCTTATACTGGGCAGAGCAGGAGGAATCCGCTTCCTTTTCTTTCGTTTACTCGGTGTGGAGGTTGATGCTCTCCTATCTAGGAACAACGTCATATAAACAAGTATTGCAAAGCTGTTTTACCGACGGCTAACTTTAGCCGTCAGCAAGATTTCCTACCTTTTTCCAAGAGAAACTTCGCCATTTACGCGTACGTTTTGATCCCGTGCAAGTTTTTCATTTTTGTCCATCTGCTGTAGGCATGGCCTAAACTAACTTTGGTTTTAGATATTATAAGGTCGCTCCTCCTTTGAGAAAGATAATTAAATCTCTGGGGATTATGCTGCATTCAGACCAACCCCTGCGTCAGCGTCAGTTTATGTAAAGTTTATGGTAGAGTACGTCAGAGGTCCGTCAAGGGCTCTGCGTTGCGTTGAGTACGTTGGCTCCATCAACGACGCTTGCGTTTCATACGGCAACATGCCAACGCATGCGTCACAGAAGTTCAGCAAGCTGAAGAGTCGAGATGAAACACGAGTCACTGAGTTAAATCATATCTATACATAAAGAAAGCAGGAAGTTGTGATTGTGAATTACTGAAAAAAAGGTTTGGTTATATTTCTTATCAAGGAATGGCAGCTGTAATTCCTTTAAACTACACAGGGGGAGTAGTTTTCAGCTTTGTTGAAATACAGCAAGAAGGTCCTGGGTTTGAATCCTGACGTGGGTTTTCTGATTGAAGTTGGCATGTTTTCCCTGTGCAAGCGTGGATTCTCTAGACGTACTCTTGTTTCCTCCTGTAACAGGATTTATTTATTTAACAGCTTTCTGGAATGTTTAACAAACCGTTGCTGCTACTTTGCACTAAATCAAAATCAACAACAAAACTGTTATAAATCACATTTTCCTTTTAAAAGACTATTTATAATAACTTATTAATAATTGCACATCTAATCCTCAATTGTTGTCAGGGAATTGCGGTGTGAGGTATGGACCCAGACGCAGAAGCAAGGTGCAAATTCCTTTATTGAGGGTGAAGGATGGCGAGAACGAAGATGACAGGAGAAACACACAGTGGAAGGTCTGAAGTCCTGTAATGATCCGGCCGTGACTGAAGGGAAGTGGCAGGTTATAAAGAGGTGAGGTAAGGAGGATCTGGTGTGCGTGATTGGAGGCACAGGTGAGGGTGATGATGATGATGAGTGAGTGAGGGAAGCTGAGTGTGGAGTGAGGCATGACAATTGTACTGCTCAACGAACAATCCATACTTTGTAATTATAGTGATTTAAATACTTTTCTTTCTTCTTTAACAATTGTGTGCATTTCTGTTCTGTGTCATGTTCTGTCTGTACATCTGTTTTTTTTCTGCTGTTACAACCAAATTTTCCCATGTGGGACGATTAAAGGATTATTCTTTTCTATTCTATTTCGCATATATATTTAAATCAAAGTTTTTATAGTTCACTTTATAGAACAGTTTTTCAATATTGGTTCAAATCTCTTATTGTGGATTTCCGTTTGCACTCAGAAGTCAGAGTATCCAAGGTTTTAGTCTAACATGGCTACTCATAGCTGCAGACGTAAACTGTTGTTTGATTCGTTTCTCAATAAACTGGATAATAATGACAACCCAAAAAAAATTTTATAGTAAACATTTTGTTGCAGTGCTTCAGTTTCCAAAACTTGGAGGTACACAGATATTGTGTACCTCCAATATTTTGTGTTTCAGCAAAATACGCAAATTCTACAGATTTCCAATTAAAAGCATTTCCCTAATTTTTTTTTAATTGGCATTCAGGTTTCTGAGGTAAATGGAAGGCTGCATAGGGCTCCCCATTTTCCCCGTCTTGAGGTTAAGTTTTTGCTTTTGATAATTAGTACACATAAAAACAGGAGGCCAAATCTGGCCCACTACAAGTATTATTGTGGCTCTCCAGGCTCTAGAGTGCCACAATTATAGGACCTTCAAGGAAACAGTTACACAATGAAATAATGATCAGTCAAATCAGATCAGTTTTTATCTGATTGACAAATGACATAAATGTAAAAGGTTGCTTAATATTATTGAATTCTTTTAAAAGCACTCATGGAATGGGAGAACTATTATTCATATTTTACAGTTTGCTTATGGGTCGTTTTATCAATCCATTCTGCCACAACCAGCCATTTGTGGACATTTATGATCCCAATGAGATCCAAAGGGGAAAATTAGATTGACTTCCAAAAAGTGGAAAAATCTGTCAGGTTACTGTGAATAAAACTGCAGGAGATTCAGAGTCTTTGGGGAAGACAGACTGAGGAACCAATAACAGGACGAGAATAGACATAAAGAGAGCACAAACAGAATGAAGATGTCAGAAAACTTCCTGGTTGTGACACAGAAAACAAAAACCTCAAGTATTTACATCACAGTTGCTTGAATTGACACATTCTTGGGGTAAACATCTCTAAAACATTATTTCTTGTTTGATGCTGCAGATAAAAATTCCAACTTATTTTGATATATATATATATATATATATATATATATATATATATATATATATATACACTACCGTTCAAAAGTTTGGGGTCACCCAAACAATTTTGTGTTTTCCATGAAAAGTCACACTTATTCACCACCATACGTTGTGAAATGAATAAAAAATAGAGTCAAGACATTGACAAGGTTAGAAATAATGATTTTTATTTGAAATAAGATTGTTTTTACATCAAACTTTGCTTTCATCAAAGAATCCTCCATTTGCAGCAATTACAGCATTGCAGACCTTTGGCATTCTAGCTGTTAATTTGTTGAGGTAATCTGGAGAAATTGCACCCCACGCTTCTAGAAGCAGCTCCCACAATTTGGATTGGTTGGATGGGCACTTCTTGCGTACCATACGGTCAAGCTGCTCCCACAACAGCTCAACGGGGTTCAAATCTGGTGACTGCGCTGGCCACTCCATTACCGATAGAATACCAGCTGCCTGCTTCTTCTCTAAATAGTTCTTGCACAATTTCGAGGTGTGTTTTGGGTCATTGTCCTGTTGTAGGATGAAATTGGCTCCAATCAAGCGCTGTCCACTGGGTATGGCATGGCGTTGCAAAATGGAGTGATAGCCTTCCTTATTCAGAATCCCTTTTACCCTGTACAAATCTCCCACCTTACCAGCACCAAAGCAACCCCAGACCATCACATTACCTCCACCATGCTTAACAGATGGCGTCAGGCATTCTTCCAGCATCTTTTCAGTTGTTCTGCGTCTCACAAACGTTCTTCTTTGTGATCCAAACACCTCAAACTTGGATTCATCCGTCCACAGCACTTTTTTCCAGTCTTCCTCTGTCCAATGTCTGTGTTCTTTTGCCCATCTTAATCTTTTTCTTTTATTGGCCAGTCTCAGATATGGCTTTTTCTTTGCCACTCTGCCCTGAAGCCCAGAATCCCGCAGCCGCCTCTTCACTGTAGATGTTGACACTGGTGTTTTGCGGGTACTATTTAATGAAGATGCCAGTTGGGGACCTGTGAGGCGTCTGTTTCTCAAACTAGAGACTCTAATGTACTTATCTTCTTGCTCAGTTGTGCAACGCGGCCTCCCACTTCTTTTTCTACTCTGGTTAGAGCCTGTTTGTGCTGTCCTCTGAAGGGAGTAGTACACACCGTTGTAGGAAATCTTCAATTTCTTAGCAATTTCTCGCATGGAATAGCCTTCATTTCTAAGAACAAGAATAGACTGTCGAGTTTCAGATGAAAGTTCTCTTTTTCTGGCCATTTTGAGCGTTTAATTGACCCCACAAATGTGATGCTCCAGAAACTCAATCTGCTCAAAGGAAGGTCAGTTTTGTAGCTTCTGTACCGAGCTAAACTGTTTTCAGATGTGTGAACATGATTGCACAAGGGTTTTCTAATCATCAATTAGCCTTCTGAGCCAATGAGCAAACACATTGTACCATTAGAACACTGGAGTGATAGTTGCTGGAAATGGGCCTCTATACACCTATGTAGATATTGCACCAAAAACCAGACATTTGCAGCTAGAATAGTCATTTACCACATTAGCAATGTATAGCGTGTGTTTCTTTAAAGTTAAGACTAGTTTAAAGTTATCTTCATTGAAAAGTACAGTGCTTTTCCTTCAAAAATAATGACATTTCAATGTGACCCCAAACTTTTGAACGTTAGTGTATATATATATATATATATATATATATATATATATATATATATATATATATATATATATGATACTTAAGAGGTTGTTTCCTTTCTCACAAGATTTAAAAACCTAAAATTACATTTGAAAATACAAAATTACTACTCTGACGTTTTCTCTGCACTGAGTCACCTGATGGAAACAAGGTTGAATTGACTCTGAAAAGACATAATCAGTGTTGTGTTGCCTTTGCTGGTAGAAATGACACAGGGCGCTCTCTGAATACAGACACACACTAAGGTAGATTAATATATTAGGGCGCAGACCCTCGTGGCCAAATGAGTCAGAAAAGAGAGACACCAAATCCTGAAAATGAAACTGAAATTTAAAACAACCAAAACGAGTTGGTTTGAAAGTGGAAAGATCTGACAATGGACAGGTCTTTATTGTAAAAGGAGTGAAAACTCAAAGCGGAAAAGCATTAAAAAATGACAAGCATTAGGGAGTGCAAAGGTGAAGATGGAAAATGTAATAAAGCAAGGTGGAAACTACCACAAGTAATATAAAAACCACAATAACCACAATAAAACTAAAAGGGCAATGAAGAGATGTGGAAAAAAATGTTTTTAAATTTGAGATGCATTATGAGGACCTAATGGCAAATGGATGAAAAAAAATCGAAGAATATGAGATTTAACAAAGAAAAATATTCAAATGAAATGACTTCATTTCTTCCCTACTGATTCACAAAAATTGTTATCTTAAGACACTTTACCAAATTAACTTGTCCAAAACATATAATCATATTATTTATACACCCAGTTTAGTCCAGATTTAATTCAGATCTGTTCAGATAATTGTAATCTGAGAATGATGCATGGCTTCAGTTTATTTTACAATTAGAATTTTGAACCCTTAATCTAGTCCAGCATATTTAGCCACCTTCAGATTCTAATACTTACTAAAAAGAGTCAATTTGTGTGCAGTCTAATCTTAGTCTAAATCCGGATGGCCAGTGAAGGCCTTGGATGTTTGTTATAGTGAACAACCAGCTTTATGAAGACCAATGAACATAGCAGACAGGTCAGAAATACATCTAAAGCAGGATTAGGTCAAAAAACAATATTTCAAGCTTTTACCAACTCATGTAAAAAAAATACTCTGAAACTGAAAGATTGCATTGATGAAGACGCATTTCAACAGTTTATTAGCAAAAAAAAGTTGTTTTGGGGTTAAGCTACACTTTAAGCCAAGTTTATACTTCTCAGTTGGCAAGTTTTCACAGATGCACACACAAACGTTTTCCTTTCAGACTTCTCAGTTGTCTGGGGAGTTTTGCAAAACAATTCTCCCCCTGGACAACAGGGGGCAGCCACTTTCAAAACCATGTTTCCTCCAATTTCCTTCCACAAATTAAAGGGCTGTGTACGTCTTTATACCACTTGTATATATATATAAATTTTCACCTCTCGCCCACCGTGGGCAGTGTTTCCCATTCCAAGCTCGGGTCCTCTACTTGAGGCCTGGGAGTTTGAGGGTCCTGCGCAGTATGTTTGCTGATCAAAGTACTGCACTTTTCTGGACTGAGATGTCTGAGGTTCTTCCAGGGATCTGCAGGAGCCATTCCTCCAGTTTGGGGGTCACTTCCCCAAGTGCTCTGATTACCATTGGTACTAGTGTCACCTTAACCTTCCAAGCCTTCTCTAGCTCCTCTCTGAGTCCTCGGTATTTCTCAGGTTTCTCATGTTCCTTCTTCCTGATGTTACCATCACTTGGTATTGCTGAATCCACCACAGCGGCTTTCCTCTCCTCTTTATCAACCACCACAATGTTGGGTTTGTTCGCCATTACCATCCTGTCTGTCTGGATCTGGAAGTCCCACAGGATCTTTGCTCGGTCATTCTCCACCACCTTTGGAGGTGTTTACCACTTTGACCTTGGGGTTTCAAGCCCATACTCTGCACAGATGTTTCTGTATACTATGCCAGCCACTTGGTTATGATGTTCCATGTATGCTTTCCCTGCGAGCATTTTACATCCTGCTGTTATGTGCTGGATTGTCTCAGATGAATCTTTGCAAAGCCTACACCTTGGGTCTTGTCTGGTGTGGTAGATCTGGGCCTATATCTGGGCCTCTAAAGCACTTTGAGAAGCTTTTGTAGTTGGAAAAGCGCTTTATAAATAAAGTTTGATTTGATGTAATATATCGCTTTGGTCCTCAGAGCCTACTCCTGTGCTGCCAGGATGAGTGCCTCTGGTGTCCTGTAGGCCAGCCCTTAGCCACTAAAAAATTACAAAGTATCCGTACATGTCCTTGTAACATAGAATTACATCTTTATTAATATTTCTGTTATCTGCCAGAAGCCGTTTTGTCTGCACAGTTAATTTGTGCTACATTTGGATTTTATTTTGTACGAGCCTGAAAGCTGTGGATCTGGTAACAACAAATTATCAATAACAATCATCTTCAGTCAGCCTAAGCCTAATGCTGACTGTTTTTTTTTTTTTCAGTGACACTGGAAGGATTTTTTGGATATTGAAACAACATAACAGTGGAATAACTGCTCTGCAAAGCTGATCAGTATTTCAGAACAGCTAGTCAGTGACTTCTCTGAGATTATCATCAAACCTGCATCGTGCAAGTTGTAGCCTCTGGATAATCCTGAAGAAGTAGGCCCTCAGAGTTTGCATTACTATGATTCACATTGTGCCCAAAGTAATTAATTCATACAAGTAGCCAAGTCTGTCGACATTTCTTTCCTTCTCTATGTGTTTGTGACTCACAAGTAGCAGTTTAGGCAAATTTACCCATGTTATTTTTATTATACCATCAGTCATTGTGTTAATTGAAGTCGACAGCAGAGATCCAGATTTAAAGGCATCAGTTTTATGTAAAATAGGATATTATGTGGGTTGAAGAATGCATATGCAGCTGCAAAGCCCTAAAGCATGTGAGCAAAGTAAATCTTACAACTCCTGAACTATACAGGCCCACGTCATAAAAAATGCATTGAGCGGCATATGGTGTGCCAAGCTGTGTTAGAGCCAATCCAGCTGCAGCCCGTACACCAACGCTGTAAATCCATATCCATTACTGCCTTTACGCTTTTTTTATCCGCAGAGTTCAGCAGTTCAAACTCCGTCATAGTGGAGAAACCCCTCGACATCTGCTCCTGTTGCCATCGCAACTGCCGCCTCTGAAGCTGCTGCTGTCTGACAGTTCAGAAGAGAAGGAGGAAAAAGAGGGGGGACACAGGAGTAAGGGGGGCTTTTTTATTGCTGCAGGTGCAATCTAATGCACCATGAGGCTAACAAAAGTGCAGAGAAGCCCACTTTTCAAGAGTGTTGCTAGTCATGGTCTTCATCCTCTCACACACCTGGACTATTACTGCTGTTTTTCCGACACATCGGAACACATCTTATCCCCCCTGTTCCTGAGGGAACGAAGTGTCTATGGTGCAATCTGAATCACAGCGACATGTTCAGACTGCTTGCAATAACAAAAACTGCTGAAATACTTTTCAAAGACTTTTGTACGTTCTGAATCTACTCTGTATTCTGAACTTTAATCTTGTTGGAAAAAAAAGTTAAACTGTTCAATTCAAGAAACCTCAAAACAGTCAGTAGAATAACCTAAATGTTTTGATTGTAATGAAAAGAAAATTAGACAACTTATCAAAATGAATTTGGACTCAAAAATTCTCATTTACAACAACTTATTTTGAGTTATTTAATCAAGAAGGTCAGTAGAAATGACACCTTTCGTCCTGTATGGCCCCCATAGATGCTTTTTGACTGTATATGCTGCCACACACCATAGATACCAACTTTACCTAGCTACAGACTGTCTACTGTCTTCTTTTTGGGATTAAATAGTGGTTAGTAAATGGCAAAACCACGCTAAACATGCAGAATTGCCACCAATTGCTGGTCACCTTTCTATTTGTCTAAGATGAAGAAAAATTGGTAATCTTAATATTTCTGAAGTGTGTTGCAGCTTAATCTATCATTGTTGTAATGTGTACAGTAAATCTGGGCCCAAGGCAGGCATGAAGAATCATGTTGAAAATAATTCAATGTAAAAAAAAAAAGACAGAAAAAAAAAAACAGACTTACAAAATATTCCCGTCTGACATGAGCCCGATTACCTTGTGGCTGCTTGTTAAGAAACAGGGAGATGAAGATGACTTAGAATCTGGAAGATGGTTAATATTAAATAGATAAAGCAAAATTTGTTTAAAAAAAATTAATAACAGGAACATTACCAAGCACTACAGTAACAGTAAAGAAAACAATAAGAATTCACTGAAACACTAATTAGCATATCATCACAGAATGGTAGTCACTAAAGTGACTTAAACTGAGGATTACACACTTATCTGCAGATGCCAACCAAAGCTAACTACATCAAACTTGCAAAGTGTCATCTTCCTTCGTAAACATACCACTGGTGGGGATAGAAAATATTCTCTTAATACAGACAAGTCTTCTTTCTGTTCCACTCATTCATTAAATTAGTGATGCAATTAAAACATGTGTAACCTTATTCCACCAGTGATTTGTACATTGTTAGTTTAGTATGTGTAATACTCATATTAAGAATTATGAACATTTCTTTTTTTTTCATGTGAGCTTGTTGTTTTTGTTCGTTTTTGCTTTTTTAATCTATATTACAGTGGACTTTATTTTAAGATGTTAATATTTCTGTCAACAAAGACAAATGAATTGTCTTAAGATTTTAATACCGATAACTTGATTATATTTTGATATTTGTTCGATTTAGAAGGCAGGTTTTTTTTTCTTTTTTATTATTCCACCTTTGTTTTGATATTACATTTATAATTTTTTTAATCATGTCTTATCTGGCAGCGTGGATTTTTTTTTTTATATATATATATATATATATATATATATATTCAATGACTATGTTCATTTTTGTCTTCGTTTCAAACAGTATATAGGTTTTCTTTTAAAAGACAAGGTATTTTTTTGTGCAAAAGATGAAACGTACCTGCTGACAGTCGCAACTGTTAGCAGGTACGTTTCATCTTTTGCCAAAAAAATACCTTGTCTTTAAAAAGAAAACCTGTATATATATATATATATATATTATATATATATATATATATATATATATATATATATATATATATATATATATTCATTAGAGATTGCTGTGGGTTTTATTTACTGTTTTTATGGACACAGAGATGAAAATAATGGGGAAGAAAGATAGAAGATGAAGGAGAAAGGTAGGAAACAAAAGTTAAGAGAGAGCGTGAGTTGATGATACAATAGAGGAAAGGGCGCAAAGAGACCACAAGGAAACATCCCTGTCTGCCTCCACAGCCACTTTTAAAAATATAATTTCCTACTATAAAAGATTACATTTATAATACTTTATAGCAGGAAATAATATTTTAAAAAGGAAGAAGCTGATGTTGTTTCCCAGCCTTTATTTTTCATCGACTGTTTGTAACTTGTTTACAGTTGGGTCAGTGACCAGCTATGACTACCTCAGTGAGTCCAGATTTGGGTCAAAAGTTCAAGCATGTTCGTTTGATTGAGACTGATGTCACATCGGGTTGGTTTCCCTCATACACAGTCTTCAACCCCTCTCCCACTAATGTCCCCCTGCCGACTGACCCAAACTACTGTAGATTGATGCAGACTTTTTCTGACAGAGAATCGGGGTTAACCTGGGTAAACGATCATATAGCGATTTCTCATCTTATCAGAACTCAAAATTATTTACCTCATAACAGAGCTGCCAGACAAGGCTGCAACAACAAGAAAGTTAGCTGTGTGAAGTCGGAATACATTCTTTATACTGTAGGTCACTGAATTACTGCTAAAAGGTTACATTTTGAAATTATTGCTCACACTGTAGATGTGGATGCAAATTTCTGAGTAGTTATTGTCTTGCATCAACTTTCTGACTGATGAAGATTAACTCACATCAGCTTTATTCACCTCCTCTATTTTTGATCAATCGTCAATAGAATAGAATTGGCTTCCAGGTCTCATAACATTTAGACTCCATAGGATCAGTAAGTCATGGATTACCATTTAATAATTCCTTTATACGTAGATTAAGTTACAAAAGTGAAGTAAGCATTTAGAAAATGTATTACTTTTTTTAGGAATCAGAGGTGGCATCAACACCATTTAAAGAGCAAGATAAACTGTACAAATGAGTGTCTAATAGGGCTATCTGTGTGTGTAGTTATTTTGACATTTTAGTGCATCTTATTTAAAATATACACATTCTGACTAAAACCGTTAGTGTGACACACACTTCAGGTTAAACATTTAAATTTAAATCAGCCATGGTATACAGCCGTTACCTGTGATGTAGGAAGTACTGCTGCTGTGGGGTGTGGGGAGTCTAAGTCCCCTCCCTTTCCAGTCGAGCCATGGGTCCCCTAGCCGGAAGAAAAAAAAATGTAAATTAAAGAAAGTCAATGGAACAATAAAAGTTAATTTCTGGTTTGCTTTGTCTTACCCCCTGAATGGATATTATGCTATACTTCAATGTAAATAACTAACGATGTGCGTTTCGTTTGTGTTTGTCATGTGATTTCTGATTTATTTGCTTGTAAAAATTCATAATTAAAATGACTACAAATCAGAAGTTGCAAATAGGATGTCGTGGAGGTAGCACTAGAATTACTCACAAATGTTTTGTGATATAATTGCTTGTAAAAATTATACATTTAAATACAATTCAGAAATACCTTATTGATCCCAGAGGGAAATTAAGAGACTACAAAACAGAAGTCACATATATGATGTCATGTTAGCTAACAATAGCTAGCAGTTGAAATACTCTCCTACACCTTGTAAAACTTGTCCTGCATGCTGGCTCTCTCACTCTACCAACTATTTCTCCCCCAGCATAGCTGCCACATGGTCGGATTAATGTGGTTTCCTCCATGTTTAAATTTCTGGAACAAGCATACAAAGCTCAGGGCCATTTTTCTTCTTCTACTTCAGTTATAGTCCTTATTTTCACACAAACCTAAAGTAACTTTTGCCACCTGCTGAAAATTAAAGGTGCGTTGAGACTGCAGGCTATGTCAGCGTCATTTTTCTTGTTCGATACATTTTTAAGCTGAAGCTCGCAAAGCTCGTAGGCGGGCCTTTCTCTGCTGGATGTTTTAAACACTCGTGGATCGTGGTTGGCTAGGCAGCGTCGACATCGGGCAATGTCACTACAGTGAGTCGCTCCGATTGGTTGCCGTCTTGCATCAAGAGCGTGGGACTGTCAAAATTTCAATTAGCTGAACTTCTGCGATGCTCGCGTAATGAGCTTTGAAGCTTGAAACGCAGGAAAAGCTTGAAAAGTTGACGGAGCCAAAGCTCAAAAAGCGCCGCAGAGACTGCAACGCTCCTCCAACGGCCTCAACCGTAGACTTAACATGACATTTTTACGTTGCTGACGCTGACAAAGCCTGCGGTCTGAATGCAGCATTATCCTTTCTCTGCATCAAATGTCTCTAAATGTCTTTAAAATACAGGGGAATAATTATAAAATGGTAAAAAAAATAATAGTGGAACAAGTTATATGTGAAATGCACTTCACATTGGATCAGGAAATAACTTTTATCACTAAAGAAAGATATCAGGAACTGGTCCCAAAAAGATTTACTCAGTTGTAAATTATTTTAGCTCTTGGAGTTGTTTTTGTGAGAAGATTTAACCTCTGCCAGACTGGAAGTGATGTGGGAGAAGGGAGTACTGTCAGCTTGATCAACATATAGCTATGGATTTTAATGCCAGCTATGATGCAAAAGAAACTTTAAATGTTTACCATTATACATATGATGAACCACAACCATACAGCTATGAGCCTGTTGCATGCCCCAGACAGCAGCAGGAGACCAGGGGGAGACCAAGGGGAAGGAATAAATTAAAATTCAAAAATACTTAAGTTTTTTTGTAGCTCATTCTAATCCATTCTTCATGGCTCTAATGGCTGTGGGGAGAAAGGATTTCCTGTAGCAGTCTGTGTTGCAGCAAAACTGAAGAGGCCTCCGACTGAAGACGCTCTGTTGCTGTAGGATAGTCTCATAATGGCCAAAAAAAACATTGCTAAGCAAAGCTACGGTTATTAGCCTGGGTGCTGCAAGCCAGCATTTCTTTAATAATCCACATATCACATTGACACTAATATTTGACATCATTCTTTTAAAAAAATCTGGTAATTAGCAGATGTTAGACAACAAGACTTATGATGTACAGATGCCTAGAGGTGGTATACCCCGCCTGCTAGGAAGCAGCTGCAGTGGTCACTGGTCAGATGAAGCTGAAAGCACCAAAGGCTCTCCAGCTGGTATGAAACACATCAGATTTTTGCTTTGGAATGTTAAACTTAATCAAATTGCTGGGACCCAGACATGGAAGATGGTGATGTTTTATGGTTTTGGAAACCACTTGAGACTTGATGTCCTAACAGGCTGGTGTCTGTGCAGCCTCTACAAAAAAACAATAATTTACAATCAAGAACAATGAACACAGAGTCTTGATGACACAACCGCTGGACCTGATAGCGACTGAGCTGAGGCAGCGCATAGCATATTATAAAACTTTTTAATTGAAATTTTTGCCACTAAAAACGATAACATTTAAAATACCTTTAATAAATGCTTCAAATCTATTTGACATTTTACATTTTATATACATTTTAGTACATATTTAACCTGCAATATGCTCTTTAATATGATTTTTATCTAAAAGAAGGAAAAAAAAAATATTTTAGATTTATAGTTGCAAATGCTACTTCGATAACATAATTTTTTTCAAATTTCCTGTTCATTCTAAGGGGTGCCAATAAATTCCATATGTAATACAGCAAATATTCAACTGTAGTAACTGTATATTGTCTCTAAATTTATCAAACTAACACCATAGAAAATGAATCCCTGATCCAACTGAAATTGCTAAAGATAATATGCTAACGTTCTAGCATTAGTATCCTAATGCTTAACCAGCAACACCGATATGTATGAAGGATGTTGCAAAGTGTGGTAGAAATTTAGGCATTGTACCTGTGAGGTTGTGAGAACAGCTTGGACAACATATCAGTTTAAAAAAAAGAAGAAACCTCATAAGGGAATGAGTTGACAGTTTTTTATGCTAATGTTAGTATCCACAGCTAATTCTCCAGCTATAAGCTTTTTGAAAATGCCCAAGCACAGTAAGTACCCCAAGTACTTAGCAGTTAAATGGCTTTTGTTGATTGATAATTGTAATTAAATCTAAACACTGGCTGACACTTTGTAGATCACAACATAAAAGGAACCAAAGGGTTGCTATGAGTTATTTACACAAATTACAGCCTTTAACACGGTTATTTTTAAACATAAGAGCTTGTCATGCTTGCCATTTTAAAATCACTGATGTAGTTAGAACTTGAGTCAATAAGAGGGAACAGTACACTAAAAGAAAAAGGTGCTATAGTGAGTAGAATCAGGGTTTAATTGAAGATTAGATTAACTATACTTTTTCTGTCAAAAACAACAAAATGTGGCTGTCCATCATTCCAGAAACAATGAGTTAATGTTGGTAACTCAAAAACAGACAACAATGCGAGTGAACACGTTGTGAAAAATAATATAAAAATACCACATTCAAATATTTATATTCTGGAATAATCCACAACAAACTTCAACAGTTCCTATTTAAATACCCAGATATCTAGCTGTGTAGAAGAGAACTGGAAAAAAATTGAACATGTTGGATTTAAAATGTTCCTAAAGCCCAGGCCCATTTATTTATTAATCATTTAAAAAGAGAAAAAAAGATGAATAAGAAATAAGGCCCAGTTGTAGCATATAAAGTGTTTCATGCCGCCCCTTTGTAGCATATCTGTGCATGCAGAGGAAAGAAGTGGTCAAACAGTGGGCCTTTAGCATGAGCTGGGAAGTGTGGTTAATCCATCAATTTTAAATGTTGGGGGGGGTCTGTGCTTTATTTCAGCAACCTCAGAAAATAGGAAACTACATGAACTAGTTAAATCTTGAAAGATCTAAATATAATTAGGAAATTTGTCGATCATTTTGGAGACCCTATCTTCTTCTTCTTAATAATAATAATAATAATAATAATAATAATAACAATAATAATACTTTATTATTATTATTATTATTATTATTATTATTATTATTATTATTATTATTATATGAACGCTTCAGAGCAATTACAGGTACTTTTTAAAAGACCCCTATTATGTTTTTCCTATTAGGTGAATGCGCTTAACAGTGGTCGTCTTCAGTTGTTTATTTTGGCCCATACTCCATGACAACCCTATTAAGTCTTTTGAGATATTTGCATATCTCCATGGGGGAAATAAATATAATAACTATTTTAAAAATTGACATCTAAATTGGCCATTTAGAGTTTTGCATCTTCACAGACTGTGCTCAAATTTGAAATTGATTTACCGAAAATGTCTTTTCAAATTAACTACAGGGTTAAAGTGGGTCTGTAGGAAAATGTTTTTCTCATCATTAAATTAATTAGATTTTGTGTTAAATCACATGCTCCAGAGTTGGAAATAACACCAATAATAAGTGTGATGATTTAAAAAAAAAAGGCACCAATTAGCACACTTATTTGTGCGTCTGACTGTGTGATGAATAATTCATGAAATTAGAGAATGGAGGCATCAGCTTTCCCATTGAGGGGGGCATCGGTATAAAGACAGGAGACACTGCTGCCTTTTCTTAGAAAACATGCTCAGACTGCTGCTGCTGCTGCCTGGATACAGCTGCACAAACAAGGTAATTTTTATTCATGTACTAGTATTTTATTTTCTAAAAATTACTTTTTTTACAGGACCTTTTTAGATGCCTATTTTTTTTTAACATCTATTTTCCCAAACAATTTTATTTTATTTTTACATTTACAGAGAATTTGTCTATACATTTTATCGTAACCGTATCTGTTAGTAGGGAATAAATATCTTTCACTGATTTTATTAATGTTTGCAAATGATAGCTTCATTTACTTTTTACTTTAATAATTATTGATTTAAATTTACATTCCTGTCCAACTAAAATACATAGTTTTCTTCATTTATAATTGCAAAAATCCAGTCCTTTATTTAGCACTATTATTATGCAGGAAAAATTGTCATCCACGAAACCAGCGGAGCCCAGGACCCGGAGGCCGGAGCGGGGCCGAGTCCCTCCGTGCGGTGCTTTCACAGTTCAGAGGCATCTCGACCTAAATGCGATGTGACAGGAGAACCTTTACTGAAACAAACGGGAATATAGTATCAGGGAAGGCTGACCGAGCTGTGAACCAGAGCCTTAACACAGAGCAAATTAACATCAGCAGAAATAGCTGTGTGATGTTTTTTTTTTTTCTGTTTTTTTTAGATCGCTTGTATAAGGCAGGCAGCAAATGCATTAAAGCCCGTCTCGTCATTTGAACTTGCAGATGTCTAATTAAACAGGCAGATGTGAGAGACCTTATTTGGCCTCAGCTCCATCAACGAACTTTAACCAATGAACTGAACCAGTTCCTGAGGTGCTGCTGCTTGATGTCCAGCAGGCAAATGTTTCTGGGTCTGACTGAGTTCAGTCCTATCATCCATCAGAGATCTCATCCAAAATGTGAGCTCAGTATTTACCCTGTGAATGCAGTTTGATTGTGAGGCCAATAAGGGGCTGTTCCCTGCATTCAAGCACTAGTGTGCATGTTTAGGTTTATGCAAGGTCAACATATGAACTACATGACAGGGAAGAAAAGCTGTCAAACCAGAACTTCTGTTTCTGACTGACTGACAGCAGTGGGTTTAGACGTAGCTCAAGCTGCATGAGACCACTTAAATGGATTATGAGTCACATTCAGAGGCTCTTTAGTCAGCACTAGAACCAGCAGGGAGAGAACATAGTCAAGAGAAGTGCAAAGCAAGTGTGGCATATAAGTGGGGGGAAAAAATGTAAAAATCAAAAACCCATTTTTACACTCCCATTAACTTCTGGATCTTTGTGTGTTTTGAGAAAAAAATCCTGTTTTGCCAGATTCTAATTATTTTAGATTTGTATCTGTGACAGAGTTCAGAGTTTAATCTTGTTTTCATTGATTTGCTCATTAGATCCTCCAAACACCAGCGGAGAGCTGCTGATGAAGAGAAGACAGAAGGTCAAAATGGTGACAGTGAAAAAAAAGCCTCTAAATGAAGAGAAAAATGTATTCAAATTCTTTCTTTGACTGCTTTTTAAAGGATTAAAGGCATTAACACCAAAAATAGGAGACTGCTGAAACTCTGCTTCTATCCTCTTTCTTGTTGTTGTAGCTGGCTGTCATCCCCCCTTCATCTGTGATGGTACCTTCTTAACAGTAACATTACACAAGTAGCAATAAAGAACCATCACTCAATCAAGAATTTATCAAGCCCTTTTTACACTTTACACTACAGAAACGTAAAGACTACATATGCATAAAACAATAATTTTTAAAAGTTTAGATAAATAAAGGTAAAAATGAATGCAAGCACATGCATTACAATTGGTAGTGTAATAAAATTATTTTACTATCACACCCGTAAAAAGAGTAAGATATGGAGCATATTAAGATAAATTTGAAAAAAGAAGTCAGATAAATTCCAGACAAGTATTTTTTAAAGCAGAAAGGCAAATGAAAGATGTTATCAGATGCAACACACAAAACTGTAAAAACAATGGGCAACCATTACCTGCATGACAAAGATTCCTTTGACAATGACTTCACACAAAAAGCTAATCTATACACTGTAAAAAAATAATATAATATTTTTTCATTAACAGTTATGCTATACTACTATGATGAATCTATCTGGAATTTCATCCTTTTGGTCATGAAGAAGAAAGACCAGACACATTTTGAATAAAATTATGATTTTCATATAATAGAGTTAACAAAGTTGACTTAAGTTCAGGAGTAAGGACACGCCCCATAACCGCTTCACAGGTCCTAATCAGCCCTAAACTCGTCTCACCTTGCACCTCCACCCTCTCTCATATTCCTAATCACGCTGCGATGCACATATAAACCCTGTCTGCTTCTCATTTCTCGTCTGTCTCGTTTGTTTTTCACCCCTCCCTTCCCATCCCTCTAGGTTGCCCGGTCCTGCCGACCCGCCCCCCTTTTTTGCCGGGTCCTGCCGACCCGCCCCCCTTTTTTGCCGGGTCCTGCTGACCTGTTCCACGCTTTCGTTCACTTCTGTGCCGCTACTTCTAACATCTCTCTCTTCTAGGTTCCGTCTGGGGGGGTCCTGAGCAGGTTCGGAAAGACAGTTTTCCTGAAGACTGCATCCCCACACTGAGTCTTCTTTCGGGTCTCCGACGATACCTCTCCCCAGACCTTTCGATCCTCCACGCCGTCAATAAACTGTTTAAATTCTTAACTTGTAGCATTGTTCTTGCTTGCAAATTGTTAACTTAATCTGTGGCGTGTTCCTGGCTAGTGAAAGTTGATATAAAGCAATATACCAAGGTTTGAACATCTCACAGTCACAGAGATGAAAATGATGGAAAGTATGGTGCAACAACTGTTAGTAATTGACTACACAAATCTGGCCAATCGAACCGTAAGAAGTTATAGTTTGTCAAAAACCATGTGAAGGACAGAGCATACATGTGGTAGAAAGTGCTCCACCTTTCTTCATCAGGCTGAGAAAAGTTGGTTAGAGTCGATGGGAAGATGGATGAAGCTAAATACAAGTCAATCCTGAAAGATAATCCGCTGGAGTCTGGAGTAGAGGTTCATCTTCCAGCAGTACAATGAAACTAAAAACACAGAAAGTCCAGAACTAAAGCCAAATGAGAATCTGTGACAAGACTTAAAAATGTATCTTTGAAGATTTTCCATGCAATTTTAATTGAGTCTCTTTTTTTTTAAATAGGCAAAGATGTCTGTATGCAAACATTATTTTCACATCATTACAAAGTGTTGGTCTTGCACACAAGATACATCCTCATTGTAACTTGATAAAATGTGAAAAAGTTCTCTGGGTATTAATAGTTTTACTAGTCGCACTACCTAATCATTCTTGGGGCAGTTTTGACCATTTTAAAATAAGAAAAGCAGAAATTTTCACTGAATTAAACAAATAAAATTAGTTTATCTTTTTTCTATTTGGTAGATTAGAGTGTTGGGGACACAGTATTGATACTGGACCAAAAAACAGACCTCCCTGCCAGTAGGAGTGCTGATCTGCTTTCAGCTTCAACAGGAAAATGAGGAGTTGTGGACCTCAAAGAAACCACCTGCTGCCTGGAACTTCTTTTACTTTTTCCATCAGCCTTCATCAGGCCTGTATCTAGTTAAGTCCCACTGACTTGTTCAAAACTCTGCAGAACAAATCCTTGTGCATTACAGCTTCCCCTGAAAGAAAGTTTCTTTGTCATGGCCTGTAGTCCTGCCACTGACCTGCATGCTAAGGGAGCCGATGACACTTGAGCACTGCCCAATCCTGCTGTTGAACCAAGAGCTTGTAAGATTTTATTCTTCAATTGTTTCGGGTATAAACACAGTTTTCAAAGCTTCTTGACTGATGTGTCCAACTGGAGTTCCTTTTTTTGTTCTGTGACGCTAATATATAAAACAGACTGGCTCTAAACTGCTCCGCATGCATTAGCTATGCATGCTAGATCTTATAAGTGTGGCCTGCTTTTAGCAGACCGCCAGTGTTCATAAATGATGATCGCTACCTATGGTGTTCAAAATATGGATGCTCTTTAAAATACATAATTTAAACACAGGAAAATAATCTTATAAGAATCAATGATGAAATGATTAAATGAAACATCACTTCCTCCAAAGTAGGTTATGTCTTCACTCTTGCTTTCATTGTGAATTGGTAGATTGCAAACAAACCAAAAGGGGCTAATTAGTTTTAAACTTGTTTTTACTTTTTTTGCATATCGGTAGTTTTATTATTTATTCTTCTTTTACTTAGTAGTTTAGTTGTGTGTTACTAGCATACAGGGTTTGTTTATTAGATTATTTTGAAATAAAGTTGAATTATTTTTTCATATAAACTTTTGTATTATGGAAATTTCTTTCTTTTTCGACATATATATGTAGTGATTTGCTGTTCATAACGGCAAGAACTCATTCCTTCGTCTATTGTTTAATTACCTCAGCCTTATCAGGCAGCCAATCATAAACATTAACTAAGACTGAACTATTTAGCTATTATTATTCTCCTAGATCACAAGTTGGTTGTCCAATCTTGGCAATTTTGACATAAAAATGTTCATCTTCTTAATATTTCCCCTAAGCATTATTCATGGCCTACCTGTTCTAGCACAAGGGTGTTCTTTGGAAACCTTTCTAACAAATGATTTTACCTGAATCCCAACACTGCTGAGACAAACAAAACGCAGTGACTTTGGAAGTAAAATGCATGTAAAATATTCAGCTCTGATGACTCATTATATCATAGCTTAGCTTACCCATTGTAAATGAAAGCCTTGTGCACTTCAGGGAAGCGGCAAACCTAAAAGATGTCAGTCACTAATTTAAAGTCGGCTGCACTTTGGAATCTCCATGGGTTTTAACAACCACACGTCAAACCGACTACACTTTGCATGTCCAAAGGTTAACTCACCTGCTCCGACCATATTAGATCAGACTTCCATCCAATCACATCAGCGCTTTACCAGCTGCCATCCAGGATACAAGCAACACAAACAATTTCAGAGCTAAAGCAAACCTTTGGGTTCTGAAACATAAAATGCGTCTTTCTGGGAAGAAATCATTTTATCTGCGCAGTTTTATCGGATACATGGATACATTAATGGCCCTATCATTTTCTTAGCTGTTTACATTGATTGGATATTTAAATGTGTTTTAAAGTTTGTTATTCAGATTTTTTTCAATAGTAACCATTGTATTTCCTACCACAACTACATTTATTTCTTTCTAAAAACTGACAGCAGTTCACCTTTTAAAACCTGCTGCAAGTACTTTAATCTGAACACAGGTAAATGCAGTTATAAAATCTAAGTTATTGTAATATTTACAGTGAAGAAAGGGTAAGGACAATTTATTTAATCATTTAAATGATAAAGATTTTTTCCATAAAATCAGAAAAGAGCATACATTAAATACATGGGGAGAGGGGGATGGTGAAGACAGGTAGATGTGACAAAGTGACCCCCACCCCCCCACCCCCTTTCTTCATTACTTCACAGCCCATTAGGTCAGAGCAGATCAGGAAGTGCAGCTTTTAGGCTTGAGGTGTAATATTGGACAGGGTGCAGCAGGGGAAAGTGCCTGTGGAGGTTTTTAAAAGCGCGGGTTGGATGTGTGGGTGAAGTGAGATGTCATCTTCCTTAACTGCCAGGGAGCGGCTTCATAGTGATATAAACATGAGCATCGTCTCATACAGCTGCTAAACAGCGAAGGACCTGCAGGGGAGCAAGCGTTGTGCAGGGGAAGACTTCACGGACAGTGAGATATTCTAGATATGTGCAAAAACTGAACACATATTACTCATGACTGCTTTTAACTTAAAACAAAGCTCATTATAAAGCCATCTATCAGTACAGACATCAACACAGAAGCATTTGGTAAACATTTAAACCCAAATAAGGCGTAGGCTATTGTTACCTAAAATATGTTGTTGGATGCAAATGGGTAGTTTTAAAGCCATTTTAGGCTTTATTTTGTGAATTTTACCGAAATGGGAACAGGAGAACAGCTTTTTGTCTACATTTGAAGTATAAAATAAAATATCCTATACAGTAGGTCACAACAATTATAGTCCAGACATGCATAAGATGGGCGGCACGGAAAAGTAACAGGACTGCATGACCTTCTTATACTTTGCAGTACACCTAAAGCTGACACAATGTTTCTGTGAACAGGATATGTGAATTTAGGTGTTGTTCAAAGAGAAAATTATATGTTTTGTGCCCTTGAAAAAATATAAATAATTTTAGGTCATAGTATAGAGTGCACTTCATTAGCAAGGACCAGAGATTTGGATGCAGTGTTTATTGAAGGAAGAGAGTAAAGTGATGAAGCGTCTGGGAAGATACGTTGACGAAGGCTTGAGATGAAGATTCAGTGCACTCTTCTGGATTTCGTCTTTTTTTCCCAAAAAAAGAAAAAAGATGCTAGGAAGAGCTATATGAGTAAATTAAAATGAGAGGATGAATGGGTGAGAAGGGAGGGATGCAAATAAAAATGATAAGACACGCAGAGCTAGACGAGCTGAGTTAATATGGACTGCAGAGTGATTAGAGATGGGAACCAAGGTGTGAAACAAATTATTGCAGGAGATTCCTAAATGAGAGGTGGATTCGGGGCGTGGTCCTGCTCCCGAATTTAAGTTAACACATTAACTCCATATTTTAAAAAAACCCAGGAAATTTATGTCAGCAATTCCCTTTAAAACATTAACCTTAGAAATTGTGTGGTTTCAATACTTAAATAGACATATTACAAGAAGAAAAATGGCTGTATTTGTATTATCCGACTCATAATAAATTCACAAATGCATCTCCTGTTTGGTAATTATTGATGACAGCTTACATTATTCCTGCTTCAGCTTGTCAGAAAATGTGATTATTAAATAAAACCAATAAACTTTAACACACAAATGTATTAAAAAGTAAATCAATGTACTCTGCTGCAAAAGCAGTCAATACTTATTTGGGTTCTTTTTGGATGAATTATTGCATCAATGCAGTGTTCCATTGAGGCAATGAGCCCATAGCACTGCTGTGGTTTTTAGGAAGGCCTGATCAATTCAAAATGGGCCCTGAGCTTTGCAGTGCATCTTTGAAAATAGCCATTAAAATATTATGTAATAATAACTACGTAAAGCACTTTAATTGCAAAATATTGGCGATACTGTAAAATATGACTTTAAAAATCAGTTTTAAAATACATAGGCGCGGGTCCTCTTTTCAGGGGAAAGCCATATTAGATGACGTCCTTACTTCTACAAGAGCCCGGACGGACAAAGCACACGGAACACGCCTGCTATTAAAACCTTGATTTCCCCTCAAAATGCAAAAATGTTTCGCCATAAATACATTTTTACCTCTTAACTATTTCCAAGCGATTTAAGAGAGACTGATGTGCTCGTCATGTTGCTGCAAATTGATAATTCTCAGGGAATTGAACGTTTGAAAACAGCACTTGTTGGACCTCAGTTGTTGAGTTTCTTACTCGAAGACACAGATACCGCATGCTTGTGATAATTTAGGTATGCACTGCACCCTACTGGCCGAAAGTTACACACTGTGCCTTTAAGTCGGGCCAGACTGCTGGCTGATCCTCCACAGTCATCAGATGGTCATTAGAGCAGTTGTTTTTACTTCTGTCAAAGTGGGGAGGTAAATTGTAAATATATGGCATCATGAGGAAAGAAGATTATAAAATGTTTTAGAAACTGCAAAATCCATGTTCTCAGGATGGACCTCAGAAGGTTGATCACAGCACTTTAGAAAATGTGAACAGTGCTGAAATATTGTGAAGCTGATTATTTAGTCTGATTCAGTACGTTCCATCCAGATGTAGTTTAATCTGGCCTCCAGAAGTCTAGCTCACCCATCTACAGCGCTTAGGATTCAAAACATATTCTATATAAACAGCTGTTCAAGACAATAAAAGTATAGATGAGCTTTAGATCGTCATCTGGCTTTAACTGACTTTTTCTGGGACAACTTTTGCTAGGAAATTTACTTTTACCTTATCTTAGGACATTGTTCTCCCAGTGTTATGTTCAAACTGTATAAAAAAACACCATACATTTTCCTCTGCTCAAGGAACATTCTGCATCGCTTATTCCAGCATCATTCTGCACCACTCACACTGTGACCTTGTCATGTATTATGTCAAACTTGATTTGCTCTGCATGTATTGATCCTTGCCTCCCTGGAGGTGTTCCCCACAGTTGCAGTGCAGGTCCCCCCGAATTTCTCTGGTGAGGGGGCGTTAGCTTTCAAATCTCTGACCCTCCTGGTGTTTGAACAGAAGGGGGGAAAAACAGAGAAAATGAAAGTTTGACTCTTAGTTCTGTGCTTTTCAGAGAACATAGTCTTTCCAGTTCTGATCTCCCATCTACACATTGGTATTATCTAATGTGAGAAGACACCTGAGATTCAGAGGAGCTAGACTTTGGCCGGGGTGCGATTTATCCCTGATTTCTCATGCCCGGACATCCTTTTACACTTGGATCACTTTTGCTAAATTGACCTAAGGTCAAGCATGTGGAGAAACCCTCCCCTTCCTCTCGCAGGAATCAACGAGCACGCTTCTGGCCTGGCTTTTTAGGTTATATGTACCACCTAAAGGGCATCTGAGTTCAGGCCTCATGCCTCACTGCTCAGTTGGAGCAGATTTGCACTCACTGCATTTATCCCACACATTTTCAGATTACATTAAATTAGATCATATAGCACATAAAGGAGGATACCCGCACAATGACACAAGCCGCCAGTGACACACAGCACATCTGACAAGAGTATCTGAACCATATGTGCCTGATGCCACATGAAAATGCTGATGGCGATACGGTGCTTATACCAGGGCGTCAACAGGGGAACACATGGAGCTGCGTGTGTGGGTTAAAAAAACACATTTGGCCCTGTCACAGATACATAGACTCATGCACAGGAGCTGTGAGTGCACTGCACAGTAAGCACAGTAGGTTCCAGCACGCAGATGTGGCTGAAAAATGTAGAAAGAACCCAAATGTGCCAGACGACATCACAATCTGCTGCTCGGCACCACGCTGACTTCCGGACGTCTGGTAAGGGGAAGATGGGCAGGAAGTGTGGCACACCTCGATGTGGGCACTGCAGGGGGATGCCAGGAAAAGTGAAGATCATACACACGAACGAACATACACACATACACACACATGTACACAGATTCATTTTCATGTTTCTGGAAATACAGATCATCCGGGGTTTTTTGATGAAAGCCACTTTAATCAGTTTTTGTACTGGATTTGCAAAAACCTTCAAACTCCTTGAAGTTTTTCACGTTTTATCAACCACAAACCTCTTTTTAAGTCTTGCCATACAATACTGTATTGGAGGTTGGTCTGGATTTTGCCATTCTGGAACATCTTTTGTAAATCTGGTTAGGGTTGCTGTCCTGCTGGAACGTATACCTCTGTCTCAGTCTCCAGACCTTTGGGTGATCTAAGGCTACGTTCACACTGCAGGTGAAAGCGCATCAAATCCGACTTTTTTGTCCCTATGCGACCCATATCTGATCTTTCTCTGGCGGTCTGAACAGCACAAATCCGATTTTTTCTAATCCGAACTAGGTCACTTAAGTCTGTGGTACTGAATCTGATACATATCTGATGTTTTTGAAAGCGGCTGAGGTCTGAACGGCCATGTCGCTTTAAATCCGTCTTTTACGTCACTGACACGAGACAGCTTGTCAGTGACGTCAATAATCAGCGCCAGAGAAAACACGGAGCCACTGCTCCAAACAAGGCCATTGTTAAAGCACAAGCTCTCCTTTTTCTTGTGGTCATTCTTTCTCTAATTAATTTGGTTGCGCTTTGGAGCTGTGAAACATTCAAACTGGAGCGCGTTTGCTGTCGCATTTTATCTGTAGTGTAAACGACCAAACAAAAAAATTGGATTTGATCAAAAAATTGTAATTGAGTATTAAGACCTGCAGCGTGAACGTAGCCTAATAGATTTTTCTAGACTTTGCCCTGCTTAAATCTCCATCGGTCTTCTTATCAAGTCTGACAATCTTTAAGTTCAGCTTGTTTCACATTGACCAGAGCACCTTCTTGCCGTGTCTCCTACATGGGTCGCGGTAAACTACAAACAGGACTTCTCTTGGCTTTATTTTGAGTCTAAAACTAATACCTCTCCATTAAATAGAGTCTCCTACCTGAGCTGAGGATTTCTGTAGCTCCTATAGAATATCCCTAGATTTCAGGGTTAATCTTTTGAATTATTATGATTGTTATTACTGAGCTGCTTTGGCGGAGGTATGCACTCTCCATGTGCTTTTCTAGTTGTACGTGTGAAAGCTTATCTGATGTCCTCTTTTTGGAAATCGAAATATGGTCATCCCAGCTTAAACAGAGCTCTGTGAGATGCAAAAGCTTAACTTATTGCTTCATAACTTAATTCTACTTTTAACTTTTCCACACCTTCCTCTTTGACCTTTCTGCTGTGTTTTTTTGTTCTTCATGATACTTATTGTTCACTAATCTCTAATAAACCTCTGTTTTTACTGAAAAGATGGATCCATTTTGAGAATAAATACACAAAGACTGCTTATTAATTAAGCATTTTCTCTAAGCAATGGTTCGCAATCGACTATGCAAGGTAATCAGAGAATGGTGATAGAGGAAGGACGGGATCATTTCCCTATTGCTTCATAGACACTACTTTGTGTTGGTCTATACTGTTTTCCAAAAGAATTAGTTTAAGTTTGAGGTTGTTACATGACAAAATGGAAAAACAGAGTCAGTGCTTCAACTGAAAAATTGTTAAATCAGTATATGTATGCGTCAGGTGAGGTTGTGTATAACTAATTACAAATCAAATGGACAAAAATTGTATTATTGTTTATTAAAAAAACAAATCAATCTTTAAGTAGTTGTAATGTAATCAAGTTATTGATTAATTTTTGTATATTTTTTTGTGAATCTTCAGAGAAAAAACATGGACTTCCCGGTGACAATAATTGTAGATTTAATCTTTCATTTCTCAAATAAATGTTGTTGTTGCCACATCCAGTTAAAGGATGTTAATCACACAGGCAGCCTGGAATAAACCTTTCAGCGGCTTCAAAACGGCTCGAAATGAGTTTCTTTCATTGATGCCAGCAAAAGTAGACTGCATCGATAATTTGCATGTGCTTTTTTTCCTCCAGTCTAAATGGAAGAACTCTGTTTGAACTTTGAGCCCCTGTAGCTTTGCAGCCTTAAACTGAACTCTACCACTGCTGATTTTTACAGTACTTTCGCTCAAAGGGGAATTCCTCCCTAACCTCTGGAACTTATGAACCCTTTATATAATCAACCTGATAATGTCAAAAAGGCTTGCTGTCAAGCTAAAAGCAAAGCTATTTTCCTTTTCTCCACGAAGAAAAGAGCTAACTTTTTATTTCAGTATGAATTTTTACCAGACAGACGCTCACAAAGTATTGTTTTTCAGTGCACATATTACGGGGCTTAAGTCACAGAATGAACAAATGCTCACAGAGGTGAAGGGTTATTTTAGGATAGATTGCATCTGCACTGGCAACATGTCCTCTCACTCCCTCTACATTTATTATTTCATGATAGTTGTTACAGCTTTATCCTTGCGGTCTTCTGGCAGCTTTATAAAACCATAACTGAAATCAGCTATGGATTCAAGCTATTGGGGATCAAGTTGATTGAAATATGGGGACAAAATCAATCAAAATGTGTTTAAAAGCAATAATTTCACTACACAGTCATTGTGCGCTTTTGTAGCTTTGATTGTGTTGTATCCAAATGTAGCAGTGCAAAAAGCTGCACTCGTTTTATATATTTCCCGTCATTTCTTATAATGTACTTATAGTCCACTGTAGGGAAATGTGGTTACTTTACTCCAATAAAGAATCTCTATATGTATCTCTATATAGCCACCACAGCAAAGCAAAACTAATTTAAAGTGTTTCAAACAGTATTATGACAGCAAAAAAATAGCATGACTGACATCCAAGGAACTTCTATTGCCTTAAAACACATTTTAAATCTGAAAATGTTATGCTTCAGTCTTTTTTTAGTCAGTTTCTTTTCCCATTTTGTTTTGGGTTACAAAATACATAAAATCCCCCCCACCCCTGATAAGTTTCATTGAACAGACACAGAAACATTACCTTAACTCCAAACAATGCAAAATTGTACATGAAAAGGGAACGTTAAAAAGACATCTATGTGGATAAAAACTCTTAATATCTAAATTTGATTGAGGGATGATTTGGATTTGGGCAAACCAATCCTAACTTTGACAGTCAATTCTTAATGGATTATTCTAGAATACTCTTAAATCGAGTACTTAAGAAATATATTTCCAGAAAGAAAGCAGTGCTGGTTTTGGTTTATATTAAAAGGGAATCATCATTTGACCAGTGGCGGCTGGTGGGATTTTCTCCAGGGGGGGCTATGATGCGGGCTAGATATTAGGGTTGTCAAACAATATTTTTTTAACTTAATTAATTAAAGGATTGCTGTGAATTAATTCAGACTAATTAGCATTCCTAAATATTACTAAAAAAACTACACTTTTTAGAGTAAAAGGAAAAATCCAATTACCATAGCTCTTTTTTTATAAATAGAGATCAGTAGAATTTATTTTTTAACTCCACAATCATATTCACACATTGACTACATGTTCATACATTGACATATTGATCTTTTAGCCAGTTGCTAACACAAACTAACCAGCTAACATTTTCTGTATGTAAAGCTGTTTCTTATTAATGTTGAACAATCATCCTCTTAATAGGACTATCCTACAACAACAGAATGATTTCAGTCAGATGCTTCAACAGTTTCTCTAGAACAGGCTGCTACTCTAGAGGAGGAAACACTGAGCTGTCTATAGAGGTACTGGTTCAGACTGGGAGAACCTGCCAAAGCTCCACTTAAAGCCATTCAGAGTATGAGAAGATATGGTGGAGAAAAGGCTGTTATATTTCTGCTGTTCTTTATTATTTCCACACAGCTGCTGATACAGGTTTGGCTGATATAAGTGTGAGGAGGGAGATGATATGTGTGATCTCATATGAAAAATAAGTTCTAATGCAAGGTAGAAATAACGAAAATATATAATTAAACTTAACATTTGAATATCAGCAGCTGTGTTAGGTATCAAATAAATTGAATGTAATATAAACACTCAGCAGACAAACTATCCAAGTCATCAGTATAAACAGGAGTACATGCTCTTATTGTGAAGTAGCGTTGTCTAGACTACAAAGCTACTTCCGCTAATCAGTAAGCATTAATTTAAGTCAGAAAACATCACTTTTACTGAATAATGCGCATTTGTAACGTAGCGATACCTTACTATGAAATGTAATCAAGCTATACAGAGAGCCAAAATGCATAATTCAATATGCCTATAAATAGGGCGCTTTTTACTCGCGTTATAAGACGCTTCCTTGTCTTTCACCTGCTGTCTGATGTTAATTTGTGGCTGGTCCGGTCCCGTTTCTTTTATTTTAAGCTTTTCAGCCGGTGGTCTTCTTTCAAATGGATTTTGAAGAAGAGATTGCACGGTCTCTGTCTCGTATGCCGCTGCCACTGTCAACTTGTCAAGAAAGACTGGCTCCGCCCGCCGGGTCTCACGGACACTTGACCACACCAAAAAGTCCATGTTAAATCTACATCTCTCATTGGTTGAATTAATGATATGTAGTGATGTTTTTATACCCTATTAGAGCGCCATTGGTTAGATAGCAAGGGCGCTGTTCCTCGCCGCCCCAAGTATAAAACTACACATTTATCAGGTTGTTGCAGCACACGATGAAGCTGGCAGACAAAAAAAAATCCCACCCTTCCCCCCTCCCCTCTTTCTAGGGTGTAAATCACTACACCTGTACCGAAGAAAATCATGTTTTGGTCAAACTTAAACGTTTTTTTGTTTTTTTTTTCTAAAATTGTTAGGAGGCCCTAGCGCCCATAATAGACCAGCCGCCAATGCATTTGACCTTTGTCGTCTCTCATGTTGCTATCTCTGGAATCTTCACTGTATTAATCAACCCTTTAGCTTAAAACATGTATAACGTATGAAATAGAACACCATGTCTTATTGTTGTTTATTTCCATGTCTACGCATCCTTAATTTTGGATAGCTGCCCTGAGTTTCCAGGATTGTCTCCCTAAAAACCTTCCCTGTGTATTTATACCCCTCTGTGTTATCATGTCATGCTGGTTCGTTGTGATTGAATAGGATGCAGGATCTTTATGATATCGTGTCCTAGTCTGTCCATCTTTCCTTTACTCCTGATTTGTGAACCCTGGAAAAGAATATAATTAAAGAGTCTCTTTATACCATCTATGACTGCCTGCATGTGAGTCCGCACATCCCAAAATATGACAAACCAATGCTAACTGAAGTCACCCAATTTTGTTTCACTAGTCATCCTGAAAACATCTTCATGTTGTTTTTTTTTTCAAGCATCCAAACATCATAGAATGAATCCTATTAAATTTACTACATTTATTAAAATGCAAAGTTCCATGTATTTAACATCTTCAGTTTAGAACTAAGTAGCTTCATAGGGCTAACTGTTAGCTTTGCTTTGCTAGACAATTCAGCTGGTTTTTACCTATGTTTAATGAGAAATTAGGTTCTCATTTCTACCCAGCAGAGCACTAGGTACCAACGTTTATTTATGGGTCTCCAGATATATTTTTTGTTAAAAAATACTTCTAAATTATTTCTAAATGCTTCATGGGCATGGTGGTTTTGTTTTGATCTTAACCTAAATTGAATAAATTACAGCTATTAATAGAGGAAAACACTGACACAAGCCTAAATGAGGTCTACCTATAGCTTTAAAGTAGGGATGCACCGATACTGATATTGTTAATGGGTATCAGAGCCGATACTGTTCTAATGTACTCGTATCAGTACCACAAACCTAAACCTAAGCTTATAATGTGGAAACTCTGCAATAATTTCAAAGAAAGAAAAAAATCACTTGAAATTTTAGTTTTGTAGTCATTTTTTATTAATATTTTATTCTTTTATCTACTTCATCATTTGTTGTAGCAGGCAGAAAAGAAAAAACATAATAATAATCCCCTACATCTACCCTGACTTCTGCTCCTCTTCCTGGTTGCTGTCTCTTTACTAGCTTAAAAGCTGTGTTTCAGACTGACACTTCATTTTCTCCATAAACAGTGCCCTCCTTTCCATGAAGTCCTTCAATAAAATATCCTTCAACCTGCTGCTGGTTCACCGTTTCCAAAACCTCACTTAACAGCTTAGTGAAACATGAAGCATACCCAACATCAATAATGAAGCAGTCAACATGTTGTACTGTACACAGAGCATGTGGCTACATCCCCTTAGCGTTGTCAGTCCAAATGGATTTTGGTGTCTCTGCATGTGGCTGCCACAAAAGATAACAGAGTACAGATTTTTTTTCATAGTTATATTTGGACAGCTGTAACTGCAATTTTTTTAATACTGGTCAAATGTAATTTTATGGCTTCAAAATATGGGTTAAAATGATTGTGTAATGGATAAAAACAGCTATATAATTTTTTTTAAATCATGCCAAAAAAATAAACTGTTTGCAGCCGTGCATTGACCTAATTGTGTGAGTATGCGTATTATTACTCTCTGTCGAGTCTTGTTTATTTAACTTGTCTACTAACACTTTCAGAAGTTGAATTGTGGTATCAACGTCCCAGAGGCATTTGCTTTAAAGCTTCTATTTTAATCATCAAGAAAGTTCTTGAAGACAATTAGGATTCGAGTCCGAGGAAAAACAAGGTTTTGGTTATCACTGTATGTGTGTGTGTGTGTGTGTGTGCGTGAGGGTGTGTGTGTGTGTGTGCACATCTAAAGACTAAGGCTGCTTCTTCTTTGCAAAATAGATCAGCCTCAGTCAGAAAGGATGGTAGGCACCTGTAAACAATAGTTTACAGCGTAAACACCGAATATGATAGAAGCAACCAAAAAGGGCCACACGCTCCTAGCTGGTCACTTGCACATTCTCACTTTGAAGCATGTCCAAAGCAAACTGTTTGTGCTTTAAAACAGGCCATTTTCACGTGTGAAGCAGAAATACGTAACTTGTAGGAGGACCCTGACCGGGACCGCTCCACTGGGGAAGACCAGTCGAGCAGCAGCGGAAGGATCCAGAACCTGAGAGCGGGGTGAGCCCTGCATGTGCTAGTGGAGCTGGAGGTGGACTATGGTCTCCAAGCTGACGCAGGACTAAATGGACTACATGTTCGGCCTGGCCTCCGGCAGAGCTAGGACAGCTGCAGTGGGGGTTTTGAGACCTACGGACCCAGTTTTCAAGCTTAGGCAGAGGGATCGCCGCCTCGGAGAACCTGCCGTTCTTGCCCAGTTTGAGGCGCCGACCAAAGTCCAAGCTTCGCCCGCCATCACACCAATTACTAAGCTGAGCAGCTGTCCATCTGTCTGCGGTTAGTAAAAGTTTATAACATGATATGTGAGCAGCACGGGATGTGTTGTGGAGGAGAGAGGCCTGGGTTGTCCAGAGAGGCTGTCCGGGTGAGGAAGCTGTTCATGGCTCATTTCTGGGTGGAGAACTGACACCCGTCACCTAATTGGTTTTTCAAGTTGAGCAGCAGACGCAATAAGTGCGAAAGCACAAAATACACCACATTAAATGCACTGCGTATTTTAGGAGAAAACAAATGATTTGCGCTACTTGGTCGCACAAATCAGGCAGAAAAGCTTTATCGCGACGAAAATCTGGTTCTTATTTGTCGCGGGACCCCCAGTCACGCTTCATCGCGCTCCTATTGACTACATGTAAACCTGACTCCCAGGTTGCTTTGGTCTCTTTCGATGTGTAAACACCGTAAGACATAAACAGGCATCTTTCTAAACCACGGTTTTGCAACTTCAATGCTCAAGGGTTGGTGTCATGCAACTTTTAGATGTGTGTCTGCTTCAACACTTCTAAGTCAAATAACTGGATCATTAGCCGGACTCTGGAGAACTTGACTGCATACTGAGGAGGAAAATATTCTATTTTTTTCAGCTGCATTGGACCAGGGACACTACTAAAAGTTGTCAGACATCAGTCCTAGAGGAAACTATTCTGTTGTAGTTCTGGATGTATATTTAGTCAGCCTGTGAATATTCTCATTCATCCAGGTCATGGTTATCTCAAGGACAGAACACCACACGCACACAAAAGCAACCTGGGGTATGCAATCCAATGCAATGAAGAATGCAAGGACCTCTACATTGGTAAAACCAAACAACCACTGTACAAACGCAGTTGCTGTTCATTTACATCTCAAGGATTAAGCCCACTCCTTTGAGGACAGCAATGTCCAGATATTAGACAGAGGCTACGTCCACACGAAGCCGGATAAGGTTATACGGGGAGTTAGACGCCTAATGTTATCCACTCAACACGAGCATTTACGCCCCGTTTACGGTCCGTTTAAGGTCCCATTATTGCGCAATCCAATGCCTACCTATGCATGTACTGAGCATGGGCGGGGAAAAACAAAAAGAACACAGATTGACGCGTATAATCTACTGTATGTCGCTGTCAGCGCCTCCTGGATCGCTCCTGTGTCGCCTTCTCATCCGCAAGTAGGTTAGGGTTATCTTTGCAAACGTCTGAATTTGCAAAAGAAGAATTAGCATAGCGAGACTCGTCTCCATCTTTGCTGTTGTCATTATATGCTGTCGCGTTGTTGTCGTCATCAATGACTCTAAATATATCGCAGCATTTGAATGACGTTGCTGCTCTGATTTAGCCGGGGACCGGATAAGTTGCATCCAGACGTGCTCATTTAGCCGTTGAGATAACAGTTAGACGGCTCTCTTACCCGGCTAATACTTATCCGGCCACAGACCACAAACAACGCCGCCTTAGTGTGGACGATAGGGGGGTGTAGACTAAATACTTATACGTTTAAGGCATTATCCGGCTTAGTGTGGACGTGGCCAGAGAGGACAGATGGTTTGAAAGAGGAGTAAAAGAAGCCATCTATGTAAAAGTAGAGAAACCATCGCTTAACAGAGGAAGAGGCCTGAGACATCACCTATCTCAAATTTACAATGCAACCCTTTAATCCCAACCCAGGAGACTCAACAATTTAACCTCTAATAAGAAAAACAACTTTGACTCCAACGATTGTCGTTATAACACAATAGGGCACTAATGAAGCCGAAACCTAACCTCCACCAATAGGCGATCCAATAACATAATCAGTCTTGTAAAAGCCCTCCAAGAGGTTAAATAGCCGAGTCTCCACACCAGTTTGTTGGACCAGCCCCAGCCTGGTCAGCGGCGAGCATGAACTGATGAAGCCTCTTGGATAAGAGGTGAAACGTCTTCCAAGACAAATTACCAAGTCCAGTTGCGTTCGATTGAAATTTCCTTGAGATATATTTAGAGTCATTCTCCTGCTGGAAGGGAACTGTTGCACATTGCCAAGACTTTGCACTGAAGTCTTTTTAACCTCTTGGAGGGCTTTTACAAGACTGATTATGTTATTGGATGACTGATTATGTTATGTTATTGCACTAATAAAGCCGAAACCTAACCTCCACCAATAGGCGATCCAATAACATAATCAGTCTTGTAAAAGCCCTCCAAGAGGTTAAATAGCCGAGTCTCCACACCAGTTTGTTGGACCAGTCCCAGCCTGGTCAGCGGCGAGCATGAACTGATGAAGCCTCTTGGATAAGAGGTGAAACGTCTTCCAAGACAAATTACCAAGTCCAGTTGCGTTCGATTGAAATTTCCTTGAGATATATTTAGAGTCATTCTCCTGCTGGAAGGGAACTGTTGCACATTGCCAAGACTTTGCAGCCTCTGACAAGTTTTCTTCTTGAACTGTCCGGTATTTAGCTTCAACCAACTTCACATCAACTTTAACCAGCTTCCCTAACCCTGAAAGTGAGGTGTAGTGTTAGTTCCGTATCCCATAATGTGTGTTGAATGCTGGCCAAAAGCCAGATTATCTTCTCATCCGAGAAGAGCTTCTTCTTCCACGTTTGCTACATCAGAATCAGAAAGGGTTTATTGCCAAATGTTGGGCAGATTCATAACAGTAGGAAATTGCTGCGGTACTTTGTGCAAACATGCGAAAAAGACAAACACTTAAATAAGAAAAAAAATAAAATGTGCCAAAGAGATTGATATGTACGAGAGTGAAGGTAACAATCACTGCAAATCAGACAGTTGCAGAAAAACACAATATGGGTCAGTTGACTGAAACAGAACAGGTGGTTGGAACAGTCTTAAGCCTAGCTTATGCTTCTCCGTTTTGACGGAGATGGATTGACGCAGCGCCATTATCCGTTGACGTAAGGGTTCTCCGTTACCTACGCAAGGACGCACGGAGTAAAGGTCCAATTTTTAACTATCCGTTGACGGATAGCGTATGCATCTGATTGGTCAGTTTCATCAACAGCCAGAGATCACTTCACCAGAACGGGGCTCTATAGTCGCTGTAATCAGTAGTTAATGCAGCGTTTGGCCACTACATGATTTATATTGAAAGGATAACTTATCTAATCTGTTCTTTTGGTGAATCTGAACACAAGGAGGTGTAGGAAAACCACAACAAAGGCTGCTGTGTTTGTTCCCATGTGTTTCTAGAGGATTCTATGAGCTGCACCTCTAGTAAAAAGCTTTACAGCTTAATCAAAATGTACTTTCTTTTGTTCATTGCTCCTTAAGGAAGAAATGCGTTCACAAGCCTAGAAAAAAACAGAAGCGGCGCTGCGTGATAGTAGGCAGAGCCGGCAAGAAAACTTAGCAACCCCTGCTGTCCTGGTCGAGCAACGGTGAAAAAACAATAGAGAATGGAGTGGAAGAGCGGAGTACTATAAACGGAAATCGTCTCCGTCAATACGTCTGCGTCTGAGTGCAGATTTGCAGTCAGAGAAACATTAACTAGGCTTAAGGGTGATTGATCATGAGACCGACGGCAGAGGGGGAGAAACTGTTCTTATGACAAGAGGTTCTGGACCGAATGGACCGGAGCCTCCTCTGTGAGGGGAGCAGGTTAAACAGTCTGTGTCCAGAGTGAGAAGGGTCGGCTGTAATCCAACCTGCAAGACCTACAGATTTTTTGCCAACAATAGCTTTTTTTCTACAGTTACATACATACACAATTAAAGCTTATCCAACATGATCTGTTGATCTTTAGAGTTCCTCCAGAGTTACTATTTTACTCTTGGCTGCGTTTCTCTATTGTTGAGTCATACACGTCCCATTTTACATGGAGGATTGAACAGAGCTCTGTTACTTGTCCAGAGCTTTTACAACTTAACCGTGCTCCAAATTTCCCAACAAACGTCTGGTATTTTCCTTGTTCTTCAAAAAGCTGTTTGTTCCCTAATGTTCTCCTCTGAGGCCTTCACAGAACACCTGCACTTATACTGCAGTGGTAACTAATTAGTTGACTTCTGAAATTTTTTATGGCTTTGTTTAGGGATATCAGAGTAAAGGAGTTAAATACATATGAACACTACACATTCCAAATGTTTTTTTTTCTTTTTGAAAGAATGAATAATTTTATTTTCCCATCAACATCTATCACATAAATTCACAATTAAAATCCATCAAAAATAGTGTTTGCAGTGTAACTAAAATGTAGAAAAATTCAACAAGTGTGAAGACTTTTAGACAGCAGAGCTGATAGCGTGCAGGCGAAGCCCTGTTATAAACAGGTGCTGTAAGATGCGTGACTCCTTTGAGTTTCATCATTCAGTGCTGTGCAGATGTCATAGTGATGATGATGATGATGATGATGATGATGATGATGATGTGCTGTCTACTGACATTGGCTTCAGTACATGTAAATTTGACCTTGGTAATGTGATAGATCTTTGCAACTTCACACACAACTAGAGTGTAAGTACATAATGAACAGTAAGTATAAACCACGTTTTTGCAGCTGTTCTCGTGCTATTTCTGGGAAAAAATTATATATATATATATATTCTGAACCGCTTAGTGCTCCAGGGGTCGTGGGGGGGCTGGTGCCTATCTCCAGCTGTCAACGGGCGAGAGGCGGGGTACACCCTGGACAGGTCGCCAGTCCATCACAGGACCACATAGAGACAGACAGGACAAACAACCATGCACGCACGCACCCACACCTAAGTGAACAATTAACTTGACAGTCATGTTTTTGGACTGTGGGAGGAAGCCGGAGTACCCGGAGGGAACCCATGCATGCACATGGAGAACATGCAAACTCCATGCAGAAAGGTCCTGGGCCAGGATACGAACCCACAACCTTCTTGTTGCAAGGCAACAGTGCAATGCGCCACTGTGCAGCCCCATATATATATATATATATATATATATATATATATATATATATATATAATTAGAAATTAAAAGAGATGAACAAGCAGATGGATGGATTTTGTTTCCAAACAAATCCAGCCAAAAGGCAGCTAACAGTACAACAACTGAACTGGAGCTTTTCCTCTTCCTCTGCACAAACAAACGATGTACTTATCTTCCTTTCTTCTCCTTTCCTCACTATCTTCTCTTTTTCTCACTATCACAGTCCTTTTATCTCCCTCTCCTTCCCTCTGGTCATTTCTGCTGAACTGTGAGGACTGAGAACAAGTTGTCCCAGGAATGTGAAAAAATGTGAAGATCATTGGAAGGTGTGACAACAGGATGTCTTTTTAAAACCCCATGGGGATGAAAGAGAAAATTCCCTAAAAATGGAAAGAGGTCAAACCAATAACTTCAGTAAGTCTCTAAATAATCAACATGTTCTAGTGATGGGGTTTGTCTTTTGTTTTGTAGGTGTTAATCCTCTATGGTTTGACCCTAACAGGTCATAAGTAGCTCAAGAAATATCTTGTGATATATAAGCGATAGATTCGGCCTTTAGCTATTACTAATTATTAATCTTCCTGTTGTTTGATCTGATATCTGAGTGTCAGGTCCCTGCCCTCTTTTCCTCTCCTCTCCTGACCCCTGCACTCGCTCACTCGCAGCTTTCATCCTCTCCCTGAACAGGCTCTGCTACAGCGCAGTGCCTGTGCGCCACGATGCTGAGGGAGGTCGTCGTTCGGTCACTGCGTAAAGCGGAGTCGCATTGTGACTTGGAGCTGCAGAATGTGCCATGGTGCATTAGTGAGCTGCCGCCTGGCCAAGCATGAGGCAGTGAGAGAGATATGAGGAAGAAGAAGAGGAGGAGGACGAGGAAAACGGGTAGAGGAGGAGCAAAAAGCGTGGGGTGGGAAGCAGGAAGAAAGCAGAGGATAAAAGGGAAGGGGGTGTGAGGGTGAGGGAGGACATGGAAGGAGGAAAGCGAGGACATGAGCGCACTTACAGAAGCAGCAGCTCCAGGGGCACAGGTCCTTGTAAGGTGGCTCATCAAATATGAAAGAATATCAAGGTGTGTGTTTACACAGGAATGTACAGTAGCACTCATCTTCACTTCTTGCGCTAACTCTCTTTCTCTGCCCTTTTTTTCTCTGGCACTTTGCTCACAAAAATTTCTTATTCTGGAAATCGTCATGCGTTCAAAATGTATATCTTATTGTATAAAAACTTCATACACAGCAGAAGATTTTACACTCAGACCTACACTAATCCAAACCAATAGTTTGTTCTCTGAAAAAACCCGACAGCATGTGTATTTGGGTCTCATGAGGATTTTTGCTCAGATGGTTTGGTTAGAAAGTAAACCCTGGGCTTGCAATGCGTGCTTACATGGAACCCACTCAGGTTGGCTAAATACAACTATACGGAAAGCTAGATGGGAAATCCTATAAAAGTCGTAGCTGGGCCTTAAATGGATGCTAAGAAAATCTGTTTGAATAAAGCAACACATGTACACTCACCAATCTCTTGAATAGATACATCAGGCTATTGTTGGGATCAGACCCCCTTTTGTTGCCTTGGTTTCTTGTTTCTGTCTGTCTGGAATGGATCATGGTGGGGTTTTCTGCTGCTGTAGCCCGTCTGCTCCCCAGCTCAAGGTGTAAAACTCTGGTTTCATTTGATCAAGTTGTCTTCAAGTTGTCTACATGCCTAAATACATTAAGTTTCTGCCATAGGATTAGCTGAGTCCCTACTTTTGTTGATTAGCCATTAAACAGGTGTAGATATTAGAATACTTTTTCTACTTATTACAGGTAAGTCTAATGTTAAGCATAGCCCTGGCTGATTTAAGTTTATAGTAAACCTTTAATTTGAACAAACTCCTAAATTTGAAGTGCTCCCAACAAACTTAAATGATTACATCAATGTAAATTGCACTAATTTACCAATTAACATTTCTGCTGCTGTAAGTGCTGTTTGTCTTAGTTTATATATGCTAATTTAGGAAATAATACATTTATTTATTTTTTTACTCACAAGTACACATGCATATTCTCTACATATATGTAAATATTTTTAAATATATAAAGATCTTTAAAGTATCCTGCTCTGTTGCACATTACAACCTGTTAATGTCCAGAAAGTTCTATTCTATTCTTCTACAAACATGTAACTGCTGACTGAAAGTAATCATAGTGTTTGGAGCGGCACAGCTTGAAACTTAACCTAAATCTGTGGCAGGAACTAAAGATTAGCATGATAACAAGGCAGTCGTCCAATCTCGAAGATTTAAAGGTTATCACAACATTAATCTTCAAAACACAGGTGGGAACATGAAAAAAGATGCCCAGTGATCAGACATCTTGGCTGTTGTAATGCCAACAAACGTTTTTTTTTTTTGATTGATCACAGAGAATGGTAAAAATAATTATGGACATGCCATTTATTAACTTTTTATATGATTTAAACGTATTTTACGTTGTTTTATTATCTTTGAGACATAATTTGTCTTTTATCAAAAAAAAACTTCTTAGTTGAATGAAAATAATTCCAAATCTAACTCTCAGGGATTTGAATAATGTTGGGATTAACTTCATATGTGCCCAATGTGTAAATGTGATTTCTATTATTACATAAATTCTAGTTTATCTAATGCTAAAATGCCCCCAAAGCCTTCAAAGAAATAACGTAGGAACACAGATTGGAGAGATCTAATTATTTAGTGTAGGTTCATATACTTCCAATCCCTCTCTGTGTGCCGAGGGTTGGCCTGTTGGTTGCCTTGCACAGTAGGAACTGATTTTGTAAAGGCAATAGAAACAGACGGTGTGAGAGTGGATGATTTAATTGACCAATAGGAGGGCTTGCTGCAAGGATATTATCTCATTTCCATCCTCTTCGTAAGTAGATTTAGACCACTCTGAATAGCCACTAGCTAATCGGCATTGCACCAACTGGATGAATTGTAGCTAATGCCTGCACACTCTGCACATACAGTAAGTGTTTCAGTGTGTTTTCTAAGCCCTAGAACCAGCAAATAATTTAATTAAATCCCAACTTTTAATGTCCTGTAAACTTTAAAATAAACGTAACTTTTAGGGGGACGTGTGTCCACGTAAGGGACAGACACAATATGACATTGGCTCTCAAACACACCACTACTGTCAAGAGGAAGAGGTCACACTGACTGGTCTTCATTCAGGGACTTGTGCTGAAAGTCTAACAAGAAATAGCTCTACATCAAGGTGTCCCCGGCTCCTCTCAGGGGACTTGACCGAGGTTAAGGGAAGTATCTTAGGTCACAGTGGGGCTATGCTGTCCTCTTACTGTATCATTAAGTGATATACTCTGGCATGCACACACAAAATGCAGGGGCCACACATAAACACAAACGGCTCTTGTGCTCCCTCTCTCTGCGCACATATCTGCGTCATCAGGCTACAAGGCCGAGCAGCGACAAAGGCGAAGGCCCCGGGGGGACGCCAGCTCATAGCAGGAAGCCACGGGTTCATGGCCTGTCCTTGACCCCGCACTGGACCCAGAGAATGATGGGGAGTGAAAGGTGAAGTTGTTTATTAAAGAAATGAATCAAATATGAGTTTTGGATCAGCAAAAGAGAGTGGGGACATTGATTAAAGGGCTTGAGAGCTTAAAGTGCAAATTTAGAGTGATACGTGATGACTGAGTCATGAATTATTACGTTTACTAACTTGTTAAATGTGGGTGAAAGCTCTTGAAAAAAGGCAAGTGGTAAGTGATTGATTGAAGTTTTATAAGAAACTTTACGGAGACAGAAATTGCGACATTGATAGTTGAACATTTTCAACTCTGTCATTTAGAGGATCTGCCTGAGGTGTTTGTCATTTGTGTCTCTTTTCAAAGATAATTGCCCAATGCAAAACCATTTTTTGCATTCTGCATATTAGTTTATTCTGTTTCCTTAACATGATAGATTAATTCAAACTGTTAGGAAGAAAACATCATAGTTGTCTTTTGCTAATTTTAAGAAGACAGGGCAAACTTTATGAGGAAATGCACAATTTGAGTACTTATAAACATTTTAAAACCAGACAAAAATGAATTAACTATGAGCAAATTGTGTACTTATAAATTTATGAAAACTGTTTAGTTGTATTTTATTTTGAGAATAGATTGGTTGAAACCTTTTATTAACCTTCTCAGAAAGATGTTTTCAAATGCGAATTAATTATGGTATACTTTTAATACTTTTATATATTACAGTAATCAGACTCCAAATGTGTAAATGATCAAATTTAATCAAATTAATAATCAAATTTCCAGATTAAAGTGGGGATTCTGGTGGGGCCACTCAAAAACATTAATATTACTACCATTCAAACCGTCCATGTTGGTAAACATAATTGATTAATTTAAACCACAATCTGGAATAGAATAATAGAATAGTGCAATCCTCTACTGTACCACAAACAGAAAATCATCTTTAACAGCAGAAGAGTGGCCGATGATAAAAGCATTTAGGATCACACAAGCAAAGCAAAAAAAAAAGTATAAAAACAGCATTAAAAATAAAATATGTACACTGATGACATTATTACAATAACCAAAGTACTGTGCAGTTATTTGAATGTGCAACTGAGTAGGATAATTTAGTAACAAAAAATATTTACAGGATAAATTTGTGCATTGAAAAGTAAATGAAGTTAGCATAACATAAACTGAGAATTTATCTACCAACAGTATGAATAATTTTGGGTTTATCTATATGTGTGCAATGTTGCAAGGACTGTTTGGAAGTAATTTATAAATTGTCAAACATTAATACCCTGCTAGCCATATATGTATGTAAATTAGCCAGATGAATTTACTTTCTATGCCCGTGACGGCCACATCCTGAGTAGATTTCAGTATTTGAGATGTTTGATATGGAGATTGGTGACAAGGTGTTACTGGCAAAGAAAAAGAAATTCTAAAAAGATGTGTGCCAATCACAACAGCTGTGTTTGTGTAATATTCAGCAACAATTTAGCAATTTTCAATTTAGTTAATATTGTAAAGCTTTAATTGTAGATAATATTAATCATAATTGTTATGATGTTGTTTCCTAATGTTTAAGTCTGGTCCAATGACTCTGATTTTCTTTCTATTCGTTTTCAAGATTTAATCATTTTAGATTAATATGTTGGAATACGATGGGAATGAAAGAAATACTTTAAAACGAGAAACCAGTACATTTGGAAAAATTGTGAAAATAGAGACTATTGTACATGTATATGTAAGCTTCATCTAAATGTGCTGTTCCTTATTTAATTGTTGTTTTTAATTGTTAAAACCTTCATAGAGACACACTGTGGACAGGACACTTCCAAATCTCCATTCCAAAATTTATATTAGGCCTACAGCGTTACAATCCACACATTTTCTTTCCTGACAAAGGTGCCATCCATCACATGTAGTTCACTGATCATTCAATTTGGTCAATAGCTGCAAACAAGGTGGCTTACTGCCTGCTGAGAGAATCGACCCCCTTGCCCAGCTGAGAATACAACAGTCCCAGAGCACATCAGATTCACGTGCAGCGTGCAGCCTTTTTGTGATCTTTCTGACGGCTCCGCAGCATTGGCAGGATTGATCTGTTTCACTAAAGGCCAAGAGCAAGTGGGCAACTGCTGATGGACCATCAATATGAGCACATCAAGTTGTTGCCTTTATGTAGGACACAGAGGATGAAAGCTGTACGTATCCGGTGTCTTCCTTCATCTTCCAGAAATTAGTAAGCCTCATATGCTATGGTTCCAAATAAGTGGTAAAAAGATGCATTGATTCATTTTAGTGCTAATTAAAAAAAAAAAAAAAAAACATGTTTATTATGTATGCCATATGCATATCAGCTCAATTTCTGATTTGTAAAAAATATTCCTAGCCACAAGAAAATATTGAACTAAAGGTTAAACTCTTCATTATAATAATAGCTTACTGTATGAGTTGTTTAAAGGAAAAGATGAAGAATTTTAAAAAAATGACCAATATTGTAAAAAAAAACACACACACAAATAAAAACGGATCAATACCTAGCCTATATTTTAATGACATATTGCTTAAACATGAAAAGTATCCTAGAAGCTATTGTAAGAACGAGAAAGTTTTCACGTAATATTGCATGTATTACGCTCAAAAGTTTTTCAGCTGTTGATAAAGACGTCGTGCCCTGGGTAACACGTTTCCGTGGCAACTATGGAGCGCACCAACACAAGCAGGAAACGAAGACGTGGACGACGTAAAATCAGGTAAACTACTTAAATAACATTCAAAGCCTTGGAGTTTTTTGGGGGTTTTTTTAGCTCTGCTTAAGCCTAAACTTTCTCTTTTTCCACATGGTAATGTCTGAACGCTCTCGGTTGTGTTCCAAACACATTTCACGTTGCTCACAAAAGTGCTACAACTCCCCCTACCAAATGCACTCTCTCTCTTTCACACACACAGCTCCGCTTCTAAAGTTCTGCAGCAGTTTCATTGTGTTTTTTTATGATTATTTTGCAGAAAAGTATCCCCTAAAGCTCCACCTGGTGGGGCAGTATTGCCAGACGTTGGTGCTGATTGTTCGGACACGTCGGAGCAGGTGGGGTTAGGGAAATATTGTGCTGACGTCATGTTATGTGTGTATATATATATATATATATAAAATCCCTCCAGCTCAGTCTGTGATTACTTCGGGGTTCATTTTTACAACTTGATCTCTTTGAAATTATCAGCCAAAGAAGTTTTTTAATATTAAAAAGAAAATACCAAAAGCAGATTGAAACTCTGGAAAGTTGAATCTAACAAAACATTTTGATGTAAAAAAAAATAATAACCATACCCTTTAAAAATGAACTAAACATATCATTGGTACAATCAAATATGTGTTATTTATGGCACCAAAATTACTGTAAATGCCATAAAGCATAAATAACAGGGATCACTTTCCCCTTATTTAAAAGTTGGGTTTTTTTTAACGACAGACACTTTGTCCAGCAGGAACTGCCAGCCCTACATGCAGCCTGCCTATATGGAGAACTGCAGACTGTTCGGAACCTGGTAGAGTCCAGGCCATGGTGGCTCAACCAGGGTGATTCTCAAGGTCGCCGGCCCCTGCACATGGTCCTGTCCTCAAAGTGCCCCCCCCACACCTATGCCTGCCTCAGATACCTGCTGGAGCAAGGGGCTGATGTCAACGCGTAGGTACCTTTATTCAAGAACCATTTTCTCTTTATGTTGGTCTTTTTAATACAGCTGAAATTTATGTAATCCAACTGGATTCAAAATCCAGACTAGTGATTACAAAATGCAGCTACTCTGTGAGATTTATTTAGGCAAAGTATAAATTTTAGGAGGAATCTTATTCATTTTGTGTCTAAATTAGCACCACAGATTCAGGGCAAACCCCGCTGCATTTGGCTGTCTCCGAGGGCCTTCTTGACTGCTCAGAAATCCTTGTGAAGGCCGGAGCAGACATCTTGGCTAAAGACAGAATGGGACTCACACCCCTGGATATGGCCCAGCTTTGGTGCCAGAGGAAAATAGCAAGGTATCCAGCTAAAGTGAATGCCTAACACCGAACGGAAAACACCTAAAAACAATCTTTAGTCAGATTAATTAGAATTCAGCCCGTTTGTCTCTTAAGGTCCTTGAAACACAGCTTGTGGCATGCAGAAAAGAAGAAAGAAATGGAGAAGATAAAGCTGGCTCAAGTTTTATACCGAGATCTGATCAGGGAGGTCAAGCAGAATAATATGGATAAAAAGGTAAGCTTTTTACATTCAGAAACTGATTCCAGTCTGGTAAAACATCAACATAAAAAAATACAAAACCTACTTTAAAATAAAACCTCTTCCTTCAGTCTCTTAATTCCAATGCATACAATTTCCACAAAGCCTTAAAAAAAGTATTTCCACCCCTTGAACTTTTCCACATTTGGTCACTTTAATAGTGACCAATATATTGTGGGTTGTCTCTATGTGATAGATCATACAAAGTAGTTCATTATCCTGGAAAGAAATTACAGCCTTCGATACTCTAAATAAAATCCATGGAACAGAAATCACTGAGAAACTGGTTCACCGGTGTGTAATGTAATCTCAATATAAATGAAGTTGTATTGTGGAGGCCTCAGAAAAACAGTTTCCCAAGCATTTTAACACCTCACAGGGCAACTACTTAAACACCATAACTGCTCAATCTGAAAATGAGAAGAACAGAAAAGCAGTTAAAAGACAGATTGTAACTCTGGAGGAGATGCAGAGATTCTCTACTCAGGTGGGAGAACCTTTGAATAGGTGAAATGTTAATGGTGCGCTTCACAAATCTTAAAATTATGGGAGAGGTCAGAACAAAGACTAGAACATTTAAATGATTTTATTTTGTTTTGTAACGCGATTAAATGCCATTTTGGGGGGAATTTATTAGCAAGGCAGAGTTAATGTAAGCAATCATTTCAGATGCAGTTTCTCCATTTTCATCCAACAGCCCCTTACAGATGAGAAGATGGAAGAGTGGGCAAAGACAAAAGGCCTGCCTCCCTTGAAGGAGTTCGCTTTCAGGCCCCAGGAGTCCAAATACCACAATCACTGTATCTCAGCAGACCAGACCAGCTATAAACCCAGGGCTACCACGGGCCTGTCGAAAGAGATTCAAAGAAATAAGGTCATCTCTACCACACAATTGGAACCCTCAGCCAACAGTCCCTGGACTGTCTTTGTTGGCCTCCAGCCAGAGAAACGCCCTACAGAGCCAGACCTCAGGGACAGTGTAATATTGTGGAAGGACGGCAGCAGCCGGAGGCTTCAGTACGTCACCAAGTGGGGCAGAGTGCCTCAACCCTCCCCTGACCTGCCTCTGGAAGTGATTGAAAGAGTGTTGTTTCCCAGAGCCTTCCCTTCCAGGATCGCCACACCACAGGACTTTGAGCCACAGAACATCGAGGAACTCCAGCACCGAAGATTCGCTCAGGGAAGGAGGACCTCTCCCTGGACAGAGGTGGCAATGCACCTGGCTGAGTTCCTGGAGCTAGGACACTACTGAGATTCCCTTTTTTCCAGCAATAAAATGTGGTTTTAACAAAGCTTCACAAATATATGTATATTTCTGTTAGAACAAAATCCCTATGTTACAGGGTCAGTTTTCCTAAGTAAGACAAAACATAAAGTATAAATAAGAATAAATATGTTGCACAAGTCCATTAAATTTAAAACCCCTGAAACGATTATTTGCTCAAAACTCACGTGAAAAATAAGATCATGCATAGCTAAAATAACAGACATAGTTCGTCAGATCTTAATGCTTGCACCAACATCCTGGTACCAAAAGAATTTAATGTAACCCAGAGGACATGTACCATGCCTTACATAGCTGGTCATTCTATGAACAGCTGGGGTGTAAATGCTGTTTATGAACAATAATTATGAGTTCTACAAATGAGCAAACCCTGACTTTATCTTACAGCCACATTAGCCCCCAATAGTGTAATTACCCCAAAACAATTCAGACCACTTTTAATCTCACATATCCTTTACATTTAAACTAAAAAGCAATAATGATTAGGGGCAAAAAATACGTTTTTTTTAAATAACCTGGTTGCACCGATACAAGAAAAACCTGAAACAAACTTCTATATGGATATTCGTGACATTTGCATCCTTTAGCTACAGCCCAACACTTATAGGCTACAAAGTATTAAAATCTTATTGTAGAAAGGCAACAGTAGATGTGTAAGAATAGATGGACAATTATATAGATGTAGTGTACACGATGGGCACCAAAACACAAGACAGGAACTGGTCAGAGACCCTGTAGGCCAACATTAACAAAGTATGAAAATGTGCAGTAATTTACAATAACCAGTTGTGTTCTTTTTAGTACAACCATCTCCTGAATTTACCACATCTGGTACAAGGAAGAAAGGCTGCACGACAAAAGCTTTAAAAAGAAAAAAAAGGAATGTTTTAGAATAAACTAGCAAGTCCAGTGGTTAAATCTGAGAAAACCTGTGGGGTCAGTTTAGTGCTGTGGACTAAAGATGACCCCAGAATCAGGCAGATTCTGAGAACTTTTGCCAGACTTATAGAGGGTGAAGAATGTAAAGTCATGTGGTGTGCAAACAGCCTTATAGAGGGGGAAAAAAAGTTTTAAAATGGTCATGATCCTGAAAACTTGGAATTTTAACAGGGGCTTGCAGACTTTTGAGAACCACTGCACATCTCAAAGTTTTAACAATATGCGCCTCAAGTGACAAACGTGTTATACACTCCAGATGCTACCCCAACTAAAGCACGGCTGGCACAAGGCGTGGGGTGAGTGAAACGTGAGAAAACCTCAGTGAACTGGGTCACCTGTCACAGATGTATGCACTTTCACTGATCTGCCCCAGGGAAATGAACCAAGATCCAGGTGAGGGCTTCTTGGCAGCATATGAATCTCAGACACAAGTCACAGCCTGTCAGCTGAAGGTGTTTGCCGTTTTGGAGAACGTGTGGTCATGGGTTTGTCTTTTTCCCTTTACTTGATGAAGCACTTCACACCTCGGTTGGGGTCAGAGTGCACACCACTATGAACCTGATGCTCCCCCTGTGACCAAGTCACAGGAGACTAGAATAACATCCCATTCTGTATGACAGTCTAGTGCGCGTTCACCGGACAGTGAAGGTCAACGGTTTGTGGTTTGCTGGATGCGCTGACCTTATTACTGACCAAAATACTGGATGTACCTTTAAACATCAAGTTAAATTCACCATTTTTTAAAATAAAATTATTTATTTCACAGCTGTGTACAGACAAACCTATGACAAATCAAACCTTGTAAAAAAAAACAAAAAAGTCTCTGCTGCTATGGTGTTTAATAAAGCAGCTTCTGTACCTCAGCAGCAGTAACCCTACAAGAATCATATCAGGTTTGATCTGGGTTTTTACATTTGTCTGTCATGCCATATCTAATCATACATACATTAACAAAACAGAACCTGTTTTCTTAGTATTAATTCGTACAGTTAAACATTAAGACAGACCGTCAGTGCTGCTGAGAGCTGAATGGGCTAAAGCAAATCCTTCCTACGTACCGATGCGACAGATGTAGACGTCTAAGTTGGAGCATCTCTTCTTCAATTTGGATCATGTTAATACATCATGTTCTGACCTACCTCGAGTTTGTGCCTGTAAACAAACTATTTTATATTCACAGGCTGTGCCAAAGGGTGTCAGTTTATATTTATAATGACATTTAGAGGTTTTATATACAGGTCATTGATTAAGGTTCGATCTCTGAGTCAGGTGACCTCTATTATGACCCCTGATTAAATCAAAGTTAAATCAAAATTTTAGAGTTACATAAAATCTTTTCCTCACAGCTGAAAATGACCATTTACATGCAGCCAACATCCCATTCAAAACCAGAATATTAGCAATACCCGAGTCACGCACAGTAAAAAACACAGGTGAAAGCATGAATATGATCCCTGTGGTACCCTTTTCTAACCCGAATATTTGGTCATGTAAGTGTGTATCTGCATTTCCCCAATCTAAATGTCTAAACGTCGATGTTTGAGTAGAGGAACCTGTTGTATGCGCCGTCTCGCATAAAGATTCCATCTCTCAGCTCACATGTAAACGGCTGATTCCGAATGTTTCAGAAACCCGAATAGTGACCTTAACCCGACCATAACCCAAATATTGGCTGCATGTAAACCATCCATCCATCCATAGACTGCATATATAAATGATGGAAACGCAGTAACTGAGCAGATCTTAGAGAATTCCTTTAAATGAAACTGAGAATACGTTGATACGTGGTGGGAACGATTTAGCACATCGTCAGTGGGTAGGCTTGGTGCCTATCTTTAAAAAACCCGGTCATAAATCCAGGTGCAAATTGGCACATGATCCATCTACAAAAAAAAAAAAAACCAAACATCAGCAGGTGTGAATTGTTGTATGGTCTGTGGGTAAGAAGTTGTGGTATTTTACATAAGTGTGCCTAAATCAGGTCCAATTAACCCAACTGCAGCCCAATTAACAGCTGGTTGGACAAATGGATGTATGGTCTGTGTGAAATGTCCCCAAAGCAGATCGAAATGGAGTTTTTATTCACATAAAACAGCCTTATTGTGGGGATGATCGATTGCACACTTAACAGCGAAAACTGGTACAACCTGATGCACTGTCGGCACAAATCATCCCCATCATAATCACAAATGGATGAGTGGTCCGAATGAAACCCTCCCTGGCAGATGACTGCTTTACACGCTCCAACTAGACTACAAAACCAAAAGTATGAAATTGCGAAGGGACAAAATGACACCCAGTTTAATTGATCCAAAGTAAAGAGATGCATTGAAGCTACAATTAAATTCAAATCTAAGATATGCATTTATGTAACCCACTTCATGGAAAGTAAAGTAACACAGTATATTTGTGTTAGGTAAGCACTGGAACAGGATCTCACCATATTCATCTGAGAGCTCCCTCAAAGATCCCTAAAAGTGATTGCTGGATCTCTTGTTCAAGGCAATAGCTTTACATCTAATTTTATCTTTTAACACTGTGGCTGTCTCCAATTTATTTTACTCATTCAATGGAAAATGATTCACCCCCTTACCTGATATTTATGCTACAATGAAGACTTAACCAGACAAACACAAAAAAAATGACAGATGTAGTGTGTAAGAGGAAATTCAATTGTGATTTATCCATTAAAGCCAATAGTTTCTGTTTGTTACTTTAACCCCTTCTCAATACTAAAGCTTAAAAAAATATGGTGATACAAAAATCACTGGGCTACAGTCGAGATCCACAGAAAAGGTCTCAAGAAGGTGCTGTTGGCAGTCAGAACGAACCAGAAGGTAAACGTGGCTTTTGTAAATTAGTCATCCAGTCTGTTTATTGGTCCATCCTTTTTGTGCGCTCTTGTTTTGGCCACTGCTTTGCTTTAGTTTAATCCAGAAATAAAACCCTTCCACCGTCCTTCCTGCTTTACCACTGGTTGTCCGACTCCTCCACACACGTGCACGTCTCTCACCCCCGAGGCTGCACCTCCGAGTCTGAGCCCTTCAGTACATTTTCTGTCGGCTGGGCAGTACTGCCTCCTTGAGGAAGGAGAATATGAGGAGGATCCCAGACCTCTTGCCCCGCTTGCCCTTGGTGAAATAATTCGACACAACATCGTCTGGAAAAAGAAGCAACAAGGAATGAAATAAAACACGCAGAAGGAACATTTCCACTGATTTAAAGTTAAATGTAAAACACAGATATCCAGAAGGTCAAAAATGTGTTGCATGGGAAAGGCTATGCTCTGGTAGCGACGGCCTTCTCTCTCCTACCATTTCCTGTCAACTAAGGCCTGTAGTGTAAAAAAAATCCTTAAAACAGAAAATGTTAAAGCAAGTAATCTGAAAAAAGAAAATTAATTCAAGACTAAATTTACCCTCATGTTGACTAGATTTCAAGACTTAAATCCAGACTTTGACAACCATAGATTTCTGCGCATAAACCCCTGCTCGATAAAAATTAAAACCTTAAGAAACATATTCCTCTTCTCCGTGCAAAAAATGGAGTGTTAGTGACAATAAGTCAGTATCCAATAAAAACGAAATGAAATGAAAAAGACAAATCTTTCTTACATCTCAGACTGAGGCCTGTCTTCTTACACATTCAACATCCTTGTACTAAACTACTATCAGCAGTGAAGAGAGATCTGGAGGACTCTTACCTCCTTGCTGCACGGTGGATGGAAGTACATTTTCTCCCGCTGATAGCGACACAAAGAAGGAAAACGGGATGACCCACAGGCAGATGGTGAAGTATGACAGCACCTGATACCGGTCAGAAACAAACGGTTCAAAGTTGGGGGGGGGGGGAGAACATCTCTGTGCTGCAATGAAAAGGCTACATGGTAAAAATGCACTACCTCTGAGAATGGGTAATACTCTTGTGCAAAGTACTGGAAGGCCATGTAATGGTTCACCACAACTAACACTGTAAGAACAAAGGAAAATAAATCATGTAGAAAAAAAGTAAAACATGACCAGAAGATTCACTGTATTGCTTTATTATACCTGTTTTAGCACAGTTATTGTACTCCATCATTACACGCATATAATGACATCTGAATGAAGCGTGTGTCATGCTCACCACAGGACAGGATGAAGTTTGGAGAGCTCAGCATTATGTAGGGAAAAGTTTGCAGGAGGCCGAAATACACCAGGTTGGTAAAGAGGGCGACGCCCACCATTAACAGAGGGAAGCCTTCAAAAATGTAGAGACACGCCAGCACGCCTGTTGAGAACTGGACATATTCACACACATTGAGACTCCAGTTACATACAATATGTGCTAAAGAAGTGCATCGTTCTGTAGGCACAAACTCACCAGGATCATGTACTTTATTATGCGACTTGTGGCAACTGTGTACTCTTCTATTAGTTCTGCTAAGTAGTATAGGCCAGCCGCTGGTGGGAGAGGAAAGGTAATCACTGGAATGCTGCAGAACATTTGTCATGCGCGTTTCCTTAGCAAGGAGCCAAAACAGGCATCGGAAGCTATAAACGGTATCACGTGTTAGAGGCAGTCGCTGGAGTGTCCAACAGTCAGTAAAACACAGAGATGATAACCGTAATTCGGGGATTATGAGACACAACTATCGATAATTCGATAGCAATATATATCGATCAATAGACGTGTGGTGCAATAGACCCAAAAACAAGAATTTCAGGTAGTTTAAAAAAAAGGATTTTTTTAAACTAAAAAAAGCCCTCCAAGAGCAGACCTCCACTAATTTAATAAGTTTTTCCTGGTTTCATTGCAGACATTTCCTGAAATTTTTATCGCAATCTGTTAGGATTTTTTGAGTTATGTTGCTAAAAGTCAAACAGACAGACGGGCACGAAACATTATCTCCTGGCGGAGTCAATTGAAACAACAAAAAATAATCTTCAGCACACCATCTTTCTGTGTAAATATCTCCTGTCACAACATGAAAACCATTGGTTTATATTCAGCTGCAGCTTATACAAAATCTATTTTCATATTTAGCTGGTTCAGCTTGTATTCAGGTGCACTGAATAGTCCAAAAAATTACGGTAAATAGATGCGTTTCACAGGATTACCAGCACTTAATAGACTGGAGTATTGTATAAAATAGAAAGACGTCAGCTCACTGCAAATCCAATCATTTTCAGTCACATCAGGGGTAGGCCATATGAACTTCAATTTAAGCACAATCTTTGATGCCTTTTTATGTGATGAGAAGATGTGTATCCAGAGCCTCACAAACAAATATTTCTCTAAAACACAATAAATAATACATGAGCTAATCTTGACACTGGCTACATTACGCTAAAGACTGCAGCATATTTCCATTCAAAACTATTTCTAGAAATTATTCAATATTCTTTGGTGCTATACTGTTTAGCGCTAAACTGTAATAGTAACAAAGAAGCTGTCTGCTGTCTGTGGAGTTTGGAAACCACTAGATCCAATGACCGTAAAATATTTTGGTCAACACATGTATCTGGAAAAATATTCTGCTGCAAGGAAAGACTTTCTGGACGGACCCTAAACTAAAGAAGTTTTTGTAGAGGAAAGATGTTAAACGTCATCTCCTCCTCTGTCAGTCACGTTTTATGTTAACATGAAATTACATGACAGTTCTGTATTTTTATACGCAAACCACATTTAAACTCAACCTCCATCACCTTTGCATTCAGACACATTAATAAAAAACGAGAACCTGAACCACTATCTGCGACTGTTCTTAACACTGTAACTGATCATTTAATTTTTTTTTAATTATTATTCATTTGAATACATTTCATTATTCACTGATCCTTTGAAGGCAACGACTGTACTGCAAACAAATGTCCACATTTGATTTTAACACATTTATTTTTTTTCATTTTCGCATAGCAGAAACATGTTTTATGGCCGTGTGTTGGGGAAATGTAGGTCATTATAGTATGTGATCTTTTATCGCTATAGACTACTCCCTGTTTGAGTTTTTTTCCATCAGTGGTAATACAATAAAGAGTAAATGTTTTGTGACATTAAAAAACGTAAATGTTTGCAGTGTGTTACAAACATAGCCATCAAAAGAAATGCTTTTAAACTGTTATTTGCGAAATAAGAACTGTTCAAATGATCAGGAAAAATTAGCTTATATGCCTTAAGTCTCTTCGTCTCTTGCATGTGACAGACGCAAGTGGTGCTTAGTAGATTTTTTTATGAATAATTTCACCAACTTTTATCTGGGTTTCATTTAGTTCGAGTTAAAAGCCTCGACCATTCTCTAATCTACAAAAACGAGCCATCAAAGGTCTGTCTATCATACTGTACGTCACATGGTTTACCCTGCAGTTTCACGTTAAACAAATTGATTTGTCTACCTTTTCAGACCAGCTTCCAGTTGGGCAATACGCTAGCAATATGAAATGATTTCATTAGTGGATAATAAGTTAATTTATAAGCTCCAGGAGGAGAAAAAAGAACGCAGCACCCACAAACTCACACCTATGCAAATATCTCATATTGAAGCAATTTTTTCTAGTAAATATCATCTTTATTTGTATTTAATTTCTAAATCAGAAGTAGTAATAAAGACATATCTTATTGTGTGTTATGCGTTTTTATGTATTTATTATTCACCTCAGATAATAAAGTCGCCTGACTGACACACCAGCCACCTGGACTGATTCTAAAGACTAACTTGATTGTTCTGCGCAAAAATGCATAAATTATCGAGGTATTCATTTGAACTTTTGAACACATTCAGATTTTACACTAACTGTGTGAAACCAGTGGCACAGTTGCCTTCTATTCTGATCGTCAATAGAGTAATGTTCGAGTTTGTTCCAGATCCTAAGATTAGATTTAGCAACACCACAAAGGACTTAAGAAAATCGCAGCTACACGGAAGCTAGCTAGCTAATTTAAAACAAATTTACATCGAAACCAAGCCAGGGATGAAATCAGCCCAATAATGTGACACCCGGAACATTAACTTCGTTCTCTGAGGCTCAGCTGACGTTTACCAGAGATGATTCACCTGTTCAATGCGTTAGCGCTACCAAGCTAACGGAGTCGCTACGTTGTCAGCTGCGGACTTTCTCTGCTTTAACTCACCTATCGCGAGAGTGACGAAGGATATCTGGACGATCAGCGACAGCCAGCTCAGTAAATAAATAAACCACATCTCTCTGCATATGCTACAACACACACAGTTAAGAGAATAAAGACCAAAATAAGCTAGCTGGCTTGCTAGCGTTGGTTAGAGCTCCTTCCGTTTTCACTACGAGATGACAAGTATTGGAAAGACGGGTATTTTCTGATAAGAAGCTTGACACGCTTTCGCTACAGCGCCACCCGCGGTGGGTGGAAGCAAAAATGCAAGTTTGTTAAGAATTTAATAACGAATTAATTTAATTAGAAATGTTGAGCATCAGTTTCCTGAGAGTTAAAACTAAAACCCTCAAAATAAGCAGTAAAAATAAATACACCTAAATGTTTCAGATCACTAAACTAATATTACAATATTTAGTTAATATTCTTAACATTGTCGTAATATTGACAAATTTTATATCACATTCAATTCAGTTCACTTTTATTTATGTAGCGCCAATTCACAACAAATGTAATCTCAAGGCACTTTACAACAAAAGTCGTTTCAATACAATTATACAAACAATCCAATCAGTTTAAAGTTTTCTAAGTAAGGAATCCCAGCAGATTGTGTTGAGTCATCGACTTGAGGTTGTGCCCGGATCATGCAGACTCCAACCACAGCAATTCCTCACCAATCCCTCATACTGAGCTAGCATGTAGCGACAGTGGAAGAACAGGAAGAAACCTCTGGTAGAACCTGGCTCTGTACAAGCGGTTATCTCCTACGACCGTCTCGGGGGTCTGAGAAGACAGAGACGAGACAGCTTGGAGGATGCTCGGTGACTTTGAGCATCATCTGGACCAATGTTACCCATCCAGCCGGGGGCATTGTAGTTGAGCAGGGTACCAGACCGTGTGGAGCTTCTATGGGGAGAAAAATACTGAGAGAAAACTGGGTTAACAATTGCAATAACAGCAGAAAAAAATATATCTGGAGAGTAGTACAAAAGAAAAGTAGAAGAGGGAAGAAAAGTGGTCAGTCTGTCCTCCAACAGTCTAAACCTATAGAAGCATAACTACAAAAATAGCTCAGGATAACCTAAGCCACTAACTATAAGCTTTATCAAAAAGGAAGGTTTTAAGTCTAGTCTAGAATGTCTGCCTCATAGACTAAAACTGAGAGCTGGTTCCCAAGGAGAGGAACCTGATAACTAAACATCTGCCTCACATTCTACTTTTAGAAATCCTAGGAACCACCAGTAGACCTGCATTCTGAGAACAAAGTGCCCTGTTAGGAACATAAGGAACAATCTATGATTATTAAGGCTTTATAAGTATGGAGGAGGATCTTAAACTCTGTTCTGTATTTAACTTGGAGCCAATGGAGAGAAGCCAAAACAGGAGAAATGTGATCTCTCTTTTTAATATTCATCAGAACTCTTGCTGCAGCATTTTGGATCATCTGAAGGCTTTCAATTGCATTTTGTGGACGTCCTGATAATAAGGAATTACAGTAGTCCAGCCTTGAAGTAACAAATGCATGGACTAGTTTCTCTGAATCACTCCTGGACAGGATGTTTCTAATTTTAGCAATATTCCGGAAAGATAGAAATCTTAGACACATAAAGGCTGCATCGCTATATATATATATATATATATATATATATATATATATATATATTCAGAGCTGATGTTTAGACCTTCTCCTTGAGGATTTTTAGATAAAGAGGAGAAGTCATGGTTCAATTGATTATTGTAAGTCTTCCAAGTTCTGAAGAAGCAAAGCAACCCAAACATCTTTTGACAGTTTGTATGATGTTTTATAGCTCAGATGTAACAGGAACCACACCTTCAAAAAGTTATACTTTTGTCTCAATTCAATTCGGTTCAACTTCAAAAATACTTTATTGATCCCAGGGGGAAATTAAGTGTTGCAGTCGTTCATACTAATTAATTAATTTCTTAAGAAGTTGTTATAGATCATTATTTTCGTGGGCAGGAAAGATTTCCTATAGCGGTTTGTGTTGCAACAAAACTGAAGAAGAAGCCTCTGACTGAAGACACTGTTGTTGTAGGATAATATAATAAAGCTGATTCTCAGTATTGTCCATATTTTATTTTTTTCGTTTTTATGAAGAATCCTTATTTGCATTACATCTCCAGTAGTTCCACAGATTTTGCAAGACCTGAACCAGCGTTCTTAATCAGATTGTTGAGCCTTTTTAAGTCCCTATGCTGTTACCGCAACAGATGATCGCTGAAGAGATTAGACTGTCCACAATAGAGTTGTAGAAGAATTGCAGCATCTTGTTGCAGACCTCAAATGACCTAAATAAAATAAAAAAGAAACCTAAATATAAGGACCTAAGGTTTCTCATAAAACACAGTCTGCTATGTCCTTTCACTGTTGAGTCTCACTGCCCATGGAACATTTCACCAAATCCTTCAACCATCAATATGTTTTTTTGGTAAATGTGTGACGAGCCTTTACGTTCAGTTTGATTGACAGTGACGCTTTAAAACTATGTTTGCCCAGTCTTTTTGTCATTGTTGATTCTTGAACACGGAGCTTAATTGAGGCCTGTGGCGCTCTAGATGTTGTTCAGGGTTCATTTGTGACCTTCTGGAGTCTCCCTTGGAGTAAATTTACCGTCCAGTCACTTCTGGGAAGGCTCACCAGTGTTCCATGTTTTCTGCGTCTCAGGATAATGGCTCTCACAGTGGTTCCCTGGAGCCTCAAAGCCTTAAAGCCTTAGACATTACTTTGTAACCCTTTCAAGATTGGCATACAGGTGAAACAAAACAAAAAAAATACAACATTGGGCAAAAATTCCTTTATTTCAGTAATTCAACTCAAAAGGTGAAACTAATATATGCTACAGACTCATTACATGCAAAGGGAGAAATGTGAAGCTTTTATTTGTTATCGCTATGATGATTGTGGCTTGCAGTTCATGAGGACCACAGATAATAATTCTCAGAAAATGTAAATATTGTGAAAAGGTTCAATACTTTAGGCTCAAAGTGTCACATTCTGATCAGCTATTTAATCCAAAACACCTGCAAAGAGTTCCTGGTCCTTTAAATGGTCTGTCCGTCTGGTTCAGTAGGAATCACAATAACAGGGAAAGCCAAAAAAAAGTAGTAACAAGAAGTTGGACGTTCCCAATGTGCTGCATCAAAGCACATTAATATAGATTTATGTGGAAGGGAAAAGTGTGGAAGAAAAAAATTGAACAAGTAGCAGGGATGAGAGGAATTTTTGATGAGAGCAAGTTTTACATCTCATTTGGAAACCAAGGTCCCAGAGTCTAAAGGAAGAATTGGAGAGGAACACAATCCAAGATGCTTAAAGTCCAGTGTGAAGCTTCCAGTCTGTGTTGATTTGGGGAGCCATGCCGCAGCTCTATGGAGATGATGACTTCATTAAGACTTGGTAAATGGCCACACTGCCAAAAGAGTGATCAAGGGAATACTAGGCTTGATTGGCCAACAGACTTGCCTTATCTGAACCATAATCTATGGAGCACTGACAAGAGAAAAATGAGAGACATGAGACCGAACGATGCAGAAGAGCTGAAGGCGGCTATTGAAGCATCCTGGTCGTCTATAACACCTCAACATGTTCTGAGTACTGAGTAATTCATGATTATACTTTTTAGAGGACTGACATTTCTTTGTTTAAAAACCTTGTTTTATTGATTTCATTTGATTTTCTAGTTTTTTTTAATAATTTTTAATTCGGGGTTTTCATAAACTGTAAGTAATAACCAACACAATTATAACATATAAATGGGTGAAATATCTCACCTTGCATCTAATTACTTTATCTAATTTATTAGTTTCACATATTAAGCTGAATTACTGAAATAAATTAACTTTTGCAAGATTTTCAAATTTTTCAAGTATGACTTTTTTTCTCATCTGTTCTTGACGTTATTAAGATTTAATAGTGTGCTGCTTGAAGTCTTTAAGCCTACTTCATGTTTTGGAACAGGTTTTCCAAAAGGGATTTCTTGTTCAGGCTTATCATTATTTTCACCAACTACATCCAGGTTTCCATAATCAAGTCTGGATGTAGTTAGTAGAAATAAGCCAAAGGAATTGTTTAACCAGTTATTACATGTTTTATCATGGGCCAGTTATATTTCTACAAAAGTCCATGTTGGTTTGGATAGCTTTTTTGATGATCTGTGACATTTAACTGAAACAGAGGAGCAAAAACAGAAGAAATCTGTATATATGAATGTGTTATTTCACAGCACTGCAGCTGTGAATTGCTGTTAACTTTGAAAAATGTGTTTGATTTTGTGGTCAAAACCGCCTTAGATTTTGAGAAGTGGAATGGAGTAGAACATTTTCCACACTTCACTGTGTTTTATTACGTGACAAAAGATTGCTCTGCAAGAATACAGACATATATCATGTGCCAGTGGATAAAAAAAAGGAAATTTATCCAGATAATGTATATTATAGGATATATTCCTTCCAAACACATCAAATGGAAGAACTGATTGAACAAAAAATAATTAGGGACGAGCTTCTGTCACATTATATGCTACTCATCTTAGGTCAAATACTGTACTGCTGTTTTTAACTATATGAAATGTAGCGAACCAAAAAGCAAAGTACATGGTAATAGAACACAGGAAAGACAAACCGGTGTAGAATAGAATAGACCATTTCAACACCAAGAAGTTTAAACAATATATGGTTAAACATATTTATAGTGTTTTTGATTTTACCTTGCAATTATTAGTTGAGTTCTAAAACTTTCTAGGGAAATCCTTGATAATAAAAAAGATTTAAAAAAATAAAACCACACAGTCCAAGAGTTAAAAGTAATTTTGATCTGCTTGTTTATGTGGTCACATTAGGTGTAAAGCTTTATAAGGGACAGCAGGCAAATTATCAGTCAGTGTTAACCTAGATCAAATCAAATCAAACTTTATTTATAAAGCGCTTTTCCAACTACATAGCTTCTCAAAGTGCTTTACAGGTTAAAATGACCCCACAAACCCCACCGTTCCCAAACCCAAAATAAAATCATCATCACAAATAATTTCCTACTTTGATCAACACAGTTTAGCCACAGTATCTAAAATTAAAATAATAGTAGTATATCGTTTTAAAGAGTTTGAACACTAAAGTCAAAATAATCACATTTGTTATCTTTTAAAGACAGGGGAGCTTGAAAGAATCTCAAAATTGTGACATAAATGAATAAAAATGTCTCTTTAGTTTTCAAAGCAGTAATGTTAAAACACGCTTTTCTGTGTTTTTATTATTTTTTTTGGAAACATGCATCTTTCAAGAGGAAGACACCAAATGTCAATGGTCAAATGTCTTATGTAACAGAAGCCCGAATCACTATGTTCAAATGCAGAAAACAGACCAAGTGAGCACCCTTACCTTTCCTAAAGATAATCTATGCAGGAAAGAGTTGAACTTCATGAAAAACCAACATATTCACTTCACCAAACACATTGTTAAACTTTGAAAACAATTTTGCTCCAAGATAATGAAACAATGTGATCTAAAGGCTGAGGGATAACATCAAAACGCATTTGACTATACTTGATTAAGTCTCGGCAACTAATTCTTTTTTTTTCTTACTTTGGGAATTTATATTTGAGCTGGAGACTTTGCTTTCACAACTTTCATCTTGGGGAATGTTGTTTTGGGCACATTTGAATTGAGTGTGCAGTTACTAAACTTTCTTGCTCTTTCAATTGCCTTGTTGTGGTTTTTTGTTTTCCATGCCTTTTGCCTTTTAAATTTTACTTAGAAATAAATGCAATTATGATGAGCTACAGTAGGGCTGGGGAATTAATCGAATTTTAGTAAAAATTGTGGTATTGAAAAGCTCAATCACAATTAATCGTGGGGTGTGTTTTAATCGTTATGCCAACTGAACAATCCAGCTGAAGCACTGCCGTGTTGTCAAGCTAACTGGTCAATCAACTAGCAGAAAAAACGTGCTACTTAAAAGCAGCAGGCCCATACTGGTAGGTAAAACGAAAGTGCTGTGTCAAAAGTGTATGGCTGGTGAAGAATATTTAAGGAAAATGGACAACAGGGAAGATTATAAAGATGACCAAATAAAATAATAAAGCACGGCAATGACATTGTGGAGAGAATTGGCAATATGAGCTGAGTGGTTTGGAAATAGTTTGGATATTTCAGAGAGGACAACAGCTAGACTACACCGATCTTTAAAATCTGCCGACGGACCATTTCAACAAAGTTAGGTAATACAACCAATCTGTTTAATCATCTGAAGTCCTATCATCCATCTGAGTAAAATGAGATGCACACAATTTTGAAGTGATGTGATTTGGTTAGCAATACAACAGTAGCAGGACGCACACTCTTTATGCAACACCAACAGTGAAGGCTATGTATAAATGTTTTTATTATTGTTGTTTTGATTAGACTAAACCAAATTGAAAATCGAGATCGTTCCATATGGTGAAAATAATCGGGATTATTTTATTTTCATAATCGCCCAGCCCTAAGCTACAGGTTTGAACAACAAAGGAAAATTGCCATTTGTGCTGTTCAGACAACATCAACTTGAAAAACACGGGAATAAAATAGAACAGGACTTTGGTTTAAAGAGGCTTATCCTAAGCTTACTGATATGGTTCGAAATAGGATTACATTTAATAAATGGTGGCTTTCAATTACATCTAGATACTGATGTTACTATTAAAGTCATACTTATTTTATCGGTAATCTATTTAAATGATTAGAAATTCAGACTCCATAATACATGTTAAAAGAAAAAAAAAGAAACATTTACACTACTCCTCTATCTTTATTTGAGTCATTAAAACACACTCATTTACAGATCAAGGACACTATCATATAGATTCAATAACAGAAAAAGCAGGTGCCATGCATTTCCTCATCTTAAAAGATGACACTTTTAAGACCACGGACCATAACAATAAAAAATGTATGCTTGGGCGTGAAAAGGCAAACCTTCAGGTAAAGTTTTAAATGAGGTAAATATATAATGTGAAACAGTGTGAAGACACTAAAATGGTGTCAGAGTGAAAGGTGAGAGGAATTTCCTCCTTTCTTCAAATGCTTTCAAGCAGAGGCAGATAGACGTATAGGTAGGCAGTGTGGGGTGAAGGTGTGTGCAATTATTCATCCATGCACACATATATGCAGCATCTGAGCAGAGGTGAGAAAACTAAAGGGGGTCTGCTGCATTTATTTAAAAACTTTCAGGAGCGAAGCCATTGCTCACCCGAGGCTCTTATCTCAGCGTCGCCTCTGGGCTCGGGGTGTGACAGCCTTAATGTGCCAAAATAAGAGGCAGACTGTATTCTGCTGCCGGCTCACGCTTTGGGAAAGACAGAGACACCCAGGGAGGGAAGTGGGCGAGGGTATTCATAGAAGGGTTTTAATGGCTCTGGTCATCTTTTATCTACTTTCTGTTGAAAAAAAAGTCCTGTAACCTACATCTGGTGAAACACGAGAAAAAAAAGCCTACTGGATATTAAATAGAGCTGGAAAAGCTCAGGTACAAGTCACAACAAGCACTGGCCTTTCAGGGTAGGTTAAACAGCATTTTATAATAATATTCAGTCATTTCCATTTAGTATAAATGTGAAAAATTTGTTGTAAATATAAAACAAGATAGTTTATTTCATATGTTTTTATTTCAACCAAAATCAAGCAAAACTTCCTATTGCTTCTGGAGTGCAGCTTTATGCAAGGCATTATGATGGTTTATTCAGTATTTTTTCAAAAGGTTGCTGTAAGCCTCCGTGGCTGATGATCAGCGCCGATGCTCTGATGCGGGAATCTCTCTTCTCCCTGTTTTGTTTCAGCCTCCGGAGCACAGGTGCAGTGCCGCTCTCACTGGCCCACGGACAGTCACCTGCTGCTGGGGTACGCTGCTGCCCTGGTTGGAAATCTGACCAAGAGATCAGCACATATTCAGGTTAGGCACGAACCCAAAGAATGAGAACTACAGGACACACCAGAAGAGATCTGTTAGGATAAAAAGGTTTGTTCTGCCTAAAGCATTGCAGGGAGTCAGGATTTACAGGAAACTCATGGTTTTTACGTTTAACTAGAGTAGCTCTGTACAAGAACTCTGCATTTTAAAAATAGAGTTCTTTTACTTGGGTGTGAATAAAAGAATTTTACAATGCAAAATCATAAAAAAGTTGATATAATGTAGGCTTTTGCAAATTTCCCATAATTTGTAACGCATAAAAGCACAGTTTTCAGTCGTACAATATTAGATGAAAAGGAAAGTGACGCATATGAAAATAGCGATATACTTTTCCATGCAGCTCACCTCAGCAGTACCTTCTAAAACTAGATTACAGCTCCAAGGTTTTGGGGTGTGTATCTGCCACCTTTTTTGGATCATACTTCTTTGAAAAATAGCCGAAGCTCAGTCCGTTTGGACAGAGAGCCTCTGTAAACATTAGTGTTCAACCTTTGCTGTAGATTTTCCACTTTAGCCATGTATTTAGCTCCACATGTTTTCCCATCAAGTTTGACCAGGTTCATGTACTACCATGAACCGATACTTAAAATGTAGAAACTCTGCAATAATTTTACATATATTTGTTTACTTTTTTTTACGTTTTTTTTTATGGTCATTCTTATAAATTTTTTCTTATTCACCATCATTTGTTGTAACAGGAAGAGAAAAAAAGTATTGAATTGATTTGAAAAAAGTGGCATCGCTGCATCCCTAATTATATTTAAAACATGTAATTTGAAGGCATTACACAATATATTTTTTATTTTTCCAGTGGGTAAAATGTATTTTTTTTATTTCCAGCTGCCAGTAGCATATTACTGACTTCCAGCAATCCCTCTTTCAATACAAAGGAGTTGTGCCCATCTTCTCTCCATTTGAGATACAAGAACCTTGATCAGATCTCTGCCAATGGCCAAAGCTTGGGACATACAGTCAATAAATTATAATATGCCTTCTGATTAGGCTTGTTTGTCAGGTAAAAAGTACTTTCTGAAAATAACTTTTTACCAGAAAATTATTAAGCTCCCATTTCCTGTGATAAAACTGTAATTCTATATTGATCTATAATATAATAATGTTAAAAATTGTGTTTTCCTTAGCTGTATGCTGAAAATCCTCATAATTAACAGAAATAAAGAGTAGTTAATCAAATTCATGTGCCTCACTTAGTGTACGGAGTTATTAAAAATTAATGAACTTTGTAAAAATATTCTGATTTATTGAATGGGTTTTTAGTTGTTGTTGTTTGTTTTTCTTTACCAAAGCCTGCTTTAAACTTCTTTACAACTTCCCCCTGATCTGTGTTACTTTGTCTTCAAAATGTTGCCTGTTTATTGACCTCTGACCAACATCTGAGTATAATGATTTGTTGTGGTGGAGTTGGATCCAAGTGCAAGCAAGACAGGGTTAGCCGCTTTTATTCGGGAAATTGCAGAAGGAAGACGCGTGAGAGAACAGACAGAAAAACAGAGAAGCTCAAGGAAACTCGCACAGGGCAAACAAACAGTGGAAGATGGATAATGATCACTGGGCAAGGTAACAGAACAATCTGTCCAGAACTGTATATATTTGTTCACCACACTTTTTCAAGCAAAGTTTGAAGTTGTTGATGTGGAATCATTATTTTAAGACATAGTCAGGGTGGTAAATCATAATAATAAAGCAGTATCAACTTAGATGTGTCTGTGTTCATTCAACCTGAAGACTTGGTAGCACAAACGTCAGGGACACCATCTGGCTCCAGGAACTCTGACCTGGTAAGATAAGCTCCAGTCTTACAGGGGAGACGCCGCATACTTCATAGGAGGATTATAAGAATGTCATCAACCAGTATATAATGTGCATTTAGACTCATGGGTTGCTGCAGAGCCCTGATCTACAGCTTTTCTTATATCTGCTCTTTAGGGGTACAGCCAATCAGGAATAAGTGTCGCTCCTACATTGACTGCTCTGCAAACACCAGCCAAAAGTATATCAAGTTGCAAAGCAGAGAGGTATTTTAGCATCCCAAGCTGTATTTTCTTTCAGATGTCTTATTGTTTAGTTATGTTTCGCAGAAAAATAATAATAAGCGAATCCATGAATATTGAACCACAAAAAGCCGGTGGTCCACTGTATAACAAGTTGCAGTAAAAGGTTGGATTATAGTAAAATGTAAAAATATAATGGGATGTGAGATCTTTTTTATGGTATAACTATGAACAAAGAGGAGAGTAAAAGATGGCTGTACCATGGGTTTGAGCCGAGGTCAGTTGGTCCTGATTTTCTCCCATCGCTCTTCTTCTTCTCTGGAGCACCAGATGCAGCTCTGCTTCCCCAACATTTCTGCCGATGCCCCTCCTGGAGGGCACCCTGTGGAGGTGCTGCCGTTTAATGTTGTCCTAAAAAAACAGGCATTAAAACAGCACAACAAAACACATTTTTTGTAAAGTCAGTAGCTGTTAGTATTTAGGGAATTAGGAGAGCTCATAAAGTATTACCAGCATTCCCTTTAACTCCAAAACAGCGGATTTCCTGTTTTCACTTCTCTGGTCCTATAGGAGAATATGGTATTTGACAAGTAAATGCTATGTTTAAAGTCATATCATAGTTGTTCTAAAATAAAAGAGAAAACAAAACTACAGCTGACCCTCCATGTGCTGTCTTCTTCCTGAAAGCAGAGAGGAAGCAGACATCCACAATAGTGAGTTCGTTTTATCTTTAAATTAGCGTTGTTTATTACACCGAGCATGTATGTTTACCTGAATTTTCTGTATGGGCCTCAGTACAATGCCTTTTCTTATTCTCTCAATCATTTCCTCCACTGCATTTGCTTTAATGTTCGTCAGTGATGCTGGCTCTGAAGACAAAGTCAAATTACATACGTTGCATCACGTAAAAGAGGCAGGAGAATAACTGTGTTAAAGACGTCATTTTTAGACGAAGCATTGGATGAATATGGATTGCTTTTATTAACACCAAAATAATAAACTGAGTTCTTGCTTAAAACCCCTATGTCTTAGATTGTAAATTGTTATGCAGTAGAAAAAGCCCAAAACTCACTGTTATCTACTCCAATGACTCCTTTCTTCCTGCTCCTGAGGAAATCCTGTAAGCTATAAAGATGTGGAGAAAGGAAACTTACAGTACTTTAATATTGGGACCTTTTATTGCACTATATAACCAGAAGTATTCATCTTCTGCCTTCACACATTACTTTTCATTCTGAATCCAGGGTGGTTATTATGTGGGCCCACTCTTTGCGCCTATAACAGCAGGATGAATGAATGAATGATCTAATTTTACTTGAAATATATCACATATTCTACCAACAGATTATTTTTGCAGAGCATCATCAGGGCGTTATTGAACCTTTAGCTTCTTCTACAACCAGAAAGAGTGAAGGTGCTACAACCACTAGGGCTTACTTTCTAAACACTGCGTTCAAGGCTTTCCACAATGCTTGGGGAACGTTTTAAACATTTTTCCTAAAAACACACTGCATCTGATGCTTTGCATTCAGCCTGGTGATGTAAAGCCTGGATGTAGCTGTTCAGCCACGGAAACCCTTCCATGAAATGCTATGTACCCTGTTTTCCAGCTAATCTGAAGGCCAATTGAAGTTTGGAGGTTTGTAGCTATTTAATCTTTATAAAGTAAGGATCTTGGCATAATATGTCCCTCAGAACCATTTTACATTGCCTATTCTGCTATTTGGCTGAAGTGCTGCAAAATTGTAATTGCTTCCACGTTTTAATAGTACAAATAAAAGTTAACCATGAAATGTTTACTAATTGGGAAACTTTGTGACTGAGGTTAATGCAAAGATGACTGTACACATGTGGCCATGGAAGTAATCGGAAATTTGAATTCAACAATTTGTAGAAGTAATTAAATATACTTTTAGCAATATAGTGCATGTTTTAATTTGGCTTTTAAAAGGAAAATCTATAACACTATTTCAATCTTCATGTCTTGGAAGAGAGAAGCTTATATTTAGGTAGACATACTTGATAACATTGGTGGATGGGGGTGGAGGAGGTGGTGGGGGGGGAGGAAGAGGTGGAGAAGGAGCAGGAGCAGCTGCTTTCTCTAGATCTTTGTTTTTGTCCTCCATGTTCTTTGTTTCCTGTAGCTGTTTCACTATAAAGAAAGACATTTGTTCAACTTCATATGAAACATTGCTAACATACAGTGAAGTAAAGTATTTAGTCAGCCACCAGTTTTGCAAGTTCTCTCATTTTAAAAAATGAGAGAGGCCTGTAATGTTCAATATAGGTATACCTTAGTTATGAAAGACAAAATTAGAACAAAAAATTTTCAGAGGTTAAACGTTTTCTAAGTCTTAGCAAGGCTTTCACACACTGTTGCTGGTGTTTTGGCCCATTCCTCCATGTAGATCTTCTCTGGGTCAGTGATTTTTGAGGCTGTCGCCGAGCAACACGCACTTTCAACTCCCTCCAAAGATTTTCTATGAGGTTGAGATCTGGAGACTGGCTAGGCCACTCCAGGAACTTTACAAAGCCAGTCCTTTGCTACCCAGGTGATGTGTTTGAGATCAATGTCATGCTGAAAGACCCAGCCATGTTTTCACTCAAAATGTCAAGATACATGGCCCTATTCATTCTTTCCTTTACACGGATCAGTCGTCTCAATCTCTTTGCAGAAAAACAGCCCCAAAGCATGATGTTTGTGCCCCCATGCTTCATAGCAGGTATGGTGTTCTTTGGATGCAACTCAGAATTATTTCTCATCCAAACAAAAAAAGCAAAGTTTTTACCATAAGGTTCTACTTTGGTTTTATCTGACCATATGACATCCTCTTCTGGATCATTCAAATGCTCTGTAGCAAACATCAGACGGGCCTGGACATGTACTGGCCTAAGCAGGGGTGTACGTCTGTCACTGCAGGATTTTAGTCCCTGGTGGCTTAGTGTGTTACTGATGGTAGCCTTTGTTACTTTGGTCCCAGCTCTCTGCAAATCATTCACTAGGTCCTCCTGTGTGGTTCTGGGAATTTTGCTTACCGTTCTTGTGATCATTTTTACCCCACAGGGTGATATCTTAAAAGGAGCCTCAGATTGAGGGAGATTATCAGTGGTCTTGCATGTCTTCCATTTTCTAATAATTGCTCCCACAAGAGGATTTCTTCTTGGCCCATTTAAGGGCTCCGGGATGGACACTTAAGAAACATGTTCAAGATAAAGTGTTCTTCCAAAATGATTTAACCTTGTCATTAAAAAAAACAACATTTTGCTTAAATGTCAGAATGCCTATATGGAATGTGTTTCACTTTCCTGTATTGCAAAGTTACTATGTACTATTTTCTAATGGCCGGCACGATAAAAGTGAATGACTGAAAAGTAAGGTTGCCATCTAAATACTAATAAGTAAAAGAATTGTGTAAAAATGAAGACAGGCTATCATGGCAGTTCGGAAAAGCAAAAGAAGCAAGAAGAAAAAATGTTTTAGAAAAATTGCCAAAAGTGATAGATTTTTTGTGATGCTGCAGAGTGACATTACTGAAAAAATCTATGTTAATGCTGCTAAGGAACAGCAAGAAGTTGCTGTTATTGCTGGTGTTGTGTTCTAACAAAACAGCATACCCATCAGAATGACATACTTTCAATTATTGCGCATGCAGAGCAGAAAAAAACAACATACTTTTCCCTTTGGCGTTTAAAATCTGTTCACATCAACTTAAATTATATATATATTTTAGGTTTAGGTTAAGGCATTTAAAAGAAAGTATATTTGTCCGTCTGTGAGCTTAGGGTTAGGAAATAAAACTTGTGGGTTGGTTAAAACCGGTTGGATAACTCCAGTTACAGTATGCTATTCTGACAAAGTATGCTGTTGTGTCAGAACACCGGCCCTCTGGCCAAAAAAGCTGAGAGATAAAGTGTGAAAAGGACCAGTTCAGGTGAAGCACAGAATTATTCTTCCAAATCAAGAGTGGTGTAGATTCACAGTTTTAATTATTACATGCAAATCAGCGATGGAGAAAAAGATTTACCAGGTCCTGGTAAATGTACAGGCAAAGAAAGGATTTGTGTTTCCATTGCCGTTTGTTTGGAAACAAGGAGAAAAATATTCAGCTTGGTGTGGATTGTTTCAATTATTGGAAAAAACTTGCAACCCATTTGAAACAGTATAAAAGGTCTGCTGAACATGTCACAAACATGAATACCTGGCACACAGTGTTAAAAAAAAACTACAGACAAGAACAGCTCAACCAAGATCTGATTGCTCTTGAAGTAATTTGCTGAAGAGAGATTTTAAGAAGATTAGTTGCAATTGTGAATGGTCTAACAGAACGTAGTCTTGCATTTCGTCGACGTTCAGAAAGGTTGTTTGAATCTGGCAATGGCCATTTCCTTGGGGAAGTAGAAATTACGGCTCAGTTTGACCCTGTCATGCAGGAGCATTTGGAAAGAATTCATGCAAAAGAGGTCAGTGACCACTACTTACTTAAGCATGCACATTCAAAAAGGAGTCTGTTCCTCCTGTTACAAAGCACACAACTGATGCAATTGTGGAGAGAATAAAGAAGCCAAATATTATGCAATAATCATGGACTGTATTCCAGACTTCAGTTACAAAGAGTAATATGGCAGTGGTACTACGAATTGCATACTGTGAGACCTGAAAAGTTATTTCCGTTTAAGAGCACTTTGTTGGTTTTCTTCTGGCACCATGACATAACTGGAAAAGGTTTATGGAGTCATGTTTAGGGTATTAAAAAATGCTAGACTTGGATCTTTCAGACTGTCAACGCCAGTCATATGATAATTGCAGTAAAATACAGGAGGTCCAAAAGAGAGTGTTTGGAACTAAACAGGAGAGCATTATATGTTCTTTGTGGTAGTCACATATTGAACCTTGATACTGGTGATGTAGCCAAGTCATCTGTGACATCCATCAGCTTCTTTGGTCTATTACACTCTGTGCAGCCCTCCTGTTCTTCGCTGGACCATTCTCAGGGAGCATGTCAAAGACTTTTCAGTGAAGGCATTATCAACAACGAGGTGGAAGTGTCGAGCTGAAGCTGTTAAAGCTGTTCGGAACCAGATACCGGAAACCCTGAAGGCACTGGCTGCTCTTATGGAGTATGCAAAAGAGAAAGGAGATGCATTGGTTCTCTTCTTTTATGGTGAGTACCATTGTGTTGTACAATGAATTGTCCCAGATGAATAAAATAAGAAAGCTCATGCAGAGGCTCAAAGTTTCACTGGAGACTATAGGGAATGAAATCACAGCAGTGATAGAATTCCTTCTGGACTTCAGAGAATGTGGATTCAACTCTGCCAAAACAGATGAGGTGGAGATGAATTGACCAGAGGTGCATCAGAAAATGCAAAAAGAAAGCTTCAGACTGAGGCAAGAGAGCAAACCTAGCAAACTACAGAAAAAAGCTTCAGAACAGAGTTTTTCCCGCCTCTTGTAGATACAGCACTTCTCAATTAAAATGAGAGATTTTCATACTTGGAAACTTTCCATAAGTTGTATAGATTTCTCTATTCTACTAAGTTCAATAGAGGCACATTGCAGGCTGGAATATAGGATGCTGGAAAAAATGGAGTAAGCAATGAATGATGGCGATACTGATGCAGGGGACCAAAAAAACTAAAGAGACTGAAATACTCAGTTACATATGCAAATCCTTGTCATCTATCCAAATTTGAGTCCAAATAGCTATTAGCCCTGAATTCCACTAAAGGCACTCCGCTCTGCTCCGCCCCGCCACGCAGGTCACCCCGCGTTTCTCTGCCGTCGTTAATTTGTACTGCATGCGCCACCCACCTCCGCTCAGCTCCGCTCTGGAGGAGCCCAGAAATACGAAAGTCAGATCAAAACTATTCATACTTGGAAGACAAACAGAAAACAACAGCTACTTCTCTGTATTAACATTCTTTGTCAAGATATCTCCCCTATCAGAATGAGCTTCTCTTCATCCATGTTATCCTCCTGATTTTCTGTCATACACGAAGATGACGTCTTGACCCATTCACCTACTGCAGGAAATGACCAGATTTCAGAATTACGTAAATAAGTTGAAAATTTTTTTATTTTATTCTGTGTGTAAATTATGTATAAACCCACACAATTATTTTAGACAGCATATATATGCATTTAAGTCAGATATTATTATACCTATGCATACAAAGGAAAATAAGTTTGTCTCTGCTGATTTATTTGGAAAAACCGGATGGTCTGCATGTTCGGTATCCTGTGTGGTGATTTTTATTTGTGTAGATTGACTGCGATCTTGCTCTGGCGTCCGGCAAAAATCAATTCAATCCTATTTTTGCCAGAGGGCGAAACGGAGGCCGGCGCCCTGTGCCGCACGGCGGCGGTAGTGGGAATGTTCTTTTTCATTACAATGGGGTCGGTTTTGCTGCGGCGTGCGTTGCGGAGCGGAGCGTATGAAGTGGAATTTAGGGGTTAGTCTCCTACTCATTCTTCCTGTGACAGTAGCTTCAGGTGAGAGAGCTTTATCAGTACTAAAACATAAAGCATCAAAATATACCTAAGTTCTACTAAGTCACAATAATCTGCACTTGCTGTTATCTCCATTGAGTGTGTTGTCATGAAATCACTGGATATGGAATCAATGATAACCAGACTTCTGTTAGTCATAAGTCTGTCATAAGTCAGATTTTAGAATGGTTATTTCTTTAGTATGTCTATAAACTATAAAAAGCTTAAGCTTATAGCGATGACATTACCAAAGTATAGATTTTGAATTGCTTTTACAACTAGGGATGCAACAATACCACTTTTGTCAAACCGATACGATACCAATATGTAGATCAGAGTACTTGACGATACCGAGTAGCTTTGCAAATACTTGTACCACACCAATAAAATGCAATGATTTGGAAAACAGGTTTCATTTTCTTTATTTTGACATTTTTTTGTGAAGTTATTGCGTTTCCACATTTTAAGTAACGGTTCATGGTATCAGTTAACTTTAACCGATACCGATCTGAGTACATTAGATGTATCAGGGCCGATACCCGATGCCAGTATCTGTATCGGTGCATCCCTAGTTACAACCCAACTCAATTACAACCCAAGGTTTGCAATCTATTTCACCCATCCACTGAAGCTGCATTGATAAAGAAAACAAGACAGATTCAAGCAATATAAATTAAATGATGATAAAGAATATACTGAGGAAAGAAAGGAAAATAGTGAATAGAAGAGGAATGACAGAATTGAAGGTGCCGAGGGGAAGAAGAAGAGAAAGAAAATAAAACCATTCAAGGGAGATAATGGGAAAAGAGACAGAGAAGGACTGTATGAGCAAAGGCAGAAAATAACAAATTGTTACATAATTACTCCTGTGATTCCACAATTACAGAATTGTAGTTTTTTTATGTTTCCCGTTTAAGGAAACCATAAAAATTAAGACAGGAGACAGGAGCTCCTCATTACCTCCTAACAGAGAGAGAGAGGGCTATAAATTAATACATGCATGAAATATATTGTTTTTGAACAGAAGTAAATATTTTATAGAAAATAAACTTTTAAAGCCTTCAAATGTCTTCTTTTATTCAGATGCAGTTTTTGACATCGGATCAGGACAGCCCTGCTGTCTAAAGATTGGATCATTGAAGAAGTTACAAAGTTTTTTTTCTAAGTAAAGATTGAAAAGGGCTGTAGAGGGCCTCATGCTTTTTTTTTTGCCTTGGGTCCCCAATCTGCTAAATCTGCCATTGATTCGGGGTGGTTTCTTTCTTTCTTTCTTCTGTTCCAGTTTCATTTTTACGTGGGTGTGATTTTTAAAAAAACATTTCAGGCAACAATTGCAGGATCTTAATGGGTTCTAAACATGAAACTCTTTAGCTATTTCTCTCTCAAAAAATGTGAAAGTATAAAATACCAGAGGTACAGCTTTTGAGATGCATTTGTTCATTTGCAAAACTCACAATATATCCTGTTGCTTTTGGATTTCTCAGTTAACGTAGAATGTTTTGGAAGATGCCTATCGGCGGTAACGGTTTATATTGGTATCTGAAATAAAGATTTAGACTATATCTGCAAAAACACAGCCAATATTGAACATCTCTAGTTGTTACCTTCCTCTCTCAGCTCTGCTACTGATGTGTTGGCCTGAGACAGCTGACCCTCCAAAGTCTTCCTTTCCTCCTCACTCTTCTTCAGCTGCTCTCTCAGGTCCTGCAGCTCACCGTCGTCGTGCTCCTCGGCACCTGTTCTCGGTTTTGTCTGAACGCAAAATACACGACTAACTGATGCAATGGCAAAAGCATTACTATAGACATCGTCAATCTATGTTTCTGTCCCTGTCCTGCATACCTGGTCCTGGTAGTAGTGCTGAATGTTGCACAGGGCTGTGTTGATGCTGTGTATCTGCTTCAGCGCCTGCTGGAGCTGAAGCTGCACGTCTGCCTCAAAGCTGCACACCTCCATCGTGCTCGGTCTATGGGCCGCCTTCTGCTCTGCCAACATCTGATGAGACAAACCAAATCTTACTTCACCTCTAACATTTTCAACAAATCCTTGTAATCATCTGTTTTGAAGGAAATAGAAAAGAAATACATCTACTACAATGAACCACCATTAGAGGAAAATGAAGGGGACTGAATTGCTAGTTGTAAAATGCCTCTCCCCGGGAGGCTGTCACAATGCGGGGAAAATGTTTTCAAACCATGTGTTTTTGACTGAACAATGACTTGGGAGCCGTCATTACTCATTGGCTTCACTGTAGAGTAAGAACCGTGTAAACAGGATGGTTTTTCGGTGAGACAAAGCATCATTATTCTTCCATTATGAAGAAACAATTCTGGCTTTGCCTCAATTCACTGAGAAATTGTGTTTTTTCCTCTCTTTTCATTGTGCCAAATTGATACACCAGATGTAGTTATTAAGTAAAGAATCAAGTTCCAGATAAACATTTGTTTTTGTTTTGATAAAAATTCCATCAAGTGCTTTAATAATACAATTCAACTAATTACAGCTCCATTCAGTTGTCATGCTGAATGTTCTTAGAAACCAGTCCTAGTAAGAATCCATATATATGCAACATTGTCACTGAACTAGTTTAAAAGGAGATTAGCTGGTCCATTAAAAAGAACAAGCTAAAAATTGTAAATGTACGGAAAAGTCACAAATTCCTAAAATGTCCATGAGCCTAATCTGAATTTACACCATCCAGGAATGTTTTATGCCTTCTGCCACCTTCCACTATGTGTTTCAGCTCTTAAAGAGTTTCAGGGCAGTTTTTTGTTTGTTTTTGTTTTTTGTACTGCTCACACCTGTGAGCTGTACATTTATGTTCAAATGATTTTTTGATCTTAGGGCATTAGCATGCTGTTCTAGGCCAAATTAACCCAGTGTCAGTAAACCAGCCTGACAGTATACGGAAGCCCCATGGTGTCTTCTTGTCCGGCCAGATTTTGACACATACAGAATAACTGCATTCCCAGAAGGCTGTGCATTGTTAGTTTTTGTTAGTATTTTCCTATTTTCCGCTGAATATACGAATGCCATTTCGACATTCAGATTACTTTTCAGCTGAATTCTATTTATAGCTTTCAGCCATGTTTACTATTGTGGTTTGACTTTAAGTTGAGAGTTTAGGAGCACTATTTTCTTCTTGCTGTTAAATTTGTAAAGTCCATTTTAAACAGAAAGTAGAAGCACCTTTTTTCTAAACTTTTTTGTAAACTGTAAAACCTTTTTAATCTTTTAGCTAAGTTTAAAAATACTATTGGCAAATATACTTTTTTAACCTTAAACAGTTTTTAAAAAAGCATTTTGTTATTTATGTTTAAATTCATAAAATTGCTGTAGAAAACATTCACCAACAACCTCGAACAAACATAAACTGTTATTAACAACAGCGTTCCTAGATGAAGTTGGTTTAGTTAAATAATCTGTATTGTCTCCTAACAGTTACAAAAACTACAGCAATGAGCTGGTTTTCTGACTGGCTATACAGTTAAGCCCAAAATTATTCAAAACCCTTGCAGATTTTGGTAAAAAATAATCATTTAACATGTTTTCTTCTACGTGAAAGTACATTAAAGTATTGGAGAAGCCCAGGAAGAGTCTCAACTTAAGTCAAATTGTATTATTTAATGCTTGTCTCATCCATCCATCCATTTTCTGAACCGCTTAGTCCCCCTAGGGGTCGCAGGGGGGCTGGTGCCTATCTCCAGCTGTATACCAGGCGAGAGGCGGGGTACACCCTGGACAGGTAGCCAGTCCATCACAGTGCTTGTCTCATTTCCTACCAAAAAAACGTCTTGCTTGAATGAAGGTAATTTCACATCTATATCTGCCAGGGGAATTAATAATTTTGAGTTCAGTTGTTTCATTACAAACTGGTTCTTTAGTGTATTGTTACAGAAGCAGTCAGAAACCAGTCTTTGGAACTCATATTTTATAGTATCTTATATGATTTTTTCTTTCCTTATTGCTTGATGCTCTAAGGCAGTCCTGCATCTTTCACATTTGTGAAATTAACTGGAAGTGTTTGTTTCTAAAACCATTAGCTAGATTAAGTTTAACTAAGTGCTTGTGTTTTTGGATGATGACATTTTAGTTATTTTAAAAAATGGCCAAAATAACTTTTTCTAAACTTTTGTTTATTTGTTGTTCTTGTTACTGGCCAGCAAAATTTGTCTATATATTGTCTATGTCTAAAATAAAATATAAAATATAAAGCATTTCTTAATGTATAAACTCACATATGAAGAGTATGTGAGTTTTTTTTGTATAAAAATATATATAAAACCATCCACTCGCTGTCTCCAATCAGTTAGGCAAGCATTTTTATGAGTTATTATATTATTGAAAAGTAGGAAGTGTGAGCAAAAAAGGGATTTCATTTCTGTGTTTTTAGCCCCAGAACTAACGGAAGCTTCAGATTTGGTGAGGCCTTCATCAGCAACATGCACCAAAAGTCTTTACACGGCAAATTATACCACTCCGATCTTTGGTCCCTCTTCAGAGGAGAGCAATTTTCACACAGCAATTAGCACAGTTATTTCATGAACACACACACACAGCAACACAAAGAGACAAAGACACATGCACACAAAAAAAAAGCTCAAAATTGTTTCCTGTTTGAGGATCCACATCATTATACCACCACGCATGGCGGGGAAGAGGTGTGAATGGTTGTTGTTTTCAAAACACATGAAAACAGACAAATAGCAGTGCATACAAGAGGCATTCAACACATGGGGAGGGGGGTGGGGGTCTTTTACCCTGAACTGAGAGTAAAGGGGCTGAATTGTGCGAGGAGTTGGGGGTCCCTTTCACAGGTAAGGACCCCTGCGAGGCAGCCCATTGTGCGCCTGTCCGGTAAATGGAGGACGCGGCGCACAAAGGCGACAATTGCTATATGCTCAGCAAAACATAAAGGTGTCAGGCGAAGACAGGTTGTGCTTAAAGGCCGCTATTCTCCCGCAGCAGCAATGATGACCACTAATTATGGGGAGGGGAGGGGCGAAATGGGAGGGGAAGGGGAAAGAGATGTTTTGAAAAAAAAAAAAAAGCCTTTATATAAGTAGCAGCTGGGCCAAGAAAAACTGTGCTTGGTATGTGTGCGCGTGTTTGCGTGTGTGCGTGTGTGTGTGTTTGTTTGGGTGTGGGGTTTTCAAGTGAATTGATGTTTTCTCTGTCTGTGTGTGAGTGTGTGTTTTAACTTGTGTGTGCCTGAATGCCAAGCCTCGTTGAGATGGCCGAATCTGACGGTCAGTGTGAAAATGAAGCGCCCACCACCCCCCCCACCCACACTCGTTGACCTGCCACCTCTGTTATACCCTGACACCAACACAGTGTGTGTGTTTGTTCCTGTCCTTTTTCTCACCGCGGCCACCCGAAGGTCAGCGCCAACACCCCTTCTACCTTCCTGTGGCACGACCTGTCACCCTCAACGTCCACAGGTGCAAATGTGTGACAAAAATATTTCTACGGGAAGATGAAAACGCACACACGCACCCACACACCTGATGGGCGAAGACTTCGGCATGTTGCCGGAGGCCCTGCTCCAGCTCCAGCTTCTGAGACATTTCTGTGAACTCCTCAGTGACAAGCTGGGAAACTGGGCACACACAGAAACAAAACAAATGAGAAACCCTGGACAAAAACAGAGACATACTCAATCATGGCCTTTTTTTTATGGTCACCTCTTCCTCGGGAAATGAACATATTAATTAATCCAAAGAAAAAAAGGCTGAATTTGACTTTCATATATCAACGTAGAGGAGCGTGTTGACCATTCATATCTGTGTTCATGGCCTTATGCTGGCCAGTTCCTTTCTCATTTTCTGCCTCAGTTGTTTCAGCACCTCAGATTCTGTGCCTGCTTGTATTTGCAAATATCCAATTATGTGGTGACCCCATGCCACCAAGATTAGATCATTTTACCCTTCAATGTCCATCATTCATCAATGAATTTGATGACAAAGCGCAAAATGATCTTGGATCACCTTTTAAGACATTGAAAATATACTGTAGTTTCTTTACACAACTTTGTGCTAATAATGAGAAGCTTCTGTTCAGAGGCATTTTCGTACATTGACGTTGGTACAGTTTATAAGGTTCCTGACCACAAAGATGAAAGTGGGAAGGTATTAACCAACGTTTATTGTCCTTGTTCTTATTTTTTTTTTATAATCTTGTCTCAAGATAAACAGAGGCTATTATTAGTGCGCATGCATAGCAGTTGCACCCAAAACGTGAAGACAATCATTTGACACAGTTGAGTGTGAAACTTGTTGAAGCGTCGTTTCAAAAATAAACTCAATAATAAATTCTAACAACATTAGCAAAATGAATATGAATGTTTTTTGGCTCATAGCAATATAATGAGCACACATAACATTTCTGACGAAGTGTACAATTTTAAAGGTTTAAGATGAGGCTCTAAATTGTAATTAGTATTAGGGACGGCGTGGTTAAAGACTCTAACTTTACATTACAGCTGTCCTTTTTATTCAAGTTTTCAGACAACACACTGCTTTTAAATGCAACTTTATGTTTGCACTCTGTGTTTCATAAATGATTGATGACTAAGCTTGCGGCAGTAAGTAAAATATCCCACCGCAGCATGCTTGACAATATCAGAAAACAGGGTTTGAATGATAAGAATTTACCTCTTTTGATTTTACTCATGGCCTTGGTCTGCTTGCTCATTTTCCTCAGAATAGCTTCCTTCTCCTCAGCCTCGACAACAAGCTAAAAAAAAACATCAGTGTTAGATTCTATCACTAATCTCCGCTTACTTTTATGTCTCAGATAAATATTTTTTTCTGACCTTTACCATTGCTACTTATATTTTAAACATGCAACCATGTAACCTCTCATCCTGAAATTGAAAATCCAAAATCTACCTAAGGGGTGCAATTGCCATCCCCACACGCACAAAGAGTCTAAAACAGTTGGCATCCTTTCAGCCCACAGGCCACAAAATGACATTACAACATACCCATGTACACACCCACATAGTTGTGTTCAACAACACTACCTGCTCTCTGAGCTGGACCAGCTCTTTGGTCAGTTCTTCCACCTCATGCTCCAGCTGTAGCTTCTCAGCCAGCAGGCCGTCCAATGATGCCTGCAGTGCTAACACAAACACACAAAGAAACAAAGTCAGCCTTATCCTGTTGGATAAAAATTTATTCTCCACATTGCTGTCTCATTACTTTTCAGCGCTTCATTTCCTCAGATTTACAGATTTTCTTTTGAGGATGCATGTGACAAAAACAAGTGCTTAATGCAATAGCTTTCCACCTGTTGTGTTGATGAAAGCTCTGGAGGAGACCTTATCTAAACGTGGTAGCAAGTCTTCAGAACATTTACTGATACTGAGCAAGAGTGAGTGCAGGACTAACAATGGGAGATCTTAGGTAAGCAGAAGAATGGCCAAGCAAAGTTCTGAATCTGCCCTACAATTCCTTATTATGATGACTGGATAAATATTGTGGCAAAATTCAAATTCAATTAAATTCAAAAATACTTTATTGATCCCAGAGGGAAATTAATTGTTGTTGTAGCTCAGTAATTAATTTTTCAAGGAATTTTTGTAGACCATGATGGCTGTGGGGAGAAAGGATTTCCTGTAGCGGTCTGTGTTGCAGCGAAACTGAAGAAGCCTCCGACTGAAGATACTCTGTCGCTGTAGGACTGTCTCGTGGAGAGGATGCTCAGGGTTGTCCATGATCTTTTTAATTTTATGAAGAATCCTTCTTCGCATCATTATCTCCAGTTTTTCCACAGTCGACCCCATTACAGAACCAGCCTTCTTTATCAGGTTATTGAGCCGTTTTAAGTTCCTAGCTCTGATGCTGTTACCCCAGCAGATGATGGACGAAGAGATGACACTCTCCACCACAGACTTGTAGAAGATTTGCATCATCTAGCTGCAAATCTTGAAGGACCTCAGCTTCCTCAGAAAGTACAGTCTGCTCTGTCTCTTTTTGTAGACGGCTTCACTGTTGATTCTCCAGTCCAGTCTATTGTCCAGGTGAACTCCGAGGTATTTGTACTTCTCAACCATCTCCACTTCTTCTCCCATGATGGAGACAGTCTTTGACTTGTCTCTGTTTCTTCTGAAATCTACTATCATCTCCTTTGTTTTGTTCACATTCAAGGTAAGATGATTGTCTCCACACCATGCCACAAACGTTCTCACCAGCTCTCTGTATTCAGCTTCTTCACCATCTCTGATACACCCGACAATTGCAGAGTCGTCTGAGTATTTCTGCAGATGACAGGTCTCTGTCTTATACTGGAAGTCTGAGGTGTATAGTGAAAAGGAATTGTGAGAGTACAGTCCCTTGTGGTGCTCCTGTGCTGCTGATCAGTTGGTTTGAGATACAATCCTTCAGTCTCACAAACTGTGGTATGTTTGTCAGGTAGACATTGATCCAGCTCATTGTTGAGGCCTCCACCTGTGTTTTCAGGAGTTTCTGACAAAGTAAATGTTACCCATGTCTCTGTCTGCTATGAGGAAACTAAATAAAAACCTGAATTATTTCTAATTTCAGCTAAATATGATTTATTGTCACAAGAAATATCAAATATGAAATGACATAAATTATACAAAACCTGGAATTCCATCCAATTAAAAAAAACTCTATTAATATGAAAGTGAGGTTATATGTTTTAGTAATTCAAATTTAGATTAGTTAGTTACTCAGGATTCATGCTCTGTTGTTTAGATTAAAGCAACATCAGAAAATGGAGTCTGGTAACAAGCAAAAAAAAAAATCTGATCATCAAAAAAAAATCAGACACAAATTATGTTGGCTCGGATTGTGTAAAATGTCAACGGAAAGAGATTACACTTCATTGAAAGTATTACTATAATTACTAACAACTTATCAGTGTTTCACATGCAGGAAATATATTTTCTTATCTTTAAAAGGGGAGTGATTAAATATTTGTTGTAATAGACGGCATGATATTAACATTTTGGGCCTGTTTATAAATTGTTTAAATGTGAACAAACCTCACAGCACATGCAAATTATGCAGTAGGTGATTTACCAAGCAGGCACAGGAGAACCCACAGTAAGTTGTGTGCCATCCATCTTGTGCGTTTGCTTATGATGAGTATGAAATGTGGGCGGTTTTTGTCAAAAAGTGCAAAATACTGGAAGAAGCACATGACAATAAGTAGGGATTCCAGACTCAGTGTGATTTAAAAAACATGAAACTGTTTGTGCTCGTTCTTTTTGCACCTATTTTTACCGCCTTTGAAGGGCATGTCTTACCTTTGCACCTCCATGATTCAAAATAGGTTTATTAATGACAAACGAATAATCATCCACACACATTCTAACCCAAAAGTAATTAACACTCCGATGGCCATATACCTGTCTGCTATGTCTTTTTTTTTCCAAAGACGCATCATAACGCACTCAATGCTTTATCTGGAATATAGTGCCTGAACGGAGCATTTACATAGTTTCAGGGTTTTCATCAGAAATATGGTGTGGAATCTGATTCCAATGATGCAAAAAACTGAATGCAGCAGATGTTTTGCTATTAATCCCTATCCTAAACACAGGCTGATCTTTATGTTCTTTGGAAATCCAGTCAAAAATGATGTGATATGTATGCTTTCCCAATAGGAGGGGGTAACATTGACAGCCTCAAAAGCATGGTTAAATCAATGCTAGGTTACAAAGTTCCCCAAAATAGCTATATCTCCTATTTTCTTTTATAGTTTTGGTTCTCTTTTGTAATTTACATTTTTTAGAATTTTTTAATAATCTCTACCTCAGAAATCTTAAAATAAATTTGAGTTTCTATTTTTTTTGTTGACAAGAGAGGCAAAAGCAGAATTCATTTCAATGTAGCTAAATATCTATTCTGTAAATGGCGTTGATTTTAAGCCTATTACTTAAGGTGCCCGGGTCTTTTCTCCTTGGCTTCAATAGTTGAATGATATGCAGGTAAGACCAGAGAGGTTATCACACCATCTACAGTCACTCACTGTTAGAGAAAATGTAATTATTGCCTTGGTCAGACTTTCTTTTCATTTATTTTATTTTCCACATTGGTAATGCAATCACCTGAATTGAGACAAAATAATCTGAATAAAAGAATAACACTTCTTAATTAATCACTATGATTGAAAAGGAGCATGATGAATACGTTCTTACAAGACCTGCCCCTCTCTTAAACATAAAAAAACATAAATAGTCTGTCAGTCAGTTACTTGACAATCAACACTCATTATCAAATGTAAGAAGAATATTTCACCCATTCACAACCTCCATAATAACTATGTAGTTCAACCATTCTAAATATTCTTTTTTTATAGAACCTCCTAAATTGAAAAATATTTACACACATCTTTAGCTCATTCTGTTGTGAATTCAATAAACAATATAAAATGTGCAATTCATTACATTACAACACATATTTTGTATTGTTCAGAAAAGCAATATTTATTGTTTCAGTGTAGGCTATATGCGACATCTATGTCAGTGTGTCATCCATTATTACACCCAAAAATCTAAACCAAGACACTCTTTCAATAACAATTACATCAAAATACAAATGAACTTTTTTATTTATATAAAAACCATAACAGACAACAGTATATACAGTTTGCTGGTATCTGAGTGCACGAAGATCGAATGTCTTTTTGTGAAAACTATAAAACTGACCCTTTTGGGACTCCACATTTGATCTTCGAGCTCTGAAACCTTTCACACACGAGAGCAATCTGTTGAGCTAACAGTCATTCGAGGCCGTTTGCTCAGCAGATAGCTTGCTGTGTGCAGCTAATTTTTGGTGATTTTTCTGCCTCAAAAGGCGCTATGGTGAAAATCTAACAGGTTCGATATTTTTCGTCTTGTGAGGCGAGAAACTTGCCGTGTGCAGTCTCTGTGAGCTGTCTGCTGAGCTAAAATATTCAAGCGACCAATTAAAACGCAGTCCCCGATCACTGTTAGCTAAGCAGATTGCTCTCGTGTGCGGCAGGCTTCAGATACTAGCAAACTGCACATTCAGTTGTCTGTTATCTAAATAATTGCTCAACCATTTTGAGGAATTTAAAAATGCATCCATACACCTTAGTCCGGCTGAAGTTGAATAAAACTGGACATCTTAGACTAACCTAGCAAGATAATTCGGTTAGAAAACCAAATTTCTCTGCATGTAAACTCCAACGTCGGTTTAGCCAAGCTATTTGCAGGAAGTGATGGGACCAATGAAGAAATAATAAGGCTGCTGTTCTAACAAAACAGCATACCCATCAGAATGACATACTTTCGGCTAATGCGCAGCAGGAAAAAAACATACTTTTCCCTTTGGTGTTTAAAATCTGTTAAAATCAACTTAAATTACATACATTTTTGGTTTAGGTTTAGGCATTTAAAAGAAATTATCTTTGTCCTTCTGTGACCTTAGGGTTAGGGCATAGAACGTGTGGGTTGGTTAAAATTGGTTAGATAACTTGAGCTATGGCATGCTATTCTGACAAAGAATGCTGTTTTGTCAGAACACCGGTACACAACAAGACAGCAGCAACGAGTGTAACAAAATCAAAAGTTGCAAACTTAGTAAATGTACTGTGTTGCAGCATTGTTGTCAATTTCTTTACTCATTCTGCACATCCTGCTTTTTTACTGCCAACATTTATTTCCTATGTCTGTAACTTTCTTCAACCAAGAGGAAGAATGTCAGGGTGAAAGGGCGCCACGTAGAGTAGAGCGCACTTCATTCAATAATACGATTTTCTGAGTGACATGTAAACTGGGATAAAGATTCGCTTTCTGGATTTTGGAAAGAAAAAAAAAAGTAGAACGCGTTTTTAGTGGGATTAGGTGAAATCAAGACCTGAGTAACTAACCTGTGATCTTGGCTTGACTCTCAAGCAGCAAGTTCTCCTCACTGTTACTTTCCCTGAAATCAACCACATCACCCTCAACCACTGTGTCAGTCTCTGGTTCAAAGGTCGTCATAGTGGTCAGGTTTTCTGGGAGGTTAGAGATCAGTGGTAACAGCATTTGGCTTTTCCTTTTCAGAACTTTGTTCTCTTTGCTGACCTGTGCAAGAGAGGAGACGATGGTTAGATGTGAAGAAAGATACGACTCTATTACTTTGTTAGTTGAAATGAATTTCTAGAAAGAAGTTAGTGACAAAAATAGTTACTTGGAGAGCCAGAGCCTCGGCGCTCTCCCTACAGGAGCGTTCAACCTGGAATTGGATCTCCAACATATTCATCTCCTTTAGGAGCTGACTGGAAACTGATTACAGAAAGAAGACAATGTATTCGTCCAAATCATTTACAGCACAAAGAAGCAGAAGCATCATTATTATTTCAAATTTAGACTAAGACGATACAACTGAAATATTTCATATAACATTGATAGATCTACAGTGCCTAACAAGTCATCCTACTTTCAATAAATTTTGTAAAATTAAAACCAGAAATAAAATTTTACATGACAGAACACTGGTGAAAAAGACAGTAAAAAAAGTAAAAAATTGCAACACCGATTTTATTTTGAAATATAATGGATGCACCTCGCTGGCCCATGTCTCACTTCCTGTCTGGTTCAGGTAATTTTTTTAACTTTAACATTAACTTTAACTAAATCCACATGCGGTATCCAGAAAAAAAAGACTCCGCATGGAAACTATCTGGAAAACCGCATCAATGTAATTTGGTCTTTCAGGAAACTGAACGGACTTTGGACAACACCTGTTCTGTTTGAATCAGACTTCACACCTCAACACTGGAAAATTGTATATTACCATTCATACACAGGGGAACTCAAAATGTGGTACTGCAAAAAAAATAAATATAAAAAGAGATAAATTTCATGGAAGTGGAACGACGTGCAATTTCTTAATCACTCCTCTTGAATAACCCTAAATTAAATTCAAATTAAAACTAACTTTTCACATCAACATCAATAGATCACCAACAACCTAAAATATGGTGGCTGCAGCATCATGCTGAGGGGATGCTGTTCTCCGACAGGGACAGAAAAAACTGATCAAAACTGATGGTACGACGGATAATCCGGGAGGAAAACCATTTATAGGCTTCAAACGTTATAAGACTGGGGCGGAGGTTCACCTTTCAGTAGGACAATGACCCTAAACATACAGCCAGGGCTGTTAAGGACTGGATCAGATCAAACCACATCCAAGTCGAAGTCCAGACCGAAATCCAAGAGAATCTGGGGCTAAAACTAAAAATTGATGGTTGAGGTGTTTTCTATCCAGTTGGACTTTTGTAAAGATTATTGGAAAAACACTTGAGAGAGGGAGAACTTTTTTTTAACAATGCACTGACTCAGGAGGGGGTGAATAGAAATGCACGCCGCAGTTGAAAAGCATTTTTAATTTTCTGCTCACAACACAATTATGAAATTATTTGTGTTGGTCAATCATGGAGTATTGTAATAAAACAATGAAGTTTGAGGCTTCAATATTAAAAATTTTGAAAATATGAACATATTTGTGAAGGCACTGTTCATTTCTCGTTCTATCCTTCAAAAAATATTGATTCAGAGCATCAACTTATTCTGGACTCACAAGAAAAGACCATAGCGGATGAAAAAAAAAAAAGATCAAACAAATAAATCCGTGTTTCCGTTTTATATTACTGTGTTGTTCTGTCTTTGTGTTTTTGTTGGGTGCCATAAAGTCACTCTATCAGTGGAAACAAACATGAAAAGATCATAAACTGCTGCAAATTCTCACCTTCCTCCAACTCCGTCAGTCTCTGATTGGCCTCATCTCTCTGCTTCTCCAGGATCTCACACTAACAATCAAATCAAAGCAAGAGAGCAGAGAAAACACATCAATCTGCTCACCTCAAATTGATGCTGCTCATTTTTAGTCTTATTTTAAACTATGTCAGCCTCCACCTGAGATGCCAAAATGATTCTGCTCTTATTAATGTAATCAAGATTGAAAATGTGGACTCTGCATTGTACTTTGATTCTGCAATTTTTGCCTCATTTTTCACCTTTCTTTTAGCTGCTGTTTTAAATTGCAGAGGGATATTTGTTGAGAAAACATTTAAAGAGAGGCAGTAAAAATCCACATGTCAACACATCTCACGTATTTGAGCTTGATTCATCTATTCCTCATGTGCTGCTGATTGTCTCTAATGCACACTGTAACAGCAGTACCTGAATGTCTTCCCAATCCTCAGAAGATAAGCAACTTTCCTCATCAGAGTCTGCAAGGAGAAACAAATATATATATATTTTTTTATTCACACACAGCAGACAGATTGGTAAACTAATTTGTGGGGTCTGAAAAGACAAACAAGGTTCTGTATACTGCTGAAGGTTATACAACTGAAGATTCTCACATCCCAGGGTGATTGGAAAAGGAAGTTCTCCATGCTTTCCACTCAGATAAATAAAGGAAGTGAAATTGCAGAAAGAACCCAATAAACATGTTTCAGTTTCTGTCACATTGACACGGAAAGTGAGCGACTCTCTGCAGCTTGCTGCATGATGTTTTCACTGCTCTGGTAATGAGCCCTTAAAATACTGCAGTACGCTACTTTGGGGAGAGATTTTAGATAATCAAGTGGGGTTACTGTGTTTGCGTTAATTAATGTTTGTGTGTAATTTTATCAAGAAACTAAAGAGTGGAATCCTGAAATATCAATTGTCTCTTGCCTGGTCTCATTGATCTAAAGGATGTTGGTTCAGACGTCTTGTGGTTTAGCAAATGCATCTTTTAGAAGTTGCACATCCCTGTTGCTCTTAGAGAAAAATTACTATTTACCTATAAACCCTTCCAAGCAAGTCCCACTTTTTTCTGTAATCTTAAATATCTTTCATTCCCGAATAATTTTTATCAGTGTAAAATAATAGACTTCAGATAGTTTGGGACCATTATAACCATTCCCAGTTTGATGGTTATCAACATTTGCTTCTTTAAATTGATTGCTGATGTCTTTACGTCCTCGCATTGTGTTATAGAAAACAGCCCACACTGCTGCATTTACAGAGATGATCAAACTTATCCTGACAAATAAAAACAGTTTTTACATAAGAATCTAATAATTAATGGCCTCCCTAAATTCATAAACGTATAAACTTTGTTGGAATATTTGAACGTTTTGTTTAATAATTGATAGACTCATTCTGAACTATAATAGAACTGACCTGAGAGACCCAAATATTAGGGTAACATTAATCTTGTTGAGCAATAATGTATAATCGACTATGAATCTCCGTTTTAAAAGGTGGCAAAGGACTGAGAAGAATTTATTCAGAAATAAATTAATTGTTGAATTGGAAGCAAACGAAATTAATAATAGATAACATCTGCTGTCTCTACTTATGTGCTAAAGACAAATCTCTAAGAAAAGGATTGTATAAACACAAGACAAGCAATTCTGCTGTCTCATTTCCTTTAAAACGTTAGTTGTTCTTTGTTTTAAAATGAGATGTGATTACTGCCATGTTCAGTGTTGATAGATAACCACAGTGTACACAACTATTTACTTACAGAGCCTTACAAACGCAGTCCTCTAAAATGTGTTTCCTATCTGCAACATTCGTTTTTAGACTTTAAAATGCATGAGGGCTGCTTGATTTCACCGGTGAAAGTCAGGCTAGCTGCAAAAGTTCTTCATGCGAAGTTTACTCAAAAGAAACTTAGGTGCAGAGCACTGCAGCATAAAGCATAGCTTTACTTGTGAGGTAAAACTTCAAGAAATAGGTGTTTTTGTTGTTGTTTTTTTCAGAAAATAGGACAATATGTCTGCTGGCCAGCTGCACAAAACTAAAACATTTTACTGCTCAGTGGGAGACTATTTTTAACCATGATTATTTTAACCGAGTTAATAACCACCTTAAATTTTCCTCCTTAGAAAAATTCAGATCATGACACTAGTTATCCATCCTTACCTGCAGCTGTGCTCTCCTCATCTTGTATCCACATCTTTCTGTATGTAAGTCCAAATTTTAGCTTTTTAAAACATTCAATTTGACAAAAATAAAAAACCTGCGCTCTCTCTGAAAAACAGACAATTTATATTGAAACTAACCAGTGGTAAATCTGACTACACCCTCCCCCCTCTCCCAAACACAAAAATAAGGAACTTCAAAACACAGTATTAGTCACAAGTAGTTTTGCTTATGAAATGAAGTCTTTTTTTCCTTAACCAGTGTTATTTGGTGCTTTTTTTTTGTGGCTTGGCCATGTGAACATTTCCACCAGTTCCACAAATTGAAAAGAGAAAAATGTAGCCCTGCTTTGTGCATGTGGCCTCTTAGGGATGACTCTGTCTTTCTGCAGCAGGATCAATGTCACTCAAGCAGCCGGAGCAAAGCAAAAGCTGCTTTCACTCCTCTATTAGCATCCGCGCTGGAGTTCACGACCTGTGTAGCATCAGCCACCCACCACAGGAAGCAGATTTCTGGGTGAGAAGTTAGCAGATGACGAGGGCTGGTGGCACTGATGCTACTGAAGACACACATTCCTCCGCTTTGAATAATTTACAAGCTTCAAATTCCTGATCCCTCACTCCTGTTTTATTTATCTACCTGCCTTCCAGGAGATGATTTCTAGTAGGAAACCAAAGTCTGGGTTAAGTACCGCTTGCTGTAAAATTACTGCATTTGGTGTAGCTTGATTAATACTGCAGATTGGTTTGATCCATCTGTGTTGGATGGAGATTAAAATATTGAAGAATGGTATTTTTGCTAAAAGACAAAAAAACAGTGATGAAAATTGCAAGTTTTATTTTGTTCACAATGTACTAAAACAAATTTGACATTGCACTCACCTTCTATTCATATAATAATAGGAAAAACAAGATAAATTATGAATTTTTTTTGCCCCATTATATTTGAGAAATGTAGAAAACGCATCTCCCACAACATTAATCAATAGACCTCTTGCTGCAAACAGTAGCACGACTTAAAATGATCAAACAAGTGATACAAATTTAAATGCTACACTTTATTAGATTGGAGATTGTTTGTTTTTTAAGTACAGAACAACATATTTATAAAGAATCTCTAGATGACTCAACAAACATTATATTTCATAGTCATAGAAAGGAAATTTATCATTCATTCATTTCTAAATCAGGTAGTTTTACTTCCAACTTTCAGCAGGATGTTTTACATCTTAAATCTAAACAGTTTTTTTGATATAACTAGTTGATTTAAAGATAATCTGTAACCACTAATGAGTTGCTCGTTTATTTTTATTAAGCAATTATTGTCTTTTTTTTTAAACTGATGAAGCTGAAAATGTTTCCTAACTTTTTTTTTTTTGTGAAATGCTGATTTTTGTCATCTTATTAGTTTTGTATAACATTATACCATAAATTCAACATTAATACAAGCAAACTACTTGGCTAACCCTTATAACACTAAACTGGTTGCCACGTCGCTCGCCAGCTAAATATTAGAGATACGAAAAGAAGAAGAAACAAAGTGTTTTGTGTTTTATTACAATCCATAAACAAAAAATTCCAAATTTAATTCATCAAAAAATTCTTACATGTATATTTTACACATTTATTCTCTATTTTTTCACTCTGACCCCTCCGCTGATGTTTGCCTAACAGGACAAAATATATAGACAGTGAAGCAAGCTTGTCCCTGTAGAAAATCTGTTATAACTCGATGCATATATCATCTTATTGTAGGTTAACCTTTATACATTACATAGTGATGACAATGTTATCAATAAAATGTTTAAACATTCCTCAGTTTCTGTTTTAGAACATACCAGTTTTTGATAAAAAAAATTGCCTTGGTAAAAAAAAAAAAAAATCTCACCAATAATTCAGTTATTATTACCTCCAACAAAGAAGGATATGTTTTCGTGCTCGTCTGTCTGTTAGCAAGATAACTCAAAAACTTGTGGATGGATTTAGATTAGATTTTGAGGAAACGTCTGCAACGGGACCGGGAACAAGTGTTTAAATTAAAGCGTGTATCCATTCACCGACCAGCGGTGCTAACCTCCACGCCTCTCCCGCGTCTGAGAGCTCACAAGCGGATCCCCTCACCCAGGAGCCCCGCTACGGTTGAAGCTTATACACAGCAAATTAATCACGTATGCGCAAATCTCTGCTCTCTACTGGAAGAGCACAGCAACTACACAAACATGAAAATGGGTGTCATTTCAGTCATTTTATTTTTTTGAAAAATATCTCAAATTAGAATCCCATAACAACATGTGGATGGGGGTGTGAATGAGCGTTTCTTGTATTTACAGTAGTTTGTGGCTTCTCTGAAAAGAGAAGAGAATCGCACAACCTCTTTAAATGGCCTTTTCAAAAGGTAATTTATCAGACTTTCCGACGGTGTAATTAAAAAAAACGCTACATGTTTTTTTGCATCTGAAAACCATTTTAATTTGTTTATATTCTATAGGGTTAGAATATGCAATATAATTTAAACATAAAATGGTTATATTTTCTAAGAACAGATAAAGAAAGAACTGACATGCTAATTCACTCACCACAGACAATGCTTCAATAAAAATACATTTCCTCATTTAAATTCCTGTAGACACACTGCTGACATGCAGGCTATTTATTTTTTTAGAAATATTTAAAATAATCACAAGACCTGAATCAAATTTCTTTCTTTTCATCCACCCTGGGGTTCATAAGGATGTCCTGCATGGTGGAGAGATAAAAGTGTCCTCATGATGTTCCGTCCTTGGGATTTAATGGCTCTTTTCTTCCCTCCTGTGTTGTGTGCAGTCTTTCTGGGCTCCACCTGAGCACCAGAACATCCTGTAGCCCTCCGTCATGACCTTCACTCGTGACTCTTCCTCGTCTTAATAAAGCTTAACAATAACAGATCACATAGCATTAGCAGCTGCAGAGTCTCATTTAAGAAGTTGATTCTTATTGTTTTCATTAATTCTGGTTTGATGGTGAAGGTATTTTTGCGAATCATGTGGACTGATGAAAGTTTACTCTGTAGGTTGCAAAGCATTCACTCCTAATGTGAAACTTCTTTTGTTTAATTAGGTGAATGGTTGTCGGTTTCTGTTTGAAGTCCTCTTGTTTCTTTTAATTTGAAATGAAATCTTTCTAAGTAGTTTTATCAGACACCAGAACAAGAGAACAACTAAAGACATCAAGCCATTAATTAGGGATGCACAGATACTGTTATTTGGGCCAATACCGATCTGATGTACCCGCAACTTTCACCGGGAAACTGCAATATTGTCAGGGAATATTTTTCTTTGTCACTAGAATTTTTTTGTCTTGTGGTCATTTTTATTAATATTTTATTTTTATATCTAATTCACCATCATTTGTTGTAACAAGCAGAGAAAAAATAAAATCTGCCTTCCAATTCATTGCATTTTTTTGTGTGGTAGTAGTATCGGCATTGGTATCTGCAAGTATTCAGATCCAAGTATCGGTATCGTATCGGTTTGAAAAATGTTATATTGTTGCATCCCTACCATTCATAAAATGTGCTATCAACTTTGTGACTATCGGCTGCAATGCTTTGGGTAATTATTTTGGTGATTTAAAAAAAAAAAAAACAGGATCTTCAAGACGTAGAAATATTTTAAACCTGATGAACTCATATCCTGCCATTTCTTTTGACGTCACAAACTACTCAGCACTGAGCAAAACAGGGAGGTCCAATGAATGCTTTAAACTAGCTACACGCTTTAAATGGCCTTTTCAAAATGTACATTATAATTCTATGGATCAGCTAACCAATAGAAAATATAATGTTCATAACTGATATTTGTGAAGCTATAAATTGCAGACCAGTGTCACAATAAAAAAATAAAAAATATAAAGTATTGCCTCTCGGTTGAAAAAGTGTCAGTGTGACACCTCAGCTTGAATAAATTCTGGACAAAACATGTATTTGTTGAAAATACAAAACATCTTCAGGATTTTTAGCTTTTACAATAATAGTAAGAATTAAACATCAACTATAAAAATGTTAACTAGTTCTTTACAAATGCGGCCTGCCTTTGATTTAAGGTTCATTTATTCATGAAATCACTCATGAAATTCATTTTAATTCATCATTTTTGGAAGTGATCCGACTAGTTAATAGGGTTCACCTGTGATTAATCTAATCTCAGTATACCGGCAGTAGTTCTGTAAAGGCCACAAAGAGGAAATTTAAAACAGGTTAGGGAGAAAGATGTGGAGAGGTGTAAAGCAAAAATAGGCAATAAAACAACCTCCAAAGCGTTGAACATCTAACAGAGCTCCGTCCAATACTTCATCTTTACTTAGTAAGGATTTACCACAACAACAAACACACCTTCACTGACAGGCTAGACAAACAAAGTGTTGAAGAGTCACAATGCAGTTTGGAGAAGCTGCAGCTCAATTGTCAGCAAAATTACTATTAGTCCTATTAGCATTTAAGACTGAAAAGAAGAAAGTCTTCAGAAATCCTCTTTGCAGTTTGCCACAAGCCATGACAAGGAAACAGAATGAAACAGAAACAGAAGAAGTCGCTCTGATCAGATGAGACTAAAATCAAACTTTTTGGGCTTTGTGCAACATTATTTGTGTTGGATAACTATACCACGCATCACCATTATCACATGGTGGTGGCATCATCATGCTGTGGGAAGACAGGGAAACTGTTGGAAGGTAATTGGAAGCTGACTAGAGCTAAATGAAGAGCAGCTGTGAAAGGCAAACGGTTAGAGAAAGCAGAGACTTTAGAGTGGCATGAAGGTTCAACTTACAGTTGAATAACCATCCACTTAATTAAACAAAAGCAGTGTCATGTGAAGACTGAATGCAGAATACAATAAAGTTTCAATCTACGAACAGGACAGCAGTCCCACAAACACAGCTGGAAGTCCCGTGGAATGAGGTAGCTCAAAGTAAACTGAATTGCTGGAGTCACCCAAAGTCCTGGCTTAAAAATTGTTGACTCAGAGGAAATGAATACAAATATATATGTAATATATACATTCAGATAATATAAACTGTGTCAATTTTTCCCACTTTATAATCACACCATACTTCTATCGCATAAAAATTCAATAAACCTCTAAGGTATTTGTTTTCATAATGTGGAAAAATCCTTAAACGTTCAAGGGATGTAAATACTTTTACAAGTCATTGCAAAATGACGATTTCTTCAAACTTGTGTGCTGATAACAGCACCGTTGTTAGCTCTTCTCTTATTACCGTGGGGATCGTTCGGAGCCTCCATGAAGTCACACAGCATGAAATACCTAATGTGCTTTCAGCTGTGACCCGCATCCAGCTTGTGCCGCCACACATTGATGACTGAGCACAGTACAGTCGAGGGTAGGGAAAGGTTGAGCGAGTGTGCTCAGACCATAAGTTGATGGCAAACCGACACACGGCCGATGAAACGATGCAGTTAGAAGATGAACCGGCTGTTCCGCTGAAGGACGGCGAGCCTACCTGTCCCTCTATCCGTGTTTGACATCAATCATTACAGGCATTTCATTTCATTTTGGATTTGGACATCACCATAGATAAATTTCAGCCTGACTACATTGAAATATTTTTTTAATCTGACATCGCTGCGGTTCATAAAAAAAATAAAATAAAAAAAGTCACAAAACCCGATGTTAAAAGTTCAATTCCGAGGTCATCCGAGAACACAGAACACGTGCAACCCACTAATCTGCCTCTGAACTGTGGTCCTAACGTTCGCTCTGCTGTTTCCTATTCAGGGATATAAATAGTGTATGTGCGCTCAACTTTTATTTGACGCCATGTGATGTTTATACAAAATGAAATTATCTAACCTTAAAAAAAGGAAAACCATCTATCCTGTGTTATATTTTGTGATTTGTAAGGGGAACATTTACAGAATGAGTTCTGTTAAATCCTCAGCTGCCCTCATCATTTCATGCTTTTACTGATTGTGACTTCTCATCGTTGCCTTTAAACAAGATGATTCAATCATAAATATATTTCGGGGTAAGTATTAAGATGGCATAGTGTTATATAAAACATTGTACTTCTTAGAAGCTCATGACCGCTGCATAAACTCAAAATGATTCAAACTCATGGCAGATTCAGATTTAAATGTTAGTCTTCAAATTTTATCACTTGAATCTTTGTAGGACCCTGAAGATTAGGGTGATGGCAAGGAGACCTTCCTACTTCAGAGAGTTGGAACTCATGACCAAAGAAATCATGAAAATGCCAATGGAAACATGTAAAAAGCTGGTCACCAATTATATGAAGGGTTTGATTGCTGTAATTCCCACAATATATTTATATTGACTATTAATAAGGGAAGAATGGAAGAATTATACATTTTTTAAATGCAATTTTCATATATAAATAAATATTTTGGATTTATTCAACTTTTACCCCCTGTTTTTTTTGTTTTTTTTGGGAAACTGGATGTTTCATTTAAAATCAGAAATAGTTCCTGGTTTGATGAAGATGATTTCAGGCCTTAGCAACATTCCAGGAATAAATACCTTAGGAAAGCAACAAATATCACTAACACCTTAGGCTGAACCCTGACTCCATTTTATCTTGTGCTCCAACTGTGTCCCTTTAAGATTAAAAGGTCATTTTTGAACATGTGTCAGAGAAATATGATGTATTTGAGTTAAAGTTTGCAATCTCAAAACAAACATGCAAAAATGTTCTTAAAAAGTAACCTCTTAATTCCTAATTTAGTCATACAGAATACCTATTTTTGTGTTTTGTTCGAGAAAAGTTTGGTTTTTCTTTCTTTTCTTTGTCCTGTCCCATTTATGTAACCTGGAATTTATGGAGTGCAGGTCTTATCTAAAGCCTGCAAGAGTCAGCAACTGGCAGCAACATTGATTGGTCGTAATGACTTTTTATATTTTTGTGGAATATTAATTGACAATAACATGCTACATCTGGCTCCCTTGGACACACACACTCACACACACACACACACACACACATTATGTTAGCCATAGAAATGTTTCAACATGTATTTCAATTTAAGTATAATAATGCCATCCTTAACTTTCCTTATCATTCATGTATTTCCAAAAAAAGGTTAACCTGTAATTTTGTGTGTTAGTCTGTTTTTGTCTGAATATAAAGGGATTTATTATTTATTATCACCCAATTAGATTTTTGGTGGTTATTCTCTGCGCTTGGGAGTGACAAAAATTGGCAGCATATTGATTCTGATTGATTTTAATTTTCTTACCCCTGAAAAAAATTAATATTTTTTTTTTCTTCTGTGTATGCAAATATGTTGATTTAAAGTAGGCTACATAAATAATACTGTTAACCTACATTAGTAAAGAATAATAAAGTGTTAAAAGGATTGCAAAACCAGCAAATTATAAATTGAGATAATTGCGCAAAAACTACCTATGTTACACAGATTAATTTATTCAAAAGTTATGTGAATAAAATGAAGAGAATAATGATGAAATATTTCATTCAATCCGTAGCCTATATACACAGCCCAAATTATGTAAAAACTAAAACGATTTAAGAACATAGATGAAGATAAAGGTGAGTAAAGCATGCATAAAGTCCATATTTTAAAGCTTTCAACAAATCTCTTATACTTTATACATGCAGGTTAAAGCAGAGCGGTTCACTCCGAGTTGCTTAATATTTTATTAATGAGGCAGGCTGTGGTAAATGGAGACGTCGCTCTGGTAAAAGGGCACAAAGCAACAAAAGGAGGAGTCAATTACAACACATCATCTTACTAAAGCATTTTAATTGTTGCTAATAAGTTTTCCTACATCTCTGCCTCCGTTTGCTAAATTCATGATCGGTTAAAGCACAATGCATGCCTCCCAAGTTAAAAACCTAAATCCCGGCAACCCCAGCTCATCTGCATGAACTCAACTGACTCTGCTTTAAAAAAACAAAACAAAAACAAACAAAAAAACAAACAGCTCCCTAATGAAGCTGAGAGAAACTGACGCTGCATCAGTTCGTTTGGTACTCGCAGCAAAATGGGCTGAGGTGACAGATCATTGGATTTCATCACCACTGATATGATTTTTTTTTTTTTTTAAGTGAGGAGTGGGGTGCTGATTATGGTCTGGGTTCGCAATCCAGTGTGTGAAATTAGCCAAATCTGAGCCGGGGTGGGGAGATTAGGAGGCAGAGGAAATCACACTCACCTGTTCGGGGCTGCGGCCTACTCAGCTCTAATAACTGTGTGATTGGATTATCCCGGCTTTTAGCAACACCGCAGCTGTAGCTCTCTGCGTTCAGGTCGGGGCCGGGGTCAACGAGAGGCCAGCCGGGCCGTGACCCTTTTTTTTTTTTTGCGGAAGACGGAGCCTTCGGCTGCGCAATAGTAAGGGGAATGAAAGAGACAAATCACAGGCAGGAGGTTTTTTGGTTTTCTTGGTTTTTTGGAGTGGGATAAGGGGGGGGGGGTTGTTTTTTGTAGCTCAGTGGTGACAGGTTTGATTTCTAGAAATTCATAGCGGAGGATGTTTGAGTTTAACGGAGGGAGCAGGAAAGATGGAGTGTGCTCCAGGAGGGAGATGGGATGTGTTGTGACAGAAGAGCCTCGCAGATACTGCTGGCCTCCTGGTGACTCCACTGTACGCTGGAAACACAAACAAACAAGCCAAATGCTGCTGCTGCTACTACAGGCTAGAACCGCTTTAATAGGAAACTCTTATATTTGTTACCTCACACAGCCTACCCCCCTTTTGTTTTTAACCTTTCACAAAAGCCATTTTGTTTTGTCCAACAACAACAAAAACGACTCATTATTGCTTTTAGGATGATTCTTTTTAGAGCCAGTGGCTATTCATACATCCTAATGGGATTTTACGTGATTCCCATCAGACATTATATCATGAAGTCACAGCTTTCAGTGGTAGCCATTCCATAATCCACACCATCATACACAAACATCCAAGGCTGCAGGTGTAAATGAATGCGTCCAGACTGTTGTTACTGAGAATAGCAGCCTTATTATTCACTCCCACCATAGGGCTGAGGGTGGAGGGATTTGTCTCAGCATTAGTTTAGACCAGGGGATGATGTCCGAGTCTATTGGAGAGAGTAAGTGACGATATTCCCCCTCTGGGATTGGTCTCAGCATGCCAGGACGAAAATGACCGAGCTCTCCGATTGGTGAAAGCCGAGAGAAAGTGTCCAGTAAACGTGATTTCTGGTTTCTTAAAGACAAAATGTGCAAATCAGTATTATCAAGGTAGAATTGCATTGATCTGCGTTGGGTACCCTTGTCTGGATATAAAATCTGCATGAAATCAGTTGACTCTAATCGATAATCAATTGCAAAAGGCATGCACTAAAAATGGTACACCTGAATCAGAGAGGTAACTTTTGATGACCTCCCCTTTTTTTTGTTGTAGAATTAAACCACAAAGAAATCCTGAAAGGCGCCATCATCCTAATGAAAATTATTTTAAAGTTATACAGCAGAAATAGCCATTTGGAATACTGTATTTTAGTAGAATATGTGATAAACAGAAGCAAACTTGATTGAATGAAAACGATTTAAAATCGAAATTTGTCAGGGAGTGTGAATCATGTTGAGCCTACTGTGAATAAATAGTCATTTTCTCTAATTTTTTATTAGTATTATGCTGTTAAAGTCATGCTTATTAAGGTCACTGTAAAACAATACAAGAAAATTAACATTTAGGTTATTTTATGTAACAATATTTATAGTTGTTATTATGTAATTTTAGGTTAGCTTGCTTCATTATGAAGCATGTGAAGCAAATATGTTAATCCATTTTTTAAAATATCTAAGCTTATCTTTTTTGTTAATTAAGGATATTTGTGCAATGGAAACCAAATCAGATAAAGTTCTAAAATTATGCCTAAAGTAAAAAAAAATCACCGAAAGGTCGAAGGTCATTTTAATAATACTAAAATTTTTACTGAAGCTGTTTTAGTTGAACTGCATTGCTATTAAGCAAAAGAGGAAATGTATTAACCTTATTTTTGCTTGGGACCACTAGAATGAATACTCCTATAATAAATAGTAAAATACTCTGATTTGCTTTAAGATTTGTAATATTTAGCTTTAACATTGACATGCGAATCTTATTTCAGAAATGGACGTCTGCACAAAATAAAATGTTTGTCCCTGTGTGTTCCTGTTTGTGCGTGCTTGTGTGTGTTTGTTCGTGTTCCCATCATGCTCTGTAGGTGGCACTCTAACTCTGTCATCTGCCACTTGTTGCTCTGCTGCCTCTCTCTTCAACAGGTTCCTGCAGAACTGACGGTGTTCATAAATTCACATTTGGTTCCTTTAAAACAAACATGCTTTCTAGCATCCTTCTCCTTCCAGGCTGTGTATTTATGTTCTTCCTCTGTTGCAGCATTTCTGCCCCTCTGCATTTCTATTGACAGCTCTAGATATACGTCATGTAACTCCAGAAACAACAATGTCAAACAGCAACCCATCAGAGCTTTCCCCCGCCGTTCATTTTAACCTTGGAGGAATGATTTCAGTGGCGAAACCGTCTGCTGGACCCGGCACAAGGTGGCACAGACAACCAGTCACCATCTCTGGGTCATTACAAAGGAAGAAGCAGGGTGTCTAGCTCTGATGGACACATGGTGACACACTGTCTGCAGCTCAACACTGAACAAACACATTAAGAAGGCAGAACATTTAGCGTGCATGTAATCTAAAATATCATGTCAGATCTTGTTCTCAGAATGATAACTTTGACTTGTAAATATTTCATTCAAACTGAGAAAAGGTCTTACAATAGAATAGAATAGAATAGAATAGATGCATAACTCCAAATTCAAGTCTGAAATAGTAACAAAATAATCAAGTCTAAATAAACTTTTGAGTCTCTGAAATCCTTGAGGAGCCAAAAATCCAAAACATGGCAGAGGAAAGAGTTGATCTCTAAATTAGATTCTTTCTGAATCTGCAAACTCATATTCCCCAAATATTCAGAAAGATTATTTTTTAACTATAAATCACGGAATCTTTTATTTTAATTTTCAGAATTATAATTATTTGATTCCATTTGGTATTGAAGAAGTAAAACGTTTTTTTAAGTGACAGGAATACAAATATCTAACAACAGATTTGTGCTTTAATAATATTTAAATAAATAAACAGATACATGAACAAAAAAAGTCCTGAGATATTTTATAAGAAAAGATAGGCAATAATATATTTATATTTTTTAGACTTTTTAAAATGAAAGCCGTGTGAGTATCCGCCTAAAAATCACTGCAAACACGGTTCGAATTTAAAATATTCGGGTTTTTTAGTTTATTTTTTCACTTTTTCAGATTTTATCTTGTGCTGTTTTGAATTTAAATAGAGGGAATGCAAATGTGGTGAGAATATTAGAATGAACAGAAATGCACTCGCAAGGTTTATCAAAATTCAATTCATTAATGTTCAAAATATTTAATCCAGCTACATTTCTTCGCACAAATTTAAGTATTAAAGTTCATGTAATAATGAAAACAGAAGAAAATAAAGGACTAAAGATACATTACAGAATTAAAGTATCTAAAAGTAAATTTATTGTTAAAGTATTTGAAACAACTTATTACTATTTAATGATTTTTGTTATATTAGATTGTTTTATTTTGAAGAGAATAATTAACTTTTTTAGTTTTGAGTTTATGAAATCATTTAAAATGAACATGTGACCTTAAAAGCTTTAGTTTCTGCAGCCGAAGTTCAGTAAATCCACGAGTATTTTTACACATGCAGCGAACTAGAAAAAGTTCTGGTTTATGATAACCTTTGAGTGACATATTTAATAAATACTTTCTTTTAAATAAGTTGTCAGACTTTAATATTCTGAAATATCTTTATTTCAGTTTAAGATTATTTGTTTCAACAAAAATGTTGTCTTGAATTAAAATTATGGTGTCAAATAGTCAGTAAATTTGCATATTTTGGGCACATTACAGGGATACTCTCAGTAAAGCTGCTGATACAAGATTAGAGGGGGATAGGATGGTCCAGAAAGAAGAGCTAAAGGGAAAAAAATGTCAGCTTTTATCTCTAAGACCACACCCATGTCTCTGCTCTGTTTCTTTCCATCTCCTCATCCCTCTCTCTCTCCTCCCTCTTTTCTGATTACCCAAACGCATCGTCATTTTCACCTTCATTTTTCGTAATTCTTTATTGCTTACCTTGAGGTTTCGTTTAGTAATTTTCTTTTTCCACTCAGCATCCATTTTTGCTATATTCCCCTCTTCTTCCTTCCGTTTCTCCCACTTTTCTCCGTAAGTTTGAGTTCTCCTCTCAAACTTCCTTTTTAAAACACTTCCTTCCTAAAAACCATCCCTGTTTCCACCCTCCCACACCTTAAACTTCTTCTTCCCTTTTTCAGTGCCCTTTCTCCTCCCACCATCCCTCCCAAAACGTCCCGTCCCGTTTCTTCTCCCCCCCACCACCACCACCCCGTTCCGGTGTTTGTTCACTTCTCCTTAATTCACCCACCCCTCTCGCTCCTCTCCTTCCTCCTCCTCTTCCTCCTCCTCTGCAGCTGGTGGGGCCCTTCCATTAGTCCTGACATGCCGAGGCACTGATTCTGTAAAGGCCCTGACCTCTCGCAGTAGGCTGCGCCAGGGCTTAGCGCAACACTCTTGCACATCTGCGTGTCCTGGGTTGCCCGTTACATGCATAACTTGCCCTTTCCACAATTAACACACACACATACACTCATGATCACAAAACCGCAAAGAAATGACCCCACATACACTCATGCACAGCTAGATTAACACACACGTACAACGCTGGCCCACTCTCATCGAGGCTGACAAGAATTAACCCCTCCTTTGGTAGCACCAACTGAGTTCACAACAGCTGTTTGTGGGTGTGTGTGTGTGTGTGAAAGAGAGAGAAAGTCAGATGTGCAGTGGGAGAAATCCTGATTAATTGGACTGCTGTGGTCTTGGGAAAGACCTACAGCCACTCCTCACCTCGTGCTCTCTCTTTTCTCACGCCTCTTCTTCAGTCGTCCTATTCTTCATGCGCTTTCCTGAATCTCTGTGCTCAGTGGCACAAAGAGTTAGACGCACTCGACAGGTGTGGAGGTGTTAGGGCTTTCAGGACCTCTGCATGAGATGGGTGTGGTGAAGGGGGTAAAAAATAATTGGCCTTTTAAGTATGAATCTGTATCAGTTCAGAAATATTTTAGCAACATCTATAAGTTTTCTTTTTCAGAAATGTAATTATCAGTGTAATATATGGGTGACTAACAAGCAGAGAACATCAGTTGCATGACATCAAAACTACATTTTTCAAAGTTTCAATAAATTTGTTTTTACTTTAAGTGCAACAGGTGATTCTTGTTCTCAAGACATAGTTTAATGCTCTTTTCCCTGTGTTTAAATCAAAGTTGAACTAGTGCTTTAAAGTTAGGTACATAGTTCACTTTCACTTAATCAAACATTTTTTTATAAAAAATAAAATGAACGTATATAGATTTATTTGTGTGATTATTTTCAAATTTGTTGAAGCAGGTTTCACATGTTTCTATGTCCAGAATTTGATTTTTCTGACTTTTCCGTCATCATAAATTGCCTTATTTGAAAAGTTGAATTGGCTGAATTTGTTTTTGCTCATATATTTCAAGATATTGACTCTAAAAGCACCTGAGCTACAACACATTTTGCAATATTAGTATGTCATAGGGGTGTTGCGTGGTTGTAGTGGTGCAGAGGCTTCAGTCCTAAACGTGGCTGTCCCCGGTTTGAATCCCGTCCCAGGTGACCCTTGCCCCGTGTCATCCTCCACCTCTCTCCCCCTTCAAAACTCTGTCAATGAAGGCCACTCTGGCCCAAAAAAAACGTTAAAAAATATTAGTATGTGATTGAGTTAATCTGTTTAAGTTCTAATGTTCTTTTTGGCTGTGCGTTGTGAGCTTTAAGGTGCTATTTTGATTTATTTATTTTTTTTATCTGGGATAAACATGCCCTGAATATAGCACTGTAATAAATATGTATACCTCTTGAACTTTTCCAGCATTTTGTCATGTTCCTGCCCTCAAATCCAACGTATTTTAATGGAGATTTATGTGATAAGACCAAAACAAAGTAGTGCATAAAGCAGTTGCCTTCAAAAGTCATGATATTAGAATGCAGAATCCACCTTTAATAAATTTGTTCTTGGTTTAAATTCAGCTGTTCTGTGAAGGCTCCAGAAGTTTGTAAGGAGAACAGTAGTGCACAAAAAGAATCATGAAGATCTAGGAACCCAACGACACGTCAGGGAGAAAGATGTGGAGACATTTAGAGAAGAGTTGCATTTGGTTTTAAAATAATATTCAATTGAATTCAAAAATACTTAATTGATCCTAGAAGGAAATTGAGTGTTGTTGTAGCTCATAACTAATTCATTTTTAAGGAGTTGTTGTGATATGATGGCTGTGGGGAGAAAGGATTTCCTGCAGCCTGTCCCCTTTTGTAGATGCTTCACTGTTGATTCTCCAGTCCAGTCTGTTGTCCAGGTGAACTCCGAGGTATCTTTACTCTTTAACCACCTCTACTTCTTCTCCCTTGATAGAGACTTTGATTTATCCCTGTTTCTTCTGAAATCTACAATCACCTCCTTTTATTTTTGTTCACATTCAAGGTAAGACGATTGTTTCCACACCATGCCACAAAGCGGTCCACCAGCTCTCTGTATTCAGCTTCTTCACCATCTCTGATACACCCGACAATTGCAGTCGTCTGAGTATTTCTGTAGATGACAGGTTTCTGTCGTATACTGGAAGTCTGAGGTGTACAGATTGAAAAGGAATGATGAGAGTACAGTACCTCCTGTGCTCCTGTGCTGCTGACCAGCTGGTTTGACACACAGTCCTTGAGTCTAACAAACTGTGGTGTGTTTGTCAAATAGTCATTGATCCAGCATATTGTTGAGGCCTCCACCTGTGTTTTCGGGAGTTTCTGAGAAAGCAAATCAGGTTGAATTGTGTTAAATGCACTGGAGAAATCAAAGAACATGATTCTCACAGTGCCTGCTTTGTCCAGATGACAATGAGTTGGTTGAAGAAGGGTTGATGACGGCATCTTCGATGGCAACTCCATGGCGATAAGCAAACTATGTGGGATCCTGATAGGTTCTAGTTTGCTTACTACGGTGGGGCAACAGGAGTCTCTCCAGGACCTTCATGATGTGGGATGACAGGGCAACAATCTATAGTCATTGATAACTGATGGGTGAGTTTTCTTTGGAACTGGAACAAGGAAGGATGTCTTCCACAACGCTGGAACCTTCACTTGGTTCAAGCTAAGGTTGAAGAGGTGCTGCAGAATCCCACAGAGCTGCTCTGCACAGGTCTTCCGGACTCTGGGGCTGATGCCATCTGGACCTGCAGCCATGTTCTGGTTCAGTTTCTGTCTGTCTTTTCACTTGACTTAGAGACAGACAGGTGGGAGAGTGAGATAAAGGGGGTAGAAGCATCTTCTGTCTTGGTCGAAGACAAAGTTGTGGAAGTAGAAGAGTTTATGACATAACTTTATATCCCTCCATTTGGTAACCCTGGAGGAGGTGCAGAGATCCACAGCTCAGGTGGGATGATCTGTTTACAGGACAGCTGTTAGCTGTGCACTCCACAACTCTGGGCTTTAAAGAAGAATGTGGGGAAATAACAAGAAGTCTCACTTAAAGTTTTCCTCAAGTCAGATGAGTCTGAATTTCTTTAGATATGTTATTATGTGATGCCATGTGTCATTTTCTCATGTTTAGTTGCTTCTTCTCCCTCTGATCTTACACTATATGCTTGAAAAACTTTTCTGCGCTGTTAAAAGCACCTCTATCCGGAACCAAGATGGTTTATTTTTTATTTTCCTGCAATTGAAACAAATATTTTGTGCCGCCTGAATTTAAACATAAAGATGTAAAATCGCATGATACTCTCAGAAACTTTAATTCAAAGCATCAACATCTCATTTTCAAACAATGTAGCATTTCACTTTCAAAAGCCTCATAAACTCCTCCTCTCTCCTGCCCCGGGTTTCCTCCCGCTGCTCCGGGTTCGTCGCTCCTCACTGTAACTGGCAACTTTGTCTTCTCTCTCCTTTTGTGGCGAGGGACAAAGGGGTCCGGTGCCCTCTCACAGGCTAGGTTACAGGCTGTCACATGAGGCGGACACTCTTGGACTGTCCAGCGTTATCTACTGTGACAACTCAGATTACTTCCACAGCCTCCCATCTGATCAGCACATCCAATTCAATTAGTAGCAATTAGTCCTGGTCCCCCCCCTTTTCTCTACAGCTTCAAACCACACCTCCTCTACTTCTCCCTCCTCGTCGTCCTTTCTTTGCGACCTACCCTTTTACTCCTGGCCTGCTGTGACTCTCCAAAACACCTCTTAGCCTGGAAGAAAATACCTGGCACAGTGGCTGTGAGCAACTTCGGGTCAAACTGCAGTCTTTCCCCTTCAGACTCCCTCCACCCGCCTTCATCCCCACTGCTCCCTGCCCCTCGTCCTCCAATTATCCTCTCACACACACCCACACATGGACACAATGACTCATTCACACATTCATACTCAGATGCAGCACCAGAGCACATATTCAAAGTGACACATCACATAGAAACTGTCTGGTTTTCTGCACATGAACTCTCACATGTCCAATTCTGAGATCTATAGGAAAGGTTTTTCTTTACTATTTACATTTTTCAAGACACATACAATAAAAATGAACATATTCAGTACATATAACAGTTAGAGAAGGGTCACTCAAGACAAAAAATATCAATATAACACACTGCAAACATTTTATAGATCTAAAGTCTAAATGGTGCACTAATTTATAGCCACGACTAAGAATAGGAAACTTCAGGAAGGCATAAAGATTACAAAAAAACAGCCCAGCTCTCACCTTTCAAAAAAATATTAAACTATATTTGTTCAATTAGGCCAAAAAAATATCTATATCCCCTGCATATTTATATTAAAGCAATAGTTTAAAGCTATCATCATGTTTCTTTTGGAAAGAAGAAATTTTAACGTTTTAAAGCAGCTCAAACAGAGTCCTGGCTTGAATCTAACAGGGAATCTGTGGACAGAGCTAAAGATTAGGGTGATGTCAGGGGTCCTTTCAAACACAAAGACTTGGAGCTCATCACCAAAATTTAAACGATCAATATACTGGTTGAATACAAAAGCTGGTCATCGATTGTGAGAAGTGCGTAATTGGAAAAAAAACGTGACTATATTTGGTCGTTACTCTTCAAATGCTGTGAACTTATCTAGAGTCAAAATGCTATGCTTTGATCAAAATTACATAAATTACTGGGAGAGGTTCATAATGGTGTGAGACAGCCTTTATTTTAATCAGGACAGTATGGAAATGATCTGGTCAGATAGAAAATGTTTCTGGAAATGTGTAAGAAACTTTTAACGATTAAATAAAGCGGTAAAGCATTAAAGTTTTAGATTAAATTGACATCAAACAAGTTTACTGTTTTCTCCGTTTATCATCTCATCACCATGCACCAATGCCTTAGTTTTACTGTGGATTCCCTTTGTATGCTGCCAGCCCCTCCCTCACTCGATCATACCCCCCCTCGCCTTCCCCAGAGTTTGCACACACCTGGCCCTCACAAATGAGGCCCGAGTGAAGAGAGAAATCGGGATGCACAGAGGGCGGAGGGGAGGAAAAATGGGCGTTCGGTCGTCAAGGTCTTTCAGCATTCCGATGGAGCAAAAAGTTAATGACGGCTCCATTGTGTTGGGAGAAAGCTGGCCGGAGCAGAAGTGTTACAGGGAATCACCGCCTGTACCAGTGAGCAGCAACAAAAGGGGGCCGGCCATGAGCTGCTGATTTTTTTTGGTTTTGTTTTTTTCTAATGTATATAAATACATTTCATTTCAATATAAAGGATTTCAGAATTATTCCATCCATTTTAAAATGTGCAAGCTGCATTAACGTTCCTTCTGAAAATAATGCATCTGCTTGAAAGGGGAAAGTAGCAAATATTACATAATATGAGATTGATTGAATCATTTCATGATCAAATTAAATCAATTTATCACTCAGTAACTCCCGTTCGTTTTTTTTAAAAGGCGCCCCAGCAGGCCCTAATGCGTGCTGACAGTTTCCCTCCGTAATTGGTGATCACACCCAGATGGATGGTTCCTTAATTTGCTGTTCCCAATAAAGCCGGGCAGGCAGCTCAAGGGAAAAGGGGCAGCAGGGTGCAAGGGGTGGTGGAGAGCTGCAGCGTTAGTGGAGGTGCAGAGCGGGGGGGGGGGTCATCCTTGATTTGTTGGTCATAGATACAAGAGCAGTAAACACCCTGGGCTGTGGACCCGACAGTTTGACCAGGCTTTTGTTCACACGTCCATTGAAAAGCAGCCCCTACCCCCTTCTTCCCCCGCATCCTCTTCCTCAACTTCCTTCTTTTCCCAATAAACCCAGTCTGTACGGTCTTGTTCCATCTCCCCCTTTCCAAAAGCCACAATGTGAACACTGCAAGATGTGTGCTGGGGATTCTCCTTGTGGGTTTTAGTGTGCGTGCTTGTGGGTGTCTTAACTTTTTTTCAGCGACAGGATGAGGAAATGATGTCTCCTGTTTTCGTGCCAGTCTGTTTTGTTTTTTTCTCCTTTTCCCAAACTGAACGGATTTCTCCAGCTTGTGTGAATGAGGTGTGAATGGAGAGAAAGATCAAAATGAAGTTCCCGAGGTTATAGGTTACAATCTGGTTAGGAACTTTGACTCATGTGTGGTCGTATTGGCTTTAATAGGGAGAACACAAATAAGGTGATGGACTGGGTCGAGACCCTCTCTTCCTAATGAGGGCAAGCCGCCGTGACCCTGGAGATCCAGAGGATTAAGAAAGGCCCGTTTGGATGATCCAATTGAAGGGCTAAAATTAGTTTAAGAATGATGTAGGGGCCATTTTAAAGGTGAAACCACCTGCTCTTAATAAAATCAAATGAGAACTTAGTTTAAGGGATTATTGAGGATCGCACCAAAGACCAAATACCAGTGCACTGATGACAGCAATAGGTTCTACCTTGTGGGACGTTCCTTTTTTTGTCTTAACTGGTCCGGCATTATGGCTTAATGGGACAGCATCAAAAACCTCAACTAGTGCAGAAGGTCTAATAGTTGAATAATTTCATGCTAAGCGCTAAATATTCAACATGAAATCATTTTTCACCAACAATGAAGACAATGCTTACCTTCCTAGCAAAGACAGTCATCAACTCACCACATCAACACAGGATTTCTGATTTTGCAAATACAGTGTCCTCCACAATTACTGCTAACACAGAGCTTCACAGAATTTGGAAAACTTAAAAATTACTCTTTATAACTTTGGACATTTATTTATTTTTTTGCCATCCCAACCACCCTGGTCTATCTATAAAGTTTGGGTATAACCTTGTTTCTCACAGTTCTGTTTTTTTTTTTTTTTACTTTTTAGCTATTCTTATATCATATGGGTAAAGTTACAATTAGTTATTCTATTTTTGTTACCTCCTGACTTCCTTTTATCCCTTATTTATACCCCATGAAAGCAGGAAGTTACTTATTAAATATCCTGACAGCATTAACAGTATAACTTATTAACACTTGCCAAACGGTTAGACTTAATTGATGTTAATTATAGCGTGCCAATCAATGTGGCATAGGTTTTGGTAACGCTTTTGTTTCACTATATTGATGCAGCGTGCTTAACATCTGGAGTTTTCTAGAAAATAATTGAACATTTAAAAATGATGGTACTGCAATGAAGTGTTAAGAAAGAGGTCACGTTTATTCTGTGGGGGTTTTTCCACATCTTGACCAGGTAAGCCCAGTTTATGCTTCTCCGACCGCAAATTTGCACTCAGACGCACACATATTGACAGAGAGGTTTTCTGTTTATAGTACTCCGCTCTTCCACTCCATTCTCTATTGTTTTTTTCACCTTTCAGGACAGCAGGGGGTGCTAACTTTTCATGGCGTCTCTGCCTACTATCACATAACGGCTCTTCTGTTTTTTTCTAGGCTTGTGAACGCATTTCTTCCTCAAGGAGCAATGAACTACAGAAAGTAAGTTTTGATTAAGCTGTAAAGCTTTTTACTAGAGGTGCAGGTCATAGAATACTCTAGAAACACATGGAAACTAAACACAGCGGCTGTTTTGTGGTTTTCCTACACCTCCTTGTGTTCAAAATCGCCAAGAACAGATTAGATAAATTATCCTTTCAATATAAAGCATGTAGTGGCCAAATCCTGCATTGACTAATGATTACAGCGACTATAGACCCCCGTTCTGGTGATATCTGGATATTGCTGAATCTGACCAAACAAATGCAAACGCTCTCGGTCGACGGAGACGGATAGTTAAAAATTGGGTCTCTACTCCGTGCGTTCTTGCGTAGGTGACAGAGAGCCCTTGCGTTGACGGATAATGGTGTTGCGTCAATCCGTCTCCGCCATTAAGTTCTAGATGAGCCTATTAACAGAAAAAAGAGGAAACTAACTTAAGAATATTAAAGGGGGTATTGCATGTAAAATCCACTTTTCATCACATTTTTTTGTCATTCCATCCTTTAAAACATGCCTAAAGTGTTTCTTAGGGTAATTTATGTATGTTTGAGTAATCTTTTGAAACTCTTGTGGCTGCCATGTTGAGCACTGAATGCCAGATTCCTCCCAGCAACGCCCGTGCATTTTGATTAAAGTCCCAGTCTCTCCACAGCCCTCCCTCCCCCTCACCCTGAGCACAAAAACCGAACGTCTTTAACAGCAATTAGCTATCATCTGTGAAAATTTGTATATATATAGTCTTTTTCCCCAATTGCACAATGCCTTCTTGGAAGAAAAAAAATCAACATGACATGGAGGAAATACAGATAAACACCGTGGCTAATCACACCGAGCTACATGACACAACTGTTTTCTATACAGAGACAGGAATAAAAAATAAACATTATTAAGAGTTTAAACTATTTAGACAGGAATGCTCTTAAGAGGTTTTTGGGTGGCTCTTAAAAGAGCCGTTGTGACTGCCAAGGCCCCGCTCTCTCCGCTGAGAAGTGAGCCATGAACAGCTTCCTCACCCCAACAGGCTTTCTGGAGTAGCTCCACCACACCACATCCCGTGCAGCTCACATATTATATTATACACTCTTACTAAACGCAGACAGATGGACAGCCACCTAGCATTGTAGTTGGTGTCTTGGCGGGCGAAGCTTGGACCAACCTGGTACAACAGCTCCTCAAACTGGCCCTGCAAACGCAGCGACTGGGTCTTAAGATCCCCGATTCCCCTCTGCAGCAGTCCCAGCTCCGCCTGAGGCCAGGCTGAACATGAAACTCTTCAAGGGAATAATTGATATAATTCATATTATGCAAATCTTAAGTTTAAATTAGTTTTTAGTATATCTTTGTTTTCTATTGACGGAGAAGATGGTTTAAACATCATTGCACATATAAATATTACCAATAATCTTTTCTCTTTTTTTTCAGCTGCAAGCATTGGTTATTGTTATTATTGGGATTATGTCACTTAAGATACAACTCATTCCTCTTCTTGCTTCTGAAGAAGATAGGAAGGAACCTTCCGGTTTGCGACTGTTTTGCTAAGATCCGGAGTTGTCTCCAGATCTCTGTATTTACCCAAGTATATGTACAGTGCATTTGTTATACTTGAAGAAATCATAGATTATTTTTTTTATCTGATTTTGCTTTCTGCTCTATGTACACCAGGTAAAAAGGTTGCTGGAATATCACATTTAAATCCAAGCCAAGCACACTTAAAGGTATCACTATTTAACAGCAGCCTTTGATGTAAAATCTGTAGAATGTAATTGTACCACAGAAGATTTGAGCAGCTGTCTATAAACAGGAAAAAGAAGTTGTCATTTTGTGAGACAATGACCAAAGCAACCAAGTCTATTTAATATAATAAGAGAAAATAAAGGAAATGTAATGGGGTCAGATTGCTGTTTTTGACCCGGCCATTAAGGAATGTGGGAAATATCTGCGAGCTCTTCACACCTCATTATCTGGAGGCGCCTGAAATTGTATGGCAGCTTTAGTGTAATAACGCTGATAGAAAATCAATCAAGACCTTTGTTGAGCTGTACGCATAAATCTCCAAGCTAAAATAAAGTCACACAAAGAAAAAAAAAACACAAGTCAACATTTGGAAAAAGTGGTGTATATATAAACTCTAAAATTCTTTGAAGTTAACAATCAAATCTACAATCCTCAAATACTGGTAGCCATGAGGTAAGATAATTGAAATCCTCACTCCTTCAGTTCCTGCAACCAAAACCTATTTAAAGAATAGATGTCATGTTTGGTTTTCAGAGGATCCAAAGACAGAGACCTATGGTTATAGGCGGCATATTTGAGAATTTTACAGTGAATTAATCACACAGCAATTTTTAATCATGTTAGAAGAAATGTTACATTGAAACAGATTTCAATCTTTACAGGCTGGGTGGTTATAAGTTTTTGTCATTTTAAAAACGCTGCTACAGGACGCAGTCATTGTCTACAATATCTGTCCTGCGTCCATATTTCCTGCTCCCGGGGAAATAACATGTAAGCTTGCAAGGTCTTAAACATTAAGCAGCGCTCAACCATTTGTAGCATGACACCGACCGGGCTAAAGGCTAACGTTGAGCTAACAATGCTAGCAGTAAAATATTCTGCTCTAAAAATATCTCAACCTACTTTTTCAATTACCATCAACTCGATCTTGCAGGGAAATGTATTTATCTACTTATCAGCTTGTGTTTAACTCGTCTTCGTGTGTCTTCTGGCCGATCAGTAACTGGCATTTCTCCATGAACTTCACAGAGGGGAGGGGGTGAGTGACTGAGAGCAAACTAAGTTTTTTTTCTTCATGGACTTCTTCAATATGCCAAAATTACATACTGTAACTTTAAAGAGAGCTGAATTTATTAAGAAAATAGGGGGAAATACCAAAATGGAATTCACGAACAAGGAGAAGGCATGATAAAACACAGGGAGCGACGTAACAGAAGGAGCCAGTGGAGAGTAAGGTAAACAGGAGAGCTTACATTTACTGAGGAGGAGTGGACGTGACAGAGAGAAACCTGAGCACTAATTAGTGTAATTCAGGTGCAGATAAGATGGAGAGAGAGCAGGGAGGTGATTGAAAGCAGCTGGACAGGAAAGTAAAATGGACAAGGAGGAAACAGAGAAGAAAACAAAGATATAAGGCTAGACAGAAAATCATTTTAAATGCAAATGGTAGGACTAACACAGAGGACTAACTATCCATCCATCCATTTTCTGAACCGCTTAGTCCTAGAGTTAGAGGACTAACTAAGAAGGATGAAATCTAATTAAAAAAATAAGAATAAGGGAGCAAAAGAGAAACTCAAAGTAAAAGAACAATTGAATGTAACAGGAAGGAGAGGAGAAAATTAGAAAAGAAAAAAACAAATATAAACACTATGTTGAAAGAAAAATTGTAATCAGAGAACAAGACCCTAATATGAGAAATAAAATAAAACAAAAGTCTAATAGATATTTCAAATGTTCTAATAACAACTATGTAAACTAGAAATAAATACAGCAATTGTAAAGTAAAAATTTGCATATTAAAGGTTGTATATGGAACATTTTCATAAAAAGCTACATACATAAAAAAAATACATCCAAGGGTCTTTTAAAGGGGTGCAGAGTGAAAGTACATTTCCTTAACCGTTTATGTTGTAAATAAAATATAATAAAATGTACAAAAAATAATGTTTCTATTGTTGTAACCAAGGGAGTAGATTTGATTTTGAGATTGGTGGGGACACAAAAGTGCTCCAATGCAGCACTCTTGAAAGTTGAAGTTTTTTTCATTAGCAATCATAATTTCACATTATGCAGATGTTACAGGTTAAAGTAACTAATGAAAGACAAGAAGGCAAATTTGAAAAGCTCTAATCTTAAACTCTTTAGTGCAGGGCTGTAGTGAAACTGTGCATCATGTCAATTAGCTGTTGAGCAGGAATGTTATTTGTGTCAGGTTGGTTGGGATTGTCCAGAATATCCTCCTGATTACTGCCACTCTCCCTGCTGCTCTCTCCAGGTGGATCGGATTCCTTAGGAATCAACCACAATATAAATTTGAAAACCATATAGCAATTACTGTAACCAAATACACACTAGTAATACCTGAAGAGGCCTCTTAGATTTAAGGCACTGATTTTAAAGCTAAATGGTGGGATTTTTATTCGGATCATCATCATACTAAAAATTTTTAATTGCTGTTATATTCTTTGTGTGAAGGCTTGTTTTATTCTAATGTTTAAACTGTTTTAATCATGTAAAGCAGTTTGTTTTTCTGTTTGCATGAAAAGCTCTTTATAAATAGATTTGATTTGATCTGTCACAGTGCTGAATCTCATGACTAACACATCCAGCATTATTTAACCTCACCTGTGAAATTGCAGCTTCTTTTTCAGCTTTTCCTTCTATTCAACTTCCTCCAGCTTCTCTAATCTCATCTAGTCCAGGTTCTCCTTTTCTACCTCCTTAAGCCTCTTTCTCCTCATCTGCTTCTCGTCCTCTACCTCCTCTGGTCTCTCCTTCTCCATCTCCTCCAGCCTCTCTGTTGTCTATCACCTTACAAAAATATGTTGATGCATGACAGATTAGGGATAGAATGATCATAAAGTTTGATGGAAAAGTTATTACCTGAGAAAAAAGGCCTTTACTTTCACACTAATTATGTGTAATTTATTCCCCTCAAAATACGGATACATAAAATCACATGATCATGTATCACATGATCTAGAATATGAGGTTTAATTCTATTTACACCATACATTTTATTTGTGTTTTTAAACAGCAGCTCTTTTCTACAAAAACTCATGAAAATAAGGAAAAAAAAGAGAATAAGAATAGAAAATAATTTTTAAAAAGTGTATCTCTTTGGCATATTCTATTTTTATATTTTCATTTAATTTCAATTTTAAGTAACTTACACATTGACTCCTAAAGAAGTCTCTTTTATTGAGTTTTCTTTTCCTTTTCTGCTTGATTGCGCGAAAAATTCGCACTACAGATGTGATGGAAAATTTGCACTGCATCTTATGTGGTGCATTTCGTGCATTCGCGCTCATGGCGTCTATCGCTCGAGTTGGAAAAATCTGAACTCCAAGCCCGGTAAAGTCTTTGGGACTCCATTCAGAGTGTTAGTCATAGACTGCAGATGGAGAAAACATGGCACGGCAAAGTAAGGGAAGGCCAAGCTATTTTATTTGTATAGCACACTTTCAACACAAGGCAATTCAAGGTGCTTTGAAGTACAAGGAAGAGTGGCGATGATTCCTAGAAGTTGTTGGTATATCAAAAGTCTTTCATGGGCATATCAATGAAAGCCTAATTTCCCTCAGCTAGAGTCAGCGTTCATGAATTAACAACAATAAAGAGAGACTAGGCAAAGGTGGTGTCCATGAGACAGTCTCCCATCACCACGGAAGTATCTTGATGTTCATCAAGATTTAAGGAAACACATTTTTTGGAGAGACAAGACTAAGCTTTAACTTTATGCAAGGTGTATGTCCAATTTAATATGGCATAAAACTAACACAGCTGTTCAGAAAAAGAACATCGCACTGACATTAAAACATGCGGGCGGTAGGGTGATGATCTGGTAGTGCTTTGCTGCTTCAGCTCCAGGAAGACTTATTTTAAGTGATTAAACAATGAATTCTACATTGTACCATAAAATGTTGAACAGTATGTAACATAGAGCTTTCTTTTGGGATCAGTTTTAGCTGCAATTAATAAATGATCAAAATAAGCCAAAAAGGATAGACCGAAAAATACGACCACTTATTTGTTAGAAATATACAAACTACTTCTTTCACGTATAGACTTATATACTCAGACTTGTTTTGTCTGTTGTTAAAATGTATTTGATCTGAAACATTTAAATCTGACAACGTAGCAATTAAAGAAGTTATCTATATGGAGCTTTTCAAAGCACTTGAAATCTGACTGAAGTGCAATAAAAAAATGTATGAAACATCAACCGACTGTGATAAAACGCTAATATGATCATTAAGCTGCATTAACATTGAATCAGTATCCTAGAGCTTTCAATGGATGCCGCCTGACATGAAGAAGCAAACTGGCATAAACACTCTCTAACAAACCGGTCTTATATATATTCTTGCTTCTCGTCTTTGTTCTGCGCCTTCTTTGAAATAGCTCTAGCATTTTCACCACAGATTGTACATTACACAACATACTTTCAAAAAACATTATTGTCCTCCAATCCTGAATAACAGAATTCTCCACCGAGTCCCTGAGTATCTAATTAGCTTCTATCATTTTACCTTGAATGCTTTCCCACCTCGGTGACTCTTGGTTTTCCGGTGATAAAGAAATGTATTGCTTTCAGCAAAAAATAAAATAAATAAATAAACTTATACGCATTAAGCGAGGAAGCACTCTGCTTTTCTGTCGTCAGATGTACGGCTTATGATGAAGAAAAAAAGTGGAAGCTATTACTTTGGATTTGAAAGCTGAGTTTTTTTAGTTTTGCTTTTCAAGGTTGGCAGTTGTTAACAAACAAATAGGTGCTGCAGAGACCTCGTTCATTGTGTTCGAGGAAACAATACAAAGGTTTCATCTTGTGTCCTAGAGTTGTGATCACTTTCTGTAACTCCAGTGAACTGATCAAGCCAGATAAGCACAGAAATTGTATCTTCCCAAATGGAGCTTTATGCCCAGCCTAAAATCTCTCCAGATATCACGGAGCGCCGTCCATTGACTTCCAGTGAGATACAAAACAAGGCTGAAATGTGTTTGTGTTGAGCTTGTCTCAAGTGATGTACCTGAAAAAAAGATAAATGATTAGACGTGTAAAAGCACAGGGGGAGGAGATGCAAAGTAAAGCTCGTTCATGTACTTGGGTGCACGAACAAAAGGCGCAGCCTTGAATCCTCTATAGGCAGGGCGGTGAGTTTGAATGGAAGGATTTAGGAATTGGGGGGAAAACGGTGATTCGGGCAGCATCAGCACAGCCATTTGAGGAAAAAGACTGTGGGATCTTTTCCGTTTACACTGTAGTTTAGATTTCATCAGCAGCAAATGAAAATTGAAAGCCATATCTCAACGTTCAAAGCAATCAGCTACACCTCTTTGCATGAAGGAGGGGATTTATTTATCCCTGTAAAAGGTTGGGCGATTGAAAAAGGAAAAGATTTACGCAGCAATAATGGCCAGTCCGTGTGTGTGTGTGTGTGTGTGTCACAATGCCACAAAATATGATGGATCCCCTTCCATTCTACTTTTTAAATGTCGGCTATTTCAGCTTCCAGCCTGCAGTCAGCCTTGATTTCCGTGTTTGCAGAAAGGACTGAAAATGAAATACTTTTATGTTTGGAAACGTAATTCCTCTGCAAACGCTCAAAATATGCTGCCAAAAATGCTTTCATAACAAAACTATTATTCAAAAGCAGTTTTAATCATTTTAAATGGTGATTTAAACCCTATTTTGATCATTGTGGAAAATTTATATTGAATGGCAGTATTATAAATTCGATTTAAGGTGTTAAGTGAGAAACAGACACAGAGGCTAGAGGGTAATCAAAATACTTTTAAACCACAGGAATTTAATTTAATTTCTGTTATAACATGTCAATACATTTTCATCATGTTTCATCTGTAGATTATGTTGTTGGTATTCCATGGCATTGCATTTACTGCTCTCATTTGACAGATTTTGTATCTCTGCTGTCTTGTTTATATAGTTTTCTTTGACAAACTCAGAAGTCAGGCTCCTACTTCAGAAATATTTTCATTGAATAGACAGTAAAGACGGCATTGCTCTCTTTTTAAACAAGAACTAATTTTTCTGGGCCACCTTATATAAAGCATGTCACTATGTAGTTTGCTGGAACGTCTTCTTGATTTTAATTTCTGCCAAAGATTATGAATTTGATTTAGTTCTGGAGCATTCTGAATGAAGGACATGTTTTGATAAATAACGTTACCTTATATATAAAGTCTATGCTTATACCCCTGGCTGCATGTTTAGAGGGTTTTTCCTGCTTACATGTAAAGTTAAACCCCAGTCCCATTCTCCAAGATTTCCCTGTATTTAGTTTCAGACATCAACTCTGAGCAGATTCCCTGCTGCAGCATGTGATGCCACCACAATGTTTTGCCATGGAAGATGGTATCCAGAGTGTTCTACTGTGCCAGTTAGTTAGTTAGTTAGTTAGTTAGTTAGTTAGTTAGTTAGTTAGTTAGTTAGTTAGTTAGTTAGTTAGTTAGTTAGTTAGTTAGTTATCAGGAAATATCAACAAAAAACTACTGTGATTAGAGCAATATGAAGTGCTAAATGTAGATAACAAGAAAAAATAAAAATACCAAAAACACCAAAATGAAAAACACATTTGTGTATTCCTCATATTCACAATAATGTACAATAGCTGGCCATATTTCATCAGTAATGTATGCTCTGGGTCCTTTTTGTCCCCTTGATCCACATCCCCAACTTCTCACACTGAATCTTCCTCCTCTTCCTTGCTTGATGATGCATATATGCAAATGCATATTCCAGATCCTGAACACATCACCAGAGTTGCTGTGTCTAAAAGTTGACTGCTGTGTTTTAGTTTAGTTCACATGTCGCTGCCAACGTCTACAGTTTCACTGCAGAAGTGTGAAATGTGTAAAGTGAATGAGAATGTATTTAAGGTTAGGAAAAAATGAGTGGATGTGTTTTGCAGATTGTGTCCGGGTAGCTGAAAAGGGTTTAAAGATTTGGCCCAAACAGTTTGATTTAAAAAGTGAGTTTAGGCCACTGAGAATTTGGTTTGGAAAATTGAGTTTCGTCTTTTAGCAATTTGGAAAAACAATAAAGGGAAATATTTGGTGTAAATAGGCTAAATGAGCTGAGACCACCTTCGTTTAATTTGACATTTAAACACCAAATTTTTCAAAAAAGATTATGAAAATGTATAAAAGTTTAGGTTTGTATTTCTATGTTGGAGATGCAACCAATGATCTGTTAACTTTCAGTTGAAAAAAACTATGACATCAATTGGAAAACTCATTCAGGATTTCCACGCATTATACTTCAGCTCAACTTTAACTAGCGTCCCCATATCATGATGTGGCCACCCCCATGTTTCACCATGAAAATTGAATATTGATGCCTAATTCACACCGGATGTAGTGCAAACTCTTTACGGCTTCCGCAAATAAAGGAAAACATTGAGTCCAATCAGAGCATTCACAATAGCAGCAGAGCTCTTTAAACTTTCAGTATCAAATCTATTTTTTCTGGACGCCGCACTTTTTAACGAAGTTAAAGAAATTTCAAACATATTTAGCTGTAAGATAAAATGGTTGAAGCCCATAATTTAGCTGCATTCCTGAAGTTACTTAGATTTATATATTAAAATACAAAAAAACAAGATAAGACTTAACTAAACATAATGTTAAAAATTGAGTGTATTTACCCATTGTAGAACAAGCCAAGTGATAAATAATGTACAACAAAAGTATGAGAAGACAAGTGCAGCTTTTGTTTAGCTGCCCCTCTCTATATGCATAGTTGTTATCGTTTGAACTGGCGGGAACCCCCGAGATTTGGTTTTGTCGCTTGTGCAAATTTCCAGACACGTTCCGAAAACAAACTGTGGTGTTAATTGTAGACCATAAAACCTAGTTTATGCTTGTCCGTTTTGATGCAGCGCCATTATCCATCGATGCAAGGGCTCTCCGTCATCCACGTAAGGACAGACGCTGTCGAGCCCCATTTTTTGGCTATCTGTCTCTGTCAACGGAGAACGTATGCCTGTGATTGGTCAGTTCAGCAACAGCCAGGGATCGTTTCATCAGAACGGGGCTCTATAGTCGCTGTAATCAGTAGCTAATGCAACATTTGGGCATTTCATGCGTTGTATTGAAAGGATAATTTACCTGTTATTTTGCTGATTTTGAGCACAAGGAGGTGTAGAGAAAGAACAAAAAAGGCTGCTACGTTTGTTTCCATGTGTTCTTAGAGTATTATATGAGCTGCACTTCTAGCAAAAAGCTTTACAGCTTAAAAAAAATCACTTTCTGTCGTTCATTGCTCCTTGAGGAAGAAATGCGTTCACAAGCTGAAGAGAAAAAAACTCAAATTAACTTGAAACAACTCTGCAATGCTAGGCAGACCCACCATGAAAAGTTAGCACCCCCTGATGTCCTGGTCAGCTATTGCTTTACAACACAGAAAAAACAGCGGAGAACAGAGAGACAGAAACAAAGTACTATAAATGAAAATCCTCTCCTTCAGAACGTCTGTTTATAGGTGCAAAGTTGCTAGGCTTTAGGTTGATATGCAGTATCAGATCTTATGGCACACATAGAACTTTATATGTGGGCCAACATGTTCAATGTTCTCATTTGACCAGAGCATCTTCTTCCATGGGGTTGCCGTGTCTCTTATATGTCTCGCAGCAAACTTTAAACTGGAATTCCTAATATTGCTTTTCTGAAACGCTGTTTTAAGCCTTTACACAAGGTTCACCCATGGCTGCTATGTTCCTTGGTCTTCACGATGTTTGTTCTGAAATGTTCTCCAACAATCTCTGATGCCATCTAAGAAGAGTCTCGAATACTGATGTCTACTAATGATATGACTTCTAAAGACAATAGATTTTATTTGAGCATATAAAAAGTAAAGATTAAAATGGAAAAAAAGGCACCCCACAGTGTCCAAGATTTTTACACCAAGAGTTTTAATTCTACACAACAATCATATGTGGCATTGGTTTGTCACATAAAATCGATATCATACATAAAAGTTGGTGGACAAAAGACAAAAATAGGAAGAAGTTTAAAGAATAGAAATCATTAATGTGGCACTGTATTTCACTTTGTCCCACAATCAATGCAAAAGAGAAAGGTTCGTCCCAGTTCCCGCCTGGTTGTATGGGTCTGGTTCTCAGGAATGCAGCTGTGAACCTTTGGGTCGAGCTTAAGCCCGTCTCTTGTGTGAATCGTGTCAAAACAGGGAGACATCACTTAGTCCAAGCAGGCCGAGGAAGGCAGGCGTGTTCTGGAACCCTCCACTGAGCTCTCAGCCCTGCAGGTCACCTGACAATTAACCTTTGACCAGGCCCTTATTACTTAACGTGCCTTCCTGTCCATAAATGTTTCTTGTCATGTTTTGTTGTTTTTTTTTTGTTTTTGTTTTTTGGGGGGGGTGGTAAACTAACTTCCATAGATCCTCTGCCGTGCTAGGTTCCCACCTCGTTGTCTCTTGGCCTTCCTGTATCCCCTCACCTTGACTGCCCAGTCCAACTAATCCAACGCGCCCAACCCAATTCCATGACCTTTGACCAGACACACCACTTTGAAAGTCACATGATCGCGCAGGTGTGGAGGGGTCTCGGCTCAGGCCGACCTCAAATTAGTGACCCTAATTAGTGGCAAGGCCCCCCGATGGGCTACTGAGCAGCTTTACAGGAGAAGGGGGGGGGGGGGGGTTCATGGACAGGGAGATGGAGGAAAGAGAGCAGAGAAGAAAAGATGGAGGCTGTGGCTGGACATTGAGGCATTCCTGAAGGTCACTGGACCCACCAGAAACACAGACACACAAACACATACAGTGGCCACAGACAGAGAAACAGAGCCAATGCGGAGCTGAGAGTTCATTCACTGCTGAACAACAAACAGCCTCTGAGAGCTGGAGTGGAACTGATCTGATGTTCTCCTACAGGAGAGCAGACAGTGAAGGCATCAGGTGCACAGAGGTCCATTCACTTCCTACTAATTATGGAGGGACAGCAACAGGCTGCAGATACCAACCTCTGGTCTCCTCCTCCTCCTCCTCCTTCTTTCTCTTCTTTTTCTTGTTCTGAGAGCAGCCTAAATATGGAAGAGTCCTCTAGGGTTTATCTGTAGCAATAATATCAGAATATATTCAAAATACAACTTTAATACACTCAAGAATGTCACCAAACAGAAATATTAAGGTATCAAATTATTTTCAGTTTATGTGAAATCATATTAAACACAATACATACAGATTAAAAAGATTCGGGATCTTCTTTTAATCAGTTAATTCACGTTTTCCTTTAATTAAGAATATTTATCTATGATAGAATTTTATTTTTAACGTCTTTAAAATATCCTAATTGATCATAAAAACATAACTGCAATTTTGAACTTGGATCAAATATTTTAATCAAATTAAAATATTAAATCTAATTTTTAGGATTATTTTAAAACTATTTTTGATATTTTTATAATATCAGCATTCATAATTTCTGTCAGAGTAGAATCTTTTTGGATTATTTTAATTTGCTTTAACTTTTTATCTTTTTTTAGGTTCAAGTCCTAGAACTTCTAGTTACGCATTGACTGGTTCTGTCTGAGTTTTTCTTTTCATAATAGTGAGATGGTGAAACTCCACACCATCAGTGCTATGTAATAATAGACAAGTAAAGGGAGATCATAAAAAAACTAAATGGACCAAAAAAAATAATGATAGCCATAATGATAACTTAATTCATCAGAAAAGCTTTTACGAATATTTCTAAAATAGACTGAACTCATTCAAGCAACAGAAGATAAGACGTTGAATTCAAAGTGTAATGACAGTAGGAAGAGTCGTGTTGTTTTGCTGACACAACCTAAACAGTAACGTTTATGTTTGTTGATGTTTTCAAATGTATAGAGATCACCTTTTAGAAACACTGATAAAGAATCCATTAGTTCATTACTCTGTAGGAGCTGTTTACCACCCCAGTTTCTTCCTCTACTCCACCCCCTCCCTTCCTGCTTCGCTTCCCCCCACCCTTCATCCCTGCCTCGTCTTTTCAGACAGGCCACCCATCTGGTCTTCTTTCTGCTGCTATGCTCGCCTCTTCCTCGCTCAAATAAAGGTGCCAATCGCTGTAATTGGCACCCTGCGGATCAATTGTCCCCGTGTGAAGAGGTGCCCCTCACTAAAGTCTGGGCTTACCAGGGGGGTACATTTAGTGTGTTACCTTTCCTGCTTCAGCACCTAGGTTCTTTGCTAATGTTTCTCACTTTGGTATATTAGTTATAGGAAGAATTTACCGCTGAGTCACATGTATAGCCTAGTTTCTTTCAAAATGCGAAAACACTAAAATCCATTCTCTAAACCAAATTCTCAAACACTGATTTGGCCAAACTTTACACACTGTAGACACAATCATCCACTTTTTTTTTTCAAAACCATAAACACTTTCTCAGTCACTAAACACATTTCATACTGTACAGTAAAACTATAAACCCTGCAACTAAAGCATAACTGTCTTTTTTCTTCTTCTTCTTAAACACAGCAACTATAAATTCAACACACGTGGATCGTGATACAACCAGCTGGAAGGATTAAAGTCAGATCAGAATTGCACATATGCATCTATAATGGATTGAAACACAAAGATAGGAAAATGAGGAAGAATCTGTGTGAGAGGTGGTAGACCAGGAGGAAGAAAACAGCCATTCCTGATGGAATTCGTTCAGATATTTTACACAGTTGTGAATCTATGAAATACAGTGATGTACTTTTTTTGCCATTCTTATTTCTGCATATTTCTTTATTAGACTATTCATTTATCTTTATCTACACTCAGCACTTCTTATCACTCTTATTACAGTATTTCTTTACTTTAAATACCCTTAAAATATTTCCTTTTATAACTACATGCCCTGGATGCCATTTCTTCATATTTATTTTTAATGCAGTGTCTAACCAATGTTCTGCGGTGATTATACGTTTTGCTTGTTGTGTGTATAGGGTGAACACATTTTTCAGTTTTGAGCACATAATGACTGATTTTGAGGCGATAATTTGATTTTGAGACGAAACGTCGAGGATTTGAAACCTCTGGGATCTGAATGTGGTCAAGATTTTTGGATTTGTGTTTAAGGTTCTGAGAAAACGAGTGGAGGTTTCAATAAATGGGTTTTAGTCATTCACAAAAGCTGTCACCGATTTCAGCTGTTTATTATTTACTTTATTATTCTGTGTTTATGAAATATTCCGGTGCAGCAAGAGGATGGAATATTTATTTCTTTTGATCTCTTATTTCTAGTTTTCCTCTGATGTGTGGTGGAAAAAGTAACCTCTGTATGGATCCACATTCATTGGGGGTGCAGCAAAGCTGCGTAAAAAGTGTTCAAATTAATTCCTTTTATTGCAACTGCATAATCTCCTTTGACTTACTAGGAAAAACCCAACTTTTAACATCAGTACTTTTTTTAAATCACCTTAATTATCATAATTATCAGTATGTTTGCTTTAACAGTTTTTTCCAATCGCTAAAACACAATTTTGCAAACTAGGCTGGTTTTATCAAAATACTTAAGAGAGTTCATGAAATGAAATGTAATATATCCTGCTAATTCAAGCACTGCAGCCAAACAACATATAGCATTATCAAAATCAAACTTTTGCACAAAATCATACACACCTTATTCATACTACCAGATGTTAGTCTAACCAGCTACACACTGTTTGGCATAACGAAAAGGACTCTCATCTTTGCAATTATAGTAATATAATTCAAATTGTAGATAATCGTTCAGATTGTTTGCACGCACAGAAATATTTGCAGATACACACACATGCTGTGCAACATATGCACAGCAGATATTTGAAAAAAAATATTCAATCACAAAACAATAAACTTCAAATGAAAAATTGACAAATTTATGGTAGGAAAAAAAGAGAGCAATGTCTTCTGTTGTAAAAAAAAAATGGTGCTCACCTATGGTCTTTTTATAGTTCTTACTTTCTGAGGTAAGGTAGCACCTATGGGTGCCCCATATATTGTTCATGTCGCTCATGTAGTGTCATTTTGAATGGCAGTGTTTTGAAATGGCAAACATGTGACTTTGTCAGATTGTTGCGTCTCATACATAAAACCGTGTTCAGTGCATTTGCATTTAGAAAGTGACATTTTAAACAGCAAAATGTGCAAATCACAAAATGTGTTTAAAGTTTTGGAGACTTGGAACAAGGTTTTGATCTGTGTTTGTGTATAAATAATTATGATATGCATGTCATTTTAGTCTGTTAGCAATTTGAAAAAAAAAAAATTATATTTGGTGCAAACTGATTTATCCAAGAGGATAACGTTTGACTTTCTGTAACATTTCACAAGGTTGGAGGCTGCAGATAGAGGGGCCTTTAACCTTCCTCTTTTCTTTTTCTCTCCAGACCTTCTGGAATGGCTCTTCTCTTTTGCTCTCCCTTCCAGTGCTCAGTCCACAGGTTTTCTACATGATTTAGTTCTGTGGACTGTGGTGCAATGGAAGAAGGTTGATTTTGGGTGCAGTGAACAGTTCATGTATTAATTTAATTAATGCTAAGTAATGATCCATTTTATCTTTTCCTGTAGATTTCGCCAAATTTTTTTCTAAATGTCTTTATATTTCAAAGAGTTGATGATATTGTGCTTTCTAACAAGGTTCCCAGGGTCTTTGGAAGAGAAAAAGACCCGCAGGATTATAGACCCTTCACTGTGCTTCACAGTGGTCTTACAATGATTTTCCAGAAATGTATCCTCTGTTAAACACCATACCCACATGGGAAACTGTTACCTAAAAGTTCAATCTTAGGTTAATTGTAGGGGTCTATAACCTCCAGCTCCATAGCTACATGTGGCTCTTTGACTGCTTTATTATGGCTCCCATAAAAGAAAAAAAGAAATGTTTTTAATCATACATGCAATAATAAGAGTGGTTTTAGCACTTCTTATTCATGTTTTAAGATTCAGTAGGGCATCAACAGTACAAGGCTTTTAAAAGCTATTTCATGTTGTTTAGCTTCAAACGACAACCTTTTTATTTCTAAGTGGGCTAGCCTTTCTTTGTTTGCCATATTTATGAAAAAGACTCACTTAGATGGCCTTATTCTACAAAAAAAAGAGTTTAAAAGAAAAAGTTAGGGGATGCATTTTCTTCTAAAATCTGAAAACTTGAGGAAATATTTTGTAAATTTTTACATAAAATCTACCTTTTTGGTAGCACTAGATATTATTTTGTAACAGCGGAGGCCAAAGTGGCATTTTGGATTGAGAAGTTTGTTGGCCCCTAGTTGCATAGGACCACAGAACTCAGTTTTTAACTCACAGCTGTGTATATTATTATGCATAAAACAGATAGAAGGGACAGATTGAAGGAAAGGAGGTACAAACATGGGAGAAAGGAGGGTTGCAAAATGAGCAGGAATATGGAGCAGAACAAAGACAGAAAGGAAAAAAGGGAGGTAGGACACAAGGAAAGGAGTGCATAAGGAGGGAAAGAAGGGAGGGAGGATACTGAGACAAAGAGATAAGGAATAACGACTAAAAAAAAGGGTTTTTTTCTCTTTCTTTCTTTATTCATAGTAATCAAGACCTAGAAAATAGTCCAGTCAATTCCATATTTTTCCAGACTGTGTAGAAAAACCTGCCTAACTGTGAGCTTTGGAGATATTTAGAACTTTTTTCTTTCAATAATATTTCCACAGGGAATTTTAGTGAATAATCATCAATTCAAAACATATGATTCCCCCCTTCAGGTGAATGAATGAAAAAATAACAGAAGGAGACGTTTATGAAAAGCCCATCTTGTTTGGTCATTTGTTTGTGTTAAACCAAAACCTTTTTTTAACAAAGACACATTCCTCACATTTGCATTATGAAGCGATTCCACAAGAGCACTCGCTGAATGTCTTGAGTGTTATCAGGTGGATAATTTTTAAGCAAATTTAATCGCTTTCCTACAGAAAAAAGAAAAAAATTCAGTTGACTTGAATGAAATCATTTTAGACTAATTGAAAGCTGTTATCATGCAGCTATACGTCCTTCTATTTAGATTTATTAAGAATGAGGAGGTTAAAAGCTGAACAGTCTTTCCAGTGCAAGAACACCTTAGCTGTTTCTGATGGCATTATCCAATGTAAAAGATAAATAGAAGTGTCTAATACATTTAAAGGCGGCGCATTTACTCAAACAGAGCTTAAGATGTCCCCTGCATTGATTTGCAGTAAGACTCAAGGTTTTAACAACGCATATGAAATAAAAAGGAATGAATTAACTTTTCCGGCCTTGATGATGGAGGAAAGAAACAGACAGAACACCAGAATCAAATGACATAGACATATATTTATATGCATATGAATAAAAATACATATACATATTGTACAATATCTCAGCAGAGCGTGAAAACAGCTCCGTCAGCCCGGAAACCAAAGAAAGCCTCTTTAAATAAGTGCAAAATGTTAATGAGACAAAGATTTGTAAAGCATATATAAAGGGTTTTCTTTTCTTTTTTTAACCAAATTTTTCTTTCACAATTCTTCTTTTTTTGCTGTTAAAACCAAACAGAGCAGACACACAGATAACTTGTGCAAAGACCCATTTATATATATATTTATATATAAATTTATATCTATGTACATGTTTGTCACAAGTAGTAGCTGGTGCTGTTAGCTTGACTTTAAGTTCATTTTACTGCTCAAAAAACAAAAACAAAAGACGACCTCTGCAGGAACTCAACTGTGCATCGTGAGAAATTAAAACAACAGCTTCACATGATCTAGAAAAACTCATGGAGGCCAATAAAAGGCCTGTTGTATTACAAAAAAAAAATTAAAACACTTCTTAGCTGGAGTGAGAAGAAACCGATTAAACAAACTAAAAATGGGCTTTGTCTAACTGAAGCAAGGCTTTATCAGCTTGCTAACTTCACAAGCCAAGGGTTAGAAGAGGCGTCCCGCTCTTTTAACCTTTTTTCCCGCCCCTCCAAGCTGAGCACACAATACAATAACTGCAGATATACATTACAAAACACCATCGATCAATGACATAAAAAAAGGAGTTGGTGCTGAATCTCAAGAGAAAAAACATTAAGTGTGGAAAGCCTTTACCTGTATTTTTTTTTTTTTTTTTTTTTGTCTTTCTTTTACAACGCTTGCCCCACATCACGGTGGCAGAGGATGAAAGTGACCGTTGTTTGACTAATAAATAAGAGCTTTTGCATCAAATATCCTCGAGCAACTGAAGCACCAGGAAAAAAAAAGGAACGAGAACAGAAGCTGTGTTTAGGGAAAGGGTGAAGTAAAAGACGAAGAATCTGCGATGGATTGCGCCGGCTTTACATGAGGAGCAGGCCTCCTGACCTCTCAGCTCCGTTTCACTGCTCAATATTTGATGCAGGAGTGTGTGAATTATGGATGGTGCTTATAGAAAATAATACAGTGTTCAACAAGAGCACAGGTGTACCGCTGCAAAGAGCTCAGAGTGTGGTGTTTTTTTTGTTTTTTTTGCTTTCACTGTGCTGCTGCTGCGTTCAGAAATTATCAGCTACAAGCTGCTGCTACATGGGTGCAAAAAGGCCCTAAGAGCCGACAGATCGAGGTCAGATCCTCCTCATGTGCTCCCTGGGAAACTTATCTGAAAAACTAGCCCTGCGTTTACTAGTAAGTGTTTTATAAATTGAAGTCACAACAGTACCTTTCTGGTTTTTGCTTTTTTTTTTTCTGTGTTGCAGGGACACCTTAGACTGAGAGGAAATAATAACAGAAAAACACACATACACAGACCAACGTAACAGGAGAAAGGAGAACCTTCAAAGAAAAACTGATGACAAAAAGGAGCGAAAATGGGAAAGGAAACTGAAATGACACGCTCAAATTGAGGGCAGACTGTTGCAAATTGCAGGTTTCTCTAAGGTGATTTTGGACAAGAAGGAAACCTGTATGAATTCCTTCTTACGAGAAAGAAAAACATGAAACTGGTGGCCCTTCCCTTTTCCCCTCGTTCTCCGTACCCTCAATGAATGTCATTTTCCCAATCCAAACACACAGAGGTCAGCTTCAGTTCAAATCATCCAATTATAAAACCAAGTGAGGTACTATAATACTGAAAATTGACTTTTCCATGTCTAATCTAATCTTTTTTTTCTTGAATAAATGGCATCTCTTTCTTGAAAAAAATGCGACAAATGAAGCGACAGGTGGGGTTTTTAAAAGAAAACAACCATAAAGTGCTTTCAATGAAAAGCAATCAGAAGGCATTACAGGCGGTGGGGAACGTGAAGCACTTGTAATGACGTTCATGCGATGCAGCGTGCTGCCTCTCTACTCGGCATGGGCCGGTCCGCGTTCTCAGGGCTCTCGAAGGTTTTTGAGAACTTTTACGAAAGCTATTGATTTAAAAAGCAAACCATTTTAGATTGCACTGTCCTTTATGAGACAGAGCCATCTGTTTTCTCTGGCTTTATCAAATATTTAGTGTACAGCCCTTCCCTCACCTGTTGCTGCACAATGCCTCAGTCAGCCGGCTGGTAAGAGGAAAATCTGAGAGCCCAGCTTTTCACTTGTATTAAGGAATTATTGACTGTATTTGCATCTGTATTTGGTAAGGCTGCAGAAATCATGCTGTCTCAGTTGCTAATCTAAAAGCAAGTTGTATTTGTGAAGTAAGAGGCTTGCAGTTTAGCTAAATTTATTTAACGTGTGTAAACGGTCACACACCTACAGAAATTACTGTTGTTGCGCTGTGTGAATCGGACAAAGCTTTCTGTTACCTACAGACAATTAGTCAATATGAATGCGGCTGTAAAATCTAAATTTAAACTGATTACTTCAGAAACTTGTATGTCTGCTACTTTCATCTTTGTCAACTTAGCATTTTTATTAGCAGATTTTGAAAAGTTTGAAAGTCTCTGTTGCTCTTATTGTTCCAAATAGCATCTCAGCACTCACAGTCGCCCTAGTCCTCACACAGCAGTTCCTCCCCGCTGCAGTCCGAGCTGCTTTCAACCCATTCAGATTGCTAACGAATCGCTCATGCATCAACACCATTTCTGTTGTCTCTTATTGGTCCGTCTACATGTTCATGTGGATTGCCAAAAAGTTACAAATGATCATGATGATGTTGCCTGTTTGTTCAAGAGTGGACCATAGGGTTAGAAATAAACTCCTGTAAAGTTTTTAATTTATCATTTTAATTTAACGTTTTGAAAACAAGTAGTGGTTAGGTTTTATGGTCTTTAGTAATTTGTTTCTGCATGACCTCCATGTTTTTCCAAACCAGATCATATTTTCAATCAATAACAAAACTCATCTTAAATATGCTCATAGGCGCAATTAATGCGCTCTCAGTGATTTAAAAGCCTATAAAATGGCAGACCAATTTAGAATTATTCTGTTTTTTTTACCTCTGTTCCCCTTCTGCACCAATAGATTTATGCAGCAGATAAATATAGGCCTAGCGATATACAAATCAAGACTTTATGCAACCAAATATTTGTAATTTAAAAAGGTTGAGCTATGATCATATTGTATTTAAAGTGTTTATTTTTTGTTTTAATACATATTTGCTCTGGAGTATCTTCATTGATAATATGAATATGGTGCATAAAGAGCACAATATATTCTGAATAATAAATACTAGAAAACTACACCTACATTTCAAATTCTTCTGTAATTTGACATCACTTTGTGCATCAGAATGACGAAAAAGAGAGTAATAAATCACATTAATATGACTATTGTGACTAGTATGGTCAGAATTTTTTAGCAGCAGTAGCAGTAATTATTACTGTTCTGTTTTATATTTTAGCGTTATTCAACATTTTCACTCGGTTTTAATCCTCTACCAGCCCATGCCTTTGCCAACTATCTCTTGAAGATTTTCGACAATGGAAACGTCAACCCAGTGAAATAAGACATAACAAAATTAACTCCACATAAACAAAAAATAAAAAATACAAACTTACTATTTTACAAATGCAACACATGCAGTCTAAAAAGCTTAACTGTCGACTCAGATATTCTTTAATTCAAGGAAATATGTTTGTTGGAGACTACTTTTTGGTGGAGCAACATGCAGCTGTGGCTCAAGCGCTAAAAAGGCAGCAGGAGCATAAATCTTCAAATTTATTATCTTTCAATAGATTATTTTTATTTCTGTGAACTCCCTCCAAGTTTGATTCAGTAGCTCTGAGAAATGTGAATCAACCTTAATCTGGGTTTAGTGGTTCTCTTTTCCTCACTCTCTCTTTTTTGGGGCCTGACCTCGATAAATGGATACTCTTTATCCGTGGAATGCTTCCCACCATCTTTCCTTTCATGTTAAACCATCAGACCTAGATATGTACTGTAAGTGTGCACCGTTCTTCTGGATCCTATTATTCACTGTTTTTACACAAACACAACCAAAATAAAATAATATTAATCATAAAAACAAAACAAAACAAAAAGAACGATTTACCAAAACTACATCTGGACACCAAATAGACTGATATTAAGAAGCTACGATTATAATTTTTTTTCTGTGTGTGTTTCTTTTCTACAGTGGTAGCACGTTTACTAAAAATCAAACCTGGCCACTTGAACAGGAACATTAAGATGTAATTACTGCTCTTCTCATCCACACATTGAGTACGGCTGGAGCAAAAACCCAGCCTCACCATAGAACCTGTAACAACTCAATAAATTTTACAATAACATACCTCTCCAACAAGTAGGAAGTTACATCTTCCTGTAGTGTTCCTGTTACAGGCATCCTGCTGAGAATGGGTCCAAATCATTCATGTCAAGTATGCTTTTTGTTTTTTCTTAACAGTAAATAAAGGCCCATAAAGAGTGTGTGTGGGGGGGGGGGGGGGGACAAACACATACACACAAACTCACTGGACAAAAAGTGAAGAGCCACTTAAAACTACTGTAAAGAGAGTGATGTTAAGACATCTGTTTGCAACACACACACACAGCTATTCCCCAACAAAAAGGAAGATTTAACACTTTCCACCAAGTCTTTTTTTTTTTTATCATTGTACACAAAATTGTGCTGCTAGAAAGCAGCCCTGCTCTCCCTTTGCCTGTCCAGCGGCAGGATGAAGTTTCTAAAGTCACGTCCCCCTTTAGGTCCGAAAGGAGTTTAAGAAACCGTTTTCTTCCCACCTAGATCTGCCTCCTTCCTGTCCAGTCGCATGTACGGCTCGAAGGCCGAGGACCCACAGCCGTAGGTGGACGTCAGTTCGTGATGGGCGCCGCCCAGCAGGGGCATGGAGAAACAGAGGGAGTGTGGGGGCGGGACCCCCAGCCGTGGTGACGACGGAGTGCCACCTAGAGACGGCAGCGAGAGCCCGAACGTCCCGCCGGGTAGGGAGCTGGGCGAGGTGCTGCTGCTGATCCCCGGGGAGGTGGAGGAGCCCCCACCTGGGCTGCCCAGCAGGGAGCCGTTCGTGGGGTGAGCTGAAGGCCCCAGTAGGGAATTTGGGGGCGGGGCGGGCCCCGAGAGGAGGCGGCCCTGCTCCAGGAGGCGCAGGATGTTACAGGTAGCCAAAGACTCTGATGCAGAGGAAGAGCGCTTGTCTGAGTCCCTGGTGGTGTCCTTCTTCTGTTTGGTCCGGCGGTTCTGGAACCAGACCTTCACCTGCAACAGCACAACATGCTTTGTTAAAGCAAGCCAGAGGAGAGAGTGGAATAAATCAGCGTAACGCCTCAAGCACATCTAGAGAGAAATCACATATCCAAAAATAGGTTTATTTTTATAAAGGGTTTGGGGTTTAACGTTTAAATGTGTACATCCTTGGAAAGGTATTTACACCTCTTACATCTTCTCATGTTTTGTCACATTCCAGCATGAAATTTTTATGTTTAAGCTTTTTTTATATATAAATCAAAAAGCCTGAAAGTCCAATCTGCATATGTAGCAGCCCCTTCTTATTCAGATACCTTTCTGAATAAAACTTAAACCAGTTCCGGTCCAGACCTGTATAATTTAAATAGTCTAAATCCAGATGTTCTATGAAGGCCTCAGAGGTGTGTTAAAGAACAATGGAGATCAAACATCATCACGAAGCACATAGCAGATAAGAAAAAACATTGTGGAGAAGATTAAAACACAGGTAGGAAATAAAACAATGCCACAAGCTTTGGTCCACCATTAGGAAATACATTGGGAAGATTATGGTCGAACTACAAACTCTGCCAAAAGATAACAATTCCAGTTTATTTTTTGCTGTGAGCCATATAAGAGACACATCAACTCCATGGAAGAAGGGGATCTGGTCAAATGAGAACATTGAACATGCTGACCCGCAGAAATATTCGGTGTGGCAAAAGATCTGAAGATGTTCCACCACCATCCTATATAGCTAATTTCTATATTTCTATATTTCTACTGGCTAACGGCCTCTGGGGGGCACTATAGCAGGAAGCAAAAAAGTGAGACGAGAAAGTGGGGAAAGATTATGCGCCAAAGAAGACACAAATTTTGATTTTGAACTGTTACTTTGAGCATCATGCACACAGCCTAATCATGAAAAAAAAACTGTAACGTACCCTTTTCATGGTGAAATATGGTGGTGGCTGCATCATGATCTGGGGAGGCTGGTTAAAGTTGAGCAGCAGCAAAAATGTAGAGCGATCCTGAAGAATGTTTTCCAACTCATGTTCTAACTTATTGATATCAAAAGTTAACCACTTATTAATGGCTAATATATATTCAGACTACAGAGATTTTTTGATTTTTCAAAACAATCATAAAAATTTTGTAATGTTTCGGACTAAAGCCACAACTTTTTTTACATCCTTTAGACCCTGCATCCTATATAGCTAATTTCTATATTTCTACTGGCTAATTTTGATTTTGAACTGTTACTTTAAGCATCATGCACACAGCCTAATCATGAAAAAAACTGTAATAAATGCATATAATGGAGGTTTAAAGTTAAAGGCAATCGAGCTGGATATTAAAAAAGGAAATAGAGCGACTGCACAAAAGCTTGATATCACTGAATCAGTGGTGAGACGTTGGTTAGCACGGTGGACGGTGGGCGGATAGGCACTTCATCTCGGATCAACCCCAATTTTAGAGGTTTCTGATCCCATTGCAAACATTTCCTGAGACATTGAAATTCTTCAATATTTATTTTTTTTAGTTATGTTGCTAACAGAGGTTGATGAACAAAAAGACAGCAGTGCAGGATTACCTCCTAGTGTAGATCATTAAAACTAAAACTAAAATCTTCTGTATATCATCTTTCTTTGTAAATATCTCATGTTATAACATAAAACACTGTGGCTTATATTCCTGTACAGCCTGTACATGTACAAAATGTATTTTCTTTTAACTTTTTAGCTAGTCGGGCATAAATTCAGGTGTGTTCAATAATCCAAAAATTACAATAGGCCTACATACATTTTCATAGTATTTTGGGGGGGTTGATTTGGGGTTTAAATGTCACAGTAATCCAAGGTTTTCTCATCTTATTTAGCCTATTTACACCAATACTGACGATTTAGATGTAGTATATTTTTAAAACATTCAACCAAGTTCTTCATCCAAATCCAGCACAGAAGCAGCAGCAGCATGTGAACTCCACCTCTACTTGTCTTTCATGTTTAATTGATGGAGCCCAGAGTAGCTTTATAGCATGTGGACAACTTGCAGTGTGATGAAGAGTGGAGGGCACAGAGGGGTCACAGAGAGGTTGCCGGACGAAGAGCTTAAATCCTTGGTGGCTTGAGAGGAATCACATGCATGAGTAATGTATTCACTGCTGACCAAGATACAGCAAACTCCATGTTCGCTGCATATTTAGTGCAGCATGAAGAAATATTCAGCACCCGTCGGCCTAATATACTCTAGTTAAATGTGTTTAATGAAATACCTATTATTGTTGCTGAAAGCTCCTTCGCTTCTAAGGATTCAAATCATGGAATAACAAATATTATATATATATATATATATATATATATATATATATATATATATATATATATATATATGTATGCAACTTACAAGAGAAAACTGAAGCACAAAGTAGGAAAACATTATTCTCATTCTCACATCTGCAAGGTTGAATTTGATGCTACATTACAGTAATATTATAATATTACTGCAATGTATAGATGCTTCAGTAGCTATTCTTTTTTTATCTTCTAATAAAATGAAAACTCTATAACTCTTGATCTTGTGATATAAAAGCTAAAACAACCCTAAATCAGACCCTAAAAAAAGGGTGTGGAAATCAGGGCGATTACTACTTTCAAATTAAACTTGTGGGTTCCTTATTTCATTGTCTTTGGGAAACCTTCAGAGAGAAAACAGGAATTTGAGAGAGTCAACACATATACATTTTATTAAGAAGGTCAATCAAATTAGATCAATTCTTTCTTTTTCATTCATATTTTTTTCTGTCTTTCTATTTTATTAATATTTTCCACATTCCTTCGTCCTTCAGATTTCTTAGAACATTAGGCTACTTTATAATTTTGGTGTTTAAAATAACCAAAGCTGATGAAATTATCAGAAAGCTTGTTTGCAAACTTTTCTACAGTCATATGGGTGGATATGAGATGTGAGACTTATATTTTACTAGTAATATTACTTTTATTTCTACAGCAGTATTCCTTTGTCTGTTTTAAACCAAGCCTGTGTTTTGTTACATACAATAAAGTTAATCTACACAGCTAGGGAACACTGGCACTAAAAATGTTGCTACCATTAGCTAACAAGCAAGATTTTGCTGGTGGACAATAAACACAGAGTAATAATATTTTTTACAAAATTCAAACACTAAAAATGGTGAGTCTTACTTGAAAAGTAATCCCCTGAGCCCTGGTTAGAACAAGAATACATCCCAGGGTGCTCAGGCATCTTCTAGCAACAGCTGCTGTTGTTTTTGGTTTGTCTGCGGATAGGAACACCGATCCAAGATGGCGGCTGCATTTCTTGTTAAAGGTGGTAGAGGTCATTGTGGGGTCTACTCCTTATAAATGTCTATGGCTTCAGAGCCCCAGAGATATTGTTATACGTCTCAGGAGAGGAGAGGAGTGACCACAGAAGAAAATAAACTACAATTGTTTTAGGTGAAGCCTGCACTAGATGGAGCCACATAAAACATTTCCATGGAATTACACACCCGGAAACGGCGACTTTCCTCCTAGATAGGTAAGTTAATTCACTATCTAACTTTGCTAACATTAGCTTTCAGTTAAACTCCTCTAAAATACATTTGTTAATGGACACAGTTCAGGCTGGTCACTGGGCGCATAAGCAGCAAACCATGCAACCGAAGAGCTGAAATGATATTTCTATTATTGCAACCTAGACACACTAAATGTCACTATTGCGTTCATGTTTCATATCCAATCTTAAATTTGAAATCCTAATGGCTACTATGCATGAAAAATGTATGCATACTGCAGGACTTTTGTTTGTTTGCTTTGTTTTTTGCACTTTTATTCAGATCTTTCCCACACACAGTTCTAAAGACAGAAATGTTGTAAAACGTAAAAATTTTGCTCTGAGTTTGAAAACACATTATGCTGAGAAAAACACTATTATGTGGACATTTTTGGGGAATTTAAAAACTTAAAAAGAAAAACTACAGATGCACACAAAAACCTGAAACAATTAACTAAAAATGCAGTAGTAGTTAGCTTTGGAATGCAGCTATCAAGTAGTTAATCCAACAGGTTATTAACACAGTCAAGTTGGGTAGTTGGAGGTATACGGCACACAGTAAGGTTAGCATATTTTTATTATATTGTTATTATCATTACATAATGTTTAGAATACTTTATATAATGTCTAAGTTATTGCTTTATTTTAGTTTACCTCAAAGTGTCCCAACAGCCAAGCACAGCCTTTTATTGGGGACCACTTGTCTCTGGTGTGATGTAACTTTTTGTTTAGCCTACCCAATCTTCTTGATGAACAGTATCTTTTGGAAACCTAAATAGATTTAAACCTGTTTCTCTGGTGTTATATTCTGCTACACACAGATCTGTTACTGCTTCAAAAATGAAGATTGAATTGGGAAAAAAGATCGACCAACGAACAATAAGAAAAGTATGTTTCTCTCTGATACCACCAATCACATCACCCCCAGGGTCAGAAATTATCATGTTTGCATTGAGCGAAATTCAAATTGCAAGCCAGTCTCCATACACACTTCTGCGATAAATTTGTTTTATTTCGGTTATATCGCATATGCCAGTTTCAATTAAATATACATTAAAAATGGTGTCAGGTACTCTTACGTTTACCAAGCTAGAAAGACCGAAGGAAATGCTACATTTGGCAGCTAACGGTTAGCCAATTGTCACTGTTCAAAAATAGTTTGTATGTTGTCTGCCACTCTTTTTTTTTCTTTTTCTAGAGTACTCAATTTATTTAATCCTTCTTTTAAAGGCACAGTGTGTAATTTTCGGCCAGTAGGGGGCAGTGCATACCTAAATGATTACAAGCGTGCGGTATCTGTGTCTTCGAGTAAGAAACTCAACAACTGAGGTCCAACTAGTACTGTTTTCAAACGCTCAATTCCCTGAGAATGATCTATTTGCAGCAACATGACGAGCACATCGGTCTCTCTTTCATCGCTTGGAATGAGCGAAGAGGGAAAAATGTATTTATGACAAAACTTTTTTGAACTTTTAGGGGAAATCAATGTTTCAATAACGGGCTTGTTCAGTGCGCTTTGTCCGTTCGGGCTCTTGTAGACGTAAAGACGTAATCTAATATGGCTTTCACTTGAAAAGAGGACCCGCACCTATGTATTTTAAAACTGATTTTTAAAGTCATATTTTACAATATCGGCAATATTTTGCAATTAATGTGCTTTACGCAATTATTACTATATAATATTTTAATGGCTATTTTCAAAGATGTACTGCAAAAACTACACACTGTCACTTTAAGGAATTATGTCAGTCTACACTTTCAAACTGTGTCAACACAGCAGGGGAGAGCAGGAAGTGTTGCCATAATTGTTTCAAAATAAGTGTCTCAAATATAGGAAAAATCTCATTAACTCCCTAGTCGCCATCTAATAATATCGTTTTTTTTCCTTTTTTTAGTTGTGACTTAATGTTAATCAGGCAGCGACTATTTGGGTTTGCAGTCAGGTCGATTTGTAAGACATAAGGTTTTGTTTTTTTTAAACACGACGGTAAATCAGGTAGATTGTAACCTTCAGGTTTAGCAAGGCCTATACCAAATTAGATCACTGAGGGATGTAGCAGGAGGGACAATCTGCTGTAATTAGTATCTAGGCTGGCTAAAAGGATTGGAGCTTTGGATTAGAGTTGGTGGGTAAGAACTGATCCAACCTAACAACAAATGCAACCATGCCTTTTATTTTTCTAAATTTTCTCCTGTGTGCTGTTTTGGCTCAGATACCAAGTCGTTTTTCATCCTTGGACCTTTTTTTTCTTGCAGCATCCAAATCACCTCAACAGTAAACTCCTCCTGTGGGCAAGTTCAGAGATTGATGGTGTGGTTGGTAATCAAGCTGACAGGTGTAAAGTAACGTATCACCGCACTGTGAAGGCAGGCTCAGTAGGAAGTTAGGTCACGTGAGATCATGGGTTTGACTATAGACCTTGGTGCAAATAATAGGATCGGAGAAGATCCCACAGCTCAGGGAAGAGTACCACAGACAGACGTTCTTAATGAACAGAACAGAATAAAAAAACAGGAAGAAAAGAGGCATATAAGATGGGACAAACCTCCTCTCATGCTGGGTATATCCTTTTCTAAGACCCCAACTGTTCATCTTTAGATCTTAATGTGAGTTCTTCTCATGTACCAACTCTTTCCAAAACATCCACATCCCATAAAAGGCTTTGACAACAGATAAAACTCTCAGGCAATGCATTCCCTTTGTGCCTGAGTGGAGGGCGGGGCTCAGGCCTTTGCTCACATTGCAGTCCACCTACTTCTTACTGAAGGAAAAAAAAGAAAAAGATCAGGGGGAATAAAAAAATAAAAACCTTGATGTTTTACAGGGATTTTATTACACGGGTGGAAATGATGAGCAGAAAAGAAAGCTATACTGCCTTTGGTACAGCTACACTATTACATGTAAATCCTGGTTAATGGGATCCAGGGTTCAGAGCTGGGGCAGAGATTACCGAGGGAGATCTGGATCTGCCGTGACCTGCGTTTGCCCCGGGCTTCACCCTCTGGCCTTCCCCGTTTGCACTATGGCAAGGATGCCAAACCAAAGGGGTGGCAGGGATGCCTGGGGGAAGGATGTGCAAAAATAAACACTACAACCACTTAAATTTACTCACCTTTTTTCCCCTAATGTGTGCATTGTTATGTTTTTAGGTCATACTTGCTGCTCAGACGAAACAGTGGGCGGGGTCTCTACATCTTTTTAGTGTTGGAAACCATCGTTTTTGGGCGCAGTTATAATAAGGAAACAGCTGCATTTTAAAGATTAACCTAAATCTCCATTTAGCCACCAGACAAACCCCTGCTGGTCCTCGGCAAACACCTACATGTTTACCAGGGCTCCGAATGTATTCCTTTACCTTAAAAACAAAAAAACAAGCAACAGGCACCATCAGGCGTTCTGCGCAAAACAATGGTATGTCTATTAGAGTGATGTGGTGCACTACAGCACACCATCTATATAATGAATCAGCCTTCAATCTCCTTTTGACAGACAGAGGAAGGCAACACAGAACCATTAAATGATGAAAACAATGGAAACAGATTAGAGTTGTACAGTTTAAGGAAAAACACGCAATTGCAATATTAATGCTGGATATTTTGATAATAATATTGGCTGCAAGCTCACTCCCTTTTCTTCCTAGTCTTCATTCTTTTCTGACCACAAAATGCTCTTATCCTTGAGCTGTCACAGAAATCTGCATCCATTGGGCGCATCAAGAGTGTCAGAGTCAATCCAGCTAGTCAGATATACTCAGGGAATTCATCACACTTCAAATACTGTGCAGCTATCAGCCAAATATTGCATTCAATATTGCGAATGTGATATTTCGCATGCTGGTGTTGCGATGATTGTAGGTGTTCGGTCTATTCTATAGCTCTGAACCAGATGGAGAGCTTAGCTATAGTGCATTCAAGTTCATGGAAATAGGTCAGATGAGCCAGCTGTGAATTCAGTGCAGGCTGGTAAACTAGGCCAGAGGTTGAAAGTTTACGCCAGGTCAAGTCCAAGAGAGCAGATCAAGTGGGCATTTGAGATGTTATCTGTAAACCCTGCTTTGTTCTGGAAAAACACAGAAACAAATCGCGGTTAAGAAGCAGGAAAACAACGGAGTAGGAAAAAAAGTTTTCCTCTCAGCACCATATAGTAAAAGCGCTGCTGACAGGAAATATTATTAACTGAAACGTCTAAGTGTTAAAAAACCTTACAGTGAAATAAAGCCCTTTGTCGGGTTGCTGCTTTAACGAGGACACGGGGTGACTCTTTCACACTTTTAATGACCCCTGCAGCAGTGCGCTGCTCTCACCGTGACCCTGCTCAGACCTTCTGATCCCAGCCATGTGACAGGCATGCGCAATGAGAGAAAGCTTTTTCCACGAAGATCGTACCAGGCACAGCAGGGGCTTTGGAACTGTACATGTCAAATCAGTGGAGAGAGATATGATGAAGAAAAAAACTTCTTCTGGTCCCATTAACAAGTGAAGGAATGGCCTGATTGAATAAGTGCTTTTTATAATTTATGGAAGGGAGTTGATCATCTCTGCAGCTGCTATGTGTTTCATCATGATCCCGTTCTGCTGCAATCTTTTTACTAGCTGGTATTTTTAAATATCTTGCAGACGAAGCGGAGCTTCCACTTTAAGTTTTTCATGGTTTGTCATAGTAAAACATCAAATTTATTTTCCTTATGTGACAGACCAACACATAGCACAATGAAGAGGACAGAATATGAGACTTTGTTTTCAAGTTTCTCAGACATATAAAAAAAATGTAAAGTTTTCTTGTTTTGTTTTTTTACCTGAAACCCTTCCTTAAAACCGAGGACAGCAACAAGAAAGAAGACAGCACTGCTGAAAATCTACCAGAATGCAGCCTCCATTAAAACTGACAGGGTGGACCATGGTGAGGACCAAGCAGAGAGCCATGGTAACTATGGAGGAGATGCACAGACTTACAGCTCACAGACGTTCTGCATTCAGTCTGACTAAGCGTTTGCTATTGGTTGATCACATTAAATCCTAATGACAAACACTGAAGTGGGTGGCTGTACTGTGGCAAAATGTGAAACGGTTCAAGAGGTATGAATAGTGCGAGGCGCTGTGTGATCAACTGAAATGGAGATTTATCCTGGACTAAATGTACTTGAATCTGAAAATGACTGTAGTTGGATTGAATCAGGCTGGATTGATTGGAATAAAATTTAGAGCTTCACTTTTAGGATATAAAACTGCTCTGTCTTGTTAAGATGACAACTGCTGAAATTTGACGCCGTATCAACGGAATGACATTTGACTTAATTGAATGTTGTACTTGCTATATTTATCTACTGTGACGCCTTTTCCTCCATGATTGCCTTGTGAAATTATTCTGATATTTATTCAGAAAGGACACATTTGATTAATTAAAGTTTTTTTTCATTTTAGGTTTTAATCATTTGATGGGTATCTTTTTTCAGTTATGGACTCGGTAGTCAAATGTATGTTGGTTTTTTATATGGTGGCCCACAAGGGTCACGGCACAACAGAAAAAAAGTCACAACACGACAGAAAAACTCACAGCACAACATGACGTAAAAATTCACAACACAACACAAAACGAAAAGCCACATCACTTAATCACTTTTTTTTCTAGGAATTAGATCAGGGTTTAAATCTCATCATATTAGAGCTTATTTGGGATTTTTGCCATATGTCAGGGCCCATAATAATATCGGAGGAAGGAAGGAACCAGGATCTTGTTTGCTGAAACTTAGAATGCGAATAGTACATTACATCAGCGCTTTGAATACAAAGCTGCATTCTAATGCTTTGACGTCAGCTGCTTGTGAAGTACATCATCACCTCGCCTCTGCACTGCAAGCCGCTTCATGTAAACACGTTTGTATTTGGTGGAAGCAGCTCCCACATAAACTTTCCCCTTTCCACTCTTTCCGTCCTCATCACCTGACCTCATGCTTTTTTCCAGCCTTACATAAAAAAAAGTAAAAAATGGTCTTTTTTTTTTCTTTAATCATCATTGTCATCGTCATCACATTCTCACCGCCCTCTAGACCTCAGAGCAGCTCCGGTCATAGTTCAGCTGGGGGTTAACCCCGTCTTACTGAATGGCTGGTAGATATGACTGACTAATCCTCCTTAGTGCAAAAGCACTTGGGAGTGTTATGAAGCCCATCTCTCTCTCTCTCTCTCTCTCTCTAACTCTCTCTCTCTCTCTCTCTCCCTTACTCCCTCTCTCCATCCACTTCCCTCTTTCCTCATCTCTTTGCTCCTCCCATGTCCCACTTTCCATAGATCCCCACGTGGTTCAGGTCCCTCCTGTCCGGCTCGCTCATTTGCCATAAACGTAGTTAAGCGTCTGGATTCTATCCAATAAGATTCACTTACATGTCGCCGTGCAGTTGTTTCGATTTCTAGTGACCCTCTGCAGAAAACGTACCCACGTCTTTGCCATGCATCATCCGTCCCCAAATCTCCGAGGTTCGTCTTTTTAGGAATTATGATTGGTCGCAGCTGGCAAAAACAGCGACGCATTAAACAATGGCACTCTACGTTTTTGTATTTTAGATCTGAGCACAATTATTTATCTTTTTCTTCAGATTCCTGAATTGAACTTAAGCTTCTATTTATTTCACCAAAGGACTCCCTTACGGGGGAAAAATGGTTTCACATCGGCAAAATCCGATCTAATAACACGAGAAAATTCTTTGAACCATGTGAAATTTACATGTGAAATCATGTTAAAAACGTGTATCCACATGTGTTTAGCACCCATTTCCCATGTGAATTTGGAACGTTTTCATGGTAATAAACTATGAAACCCATGGACCTTTACATGTGAAGCCCATGGGATAGCATGTAAACCACATTTAAAACATGTTATTTGGCACATGTAACCTACATGTGAAATTACATGTGAAGCTCACGTGAAGTCTGTGTGATTCCCATGTGAAAAATATGTGAAACCCATCTAAAAACTAAACATGTGAAGTCCATTTGTGCTACACATGTACCACATAGGATAACATGTGTTCCCATGTGAAGAACATGTTCAGGCCTATGTGCATTTTCTGAAGTGTGGAAAGAATATTCATACTGAGGAACAGATCTTTTTTACATTTTACTTTTATTAAAGAAAAAAATATATAAGCCTCAATGAGTTGGCCAATTGTTCTTAAAAAGGGAGAAACGCAGGAAGAAATGTAAATCACGTTTGTTGATTATTAGACGTCGGCAATAACCATGATAATTTAGCTACTCAATTAAACGTGTTCGTATCTACAGTCAGAGCTACAATCAAAAAGAACTCAAAGAGAACGAACAAAGGCTGGATGAAATCACGGGTTTATTTATACTGCCTCTACATGCAGGTAAGATGATGGAAAATCTGAAAAGTTAACTGTTCGAGGACACAGGAAAAGAGCGGCATCCTGAGGTCACTAAGTCACTACAGTATAATAATCCTTAAATAGGAACTACCTTCCACCCGGCTGTTTGGGAGGCATACATTTATAGGCTGAGAATTAGGTTTTTTAGGAACAAGCACTTTAGACACATCTGGTGTGGCGGAGGAAACCAGAAGTATGTGTCAAATAGAAATTGATGTCCATTGTACGGCTCAGGGGAGGATGCTTGATGCTCTGGGAATGTTTCTCTTTCAAAGGCCCAAATAGTAAATTTAGAGACCAACGGTACTAAGGGATCTCATTTTTGAGAGGGGGAAATGCTTGCTTTGTCTTTATTTAGGTTTTAACAATTACCTTTTTTATATACTTTCCTGAAAACGCATTTAAGAAAAACATCAAAAGGTCCAATGCTTTTATAATTCCTGACAAGCTGTTTGCATCTGTACGCTCCTCTGGTATTTTGACAGGTCACCTTTAACAATGAGCCTAAAATCCTTGAGGTAAGAAAGTCTCCTTACTAGCGCCCACCATCAATTCTCTATTAGACTAAAGTCTGGACACAAGCTGTGCTTCTCTAAAACATTAATATTAACTCCAATAAGTAGAATCACGTTGGTAAAATTAAAAGATCACTTTAAATAAACGTAAAGTTTTTTCCCTTTTTCTGTAAACAGAATTTTATTTGCTGGAATTATATGAACTATACAATAAAGTGGAAAAAAAGTCACTATGAGAATATGCACCTTGCACACAGCCCATAAGGAATAGCTTTCCAGTCTTGAGCAGAAAGGATTTCTGAGTGAGCGCATCCAGAAACCTCAAAGAAGGGATTACGTTTAGAAAATCATAAGTTAACAAAAAGTGTTTGCAGTGAAGGTCTGGGGTTAGGTCGGGTCAGATGAAGTTAAAAGGCATGCATACTCACGTCTCCTCAACATTTCAAAATGAAATACTCAATATTGAGCTAACTGCAGGTATCTGAAATCATGAGTGGCTGTTGCATCACCTGACTTGTGCTTCCTGTGCAGGCATCTCTGTGCTACACAGAGATAAACAGTAAATGTCAGAAAACAGCTCACATGTGGGGTTAGACTCATATGTGTGTAAACCCCTGTATCTCATTTTACTGATTTCTTATTTTCACATCAGTACAAAGGTTACACCTTGTTTCATATGCTTGGAAAATTACACTATCCTTGGTGCTTAAAGCGAGGCTGATGAAGCCGGGCGAGTCAGACTGAGCGGACCATTAAGGACGAACTCGACTAAGACTTAATTGCTATTATGTTTTCTCTGATTATCTAATCAACTGATTAGATAATCAGTGGCTCAGAGGTTTGTTTCTGACCGTCATTGAGTCAGTCAAAAGTTTCTGTTTTACACACAATGCTGCACAGCGTCACGTCCAGTGACTGAAAGCACAAAGGCACCAAGTGTCCCTCCATCTATCCGTCTGTCTGTCTGACACACTCCCTTCCTATTTCTTTCTCTGCTCCAAGTGTTTGTGGACAACCCCTGCACTGTGTGTCCGCCTCTCCCAACATCTGCACGCCTTTGCACCGTAGTTGGGTCCTCTGTGCTCCAGACAAGTGGCCAGACATCGTCTGTCTGGGCTGACATAGGGGCGATACTCACAACAAGGCCATTTAGAGTAAGAAGACGCATATCTCATCTTTGCTTGTCCTGTTGCAGAATACAGAGATGGTTGTATTGCTGTGAATAAATCTATTAAACCAATAGTACATTTTATAAATTAAATAATTATATAATTTGGAAAAATTAAGGAATCTTTATAATGAACCACTAACTTCTTCAAGGCTCCCATTTGGCCTCTTGTGTCTCAAATTTGGGTTTGTGGAGTTTAGTCACTTCCAATCATTTTACTTAATATGTCAGTCGAGCCTGAATAATATTAATGATTTTATTATATTTCTACTTTAAATAATGATAGTACAAGGAATACGACTAACTTCACTGATACTGCTGCTATTACTACTGCTGCTGCTGTTAACAATAGTAGCCGTTGTAAAATTTTAGTGTCATTATTATTAGTAAAGGTATTACTTCAGGTACTAATTATAATATAATAAAAGGATAGTTATAATATTTTTCTTCTTGTACAATGGTGTGAGTTAACTAAAATGCCAGAATCAAACCATGATTCCAAGGTTATTTATTATAATTATTATTATTATTATTATTATTGTTGTTGTTATTATTATTGTTATTATTATTACAATAATAATTATGAAGTCAATAATATTAATATGGCAGACTTCACTTCTACTGCTAGAATGATAGCCTGCATTATCACTTTTTGCATATTTAAACCCCATTTAACAAAACTATGGTGAGATTGAAAACCTTGACATATTATTACATCCCTGTAAGCTACGGACCTGCTACTGGCCCGGTTCTGTATGCTAAAACAGATCATCTCGTATAAAAGGCTCTAACTAATCAGTTCTCTCAGAACTACAGTTGCCGTTCTGAGAAAATCTTATGCAGCTCATGTGCAGATCACTAGAGGGTCTGTTAAATTTAGAGTGCTTATAAAACCTGTAGCTCGTAGGCGTTTATTCTCAGAAAGGGTAAAGACACATTTAAAGCCAAGGCTGGAGGAAATACTGCTACTTGTTCTTATGGGCTTTTTAAAACTGGAACGTAATATTTTAATTTATCTTCCAAAGGAAGAGAGACTGTATAGAAGATCTATAAAAAAAATTTTTAAAGTCCCTAATAGAGCCTATGTAGATTATATGGACACACGTGATAGAGACAGATGATAGCTTGTTCTAAAACCTGACAGTAACAAAGCATCTCTGAACCAAATCCAACCAATCAAGAGTCTTTTTTTCTTCTGATTGATTTTGAAAATGTTGCTTGACTGGCTGACTTATTGTTCACGATACCAATTACTTTACTGTAGTTGTGGTTAGAAAGGATAATTACATGGCTGGATAACAAAAACATATCCTTGATAAGTACAACAGGATGAAGTAGCTTTATAGATTTTAGGCACTTAAACAGCTGGTTTTGTTTGGAAAAGTTAATAGGGTCTTTTTGTCATTAGAAATGTTCAACATAGCACGCAAAGCTTTGGAGTTGAGGCAGGGTCGACCTCGAGCTCTCTGGGCTGCAGAACACGGAGAATCCATTCTGGAAAGGTCAAATGGCAGCGTCTTAATTTGTTAGCTGTCCTCAAAATGCCTTGTAAACTTTTCAAGGCCCCTTAAACGTTTTCTGATTCTGTCACATTACGACCATAAACTGTAATGCATTTTACTTGGATCTTTTGTGATAAACTAACAAAAAGGAGTACATAACTGCGAGGTACAATGTAAAAAAAAAAAAAAAAAAGAGGATCTGACCATCAGATTCCTAAATGATAGTGGCGTTTTCAGTGTACGGTGTAGTAACCGTACATCTCCTCCTTGTCTGCATGGATTGTGTTAAACTGTAAACAATACTTATTATCGCTTGCAATAACAGCTACCTTTTTTTGCCACACTTCAATAAAATCCAGCTCTGTGGTGCGGCAGAGGCCTTCCTTTTCCGTTGAGCTGGTTCCAGAGTTAGTTTGGTGATAGAGTCTGACTCAGAATTTGTTGTTTCGGTTCCAAACCGGTGCTTACCTGAGCACCAACTTGAAGCCGGGCCCGGCTGGTGTTTAGGAAGAACCGGTCTTGAATATTAATCTCTCAAAATGGCCGACACCCTTCAGAATTTTCTCAGATTTTAAAAATACAACAACTGTAAAGTACAAAAAAAATGTGGTTAACACAATGCCTGTTTCTGCATATATATTCCCATACATTTATATATACTTTACTTTATACATACAAACATCCCTTTGTTTTGCAAAGTGAATGTTTATTCTGTGGGTAAGAATTATGATATTCAACACTGGAAGCTGTCAGACACAAACAATTTATTTACAGCACATCACTGTTGGGACCGGCGTTAGTCTGGAGGCTGATGCGAGCCTTAAAGGAACAAATATAGCTAGTGCTAAGCAGGGCTACAGCACATAGCTAAAATCATGATACAGTGATGCTGCATATTTACCTTTCCCTGCAAACTAGTTGCTGCTCTCTGTACCTTGTAGTCAGTTGCTGTCGTTGTGAACACGTTCTGTACACATCTTTTAAATCCAGATCACAAAAGAAGCATTTGAATGGTATGATGAACTACTCCGTTTTTTTTAAATCTGTTTGTGCAGGATTCCTGTTTTCGTCTCCCCATACAGTTCCGTTGCAACATGGCATCGAGATGGAGCACCCAATCGGCTCCATGCCAGTGTGAAAGCAAACCGATTCTTTGAAAGAACCAGCTAAGAATCGACTAAGCTCTGGCTCTGGCACCAACCCTGGTTCTTCTTCAATGGAAAAACCATTCTTCAGAGCTTTAGCTCTCATTAGCCCCTCAGAGCTACCCGGGGTCTCTTGGCTGCTTAGCTGATTAATGCCATCAAGTGGTAACTCATTATAAAAAAATAAAGAGGTTAAACTGTGTCCATGTCTGCTGGTATTACTTTGCTATAATTCTCACAAAACATAGCTGTATTAGAACAGTAGGCCTTGATCTCAGACATTGTAAAAGATTGAAGTTTGGAATAAATCAGTTACGTAAATGTTAGGTTAAAAATTGAAATAAAATGATAACTTGATTTATAACTGACTGGAAGATAGGCGACAGCGTTTTTTAGCAGAATGTTCCTTTGTAAGGCCTTTTGTTGGATGAGTTTGGTAACAAAGGCTAACTATTGGCTGCATTTAAAATACATTTTTGACCTATTCCTCACTAAGCTCGGTGCAGAACAAACATCTTCATAAAAGCAGAAATACGTCAGATCAAAGTCCCTCCTTGAACGCTGTCAGAGGAGAAAAGAGAAATACATTTGCCCACATCCCAGGGTCGCTCAGTCAGCTTTAAATTAAACATTCAACAGTATTCCATGAGTGAAGTACCTTCAACTCTCTACAGGATTATGCTGGTGTAGATGTTCCCCACAGCAAACAATAAATTCTATAGCTTTTTCCACGACCTTGGCGCAAACAAACTGAGGTACAGGGTCATCCAGTAGTATTCATCCCTGTTGAACTATTTCACGTCACATTAAGATCACAAACTTTGCTCTATGTTATTTGGATTTTTATGTGATCGTCCAACAGAAAGTTGGAAATCATCATGAACTAGATGGTAAGGGATCTGTGGTATTCAAGTTTTTTTTTTTACGGCTACTGAAAAGTCCGGGACGTTTGCTGCGTCCTCTACGACGTTTAAACAGAACTTCGCATGGCTTTCTTTTGTAAATTAATTTCTTCTTGCCACTCTTCCTGAAAGGCCTGATTTATGGCGTGCACAAAAAGTTTTTGGCCTGAGATTCTCCCAACTGAGCATTACGGATCCACAAAGCCAATGGAGTTACCATTGTATGAGTTACTATTCTCTGCTCCTGATGATGCCATTTGGTCGCTAATGTGAATCTAACAAACCTCTGAGGTCTTCACAAAACAACTGGGTGTATACCAGGACTGAATTACCCAAAACTGGACTCTATTTGTAGATTTGGTGATGTATAATTTATTGTAAAAATGCCTAATAAAAGGGGGAACAAAGCTTTTTCAAAAAACTGCATTTGGAAGTGCTGTATAACATCAAATGCATTCTCCTAAAAGTAAAGAACAATATTTACAACTCAAATCTTCAGGGCTGTATTTATTAAAGGAGATAGGAAACGTTTAAGTTCTCATGAGAAAAATCTGACTGACCCATGCTGCTGGAGACAGACCTTCACTGAGCTGACGCAGCAAGCAGTAATCTGGGTTCACTTTCCAGGAATATGACCAGCAGGGACGCAGCTCTACATTCTCTCCCTCTCATGTTAGAGAGCAAGGTTATATGTTTACCCCACCCCTCCTCTCCCCTGCTGTGTTACCCTGGAGCGGGGAGCCACCTGCCGGGACGAAGGGAGTGCTCCGGTCGGCTACAGATTACTCGGTGAGGCAGGCTCCTGCATGCAGCAGGCTGGTTTCCCACTTCCTGTTCAGACGCTGCTCTAAACCTTCACAATTAAAGTGACATATTTGAAAGTGGGGGGGGGGGGGAAGTGCTTGTAGAAAGTTCTTCAGTCAGCAGCTGAAGCTGATTTTTGTTTAAAACATTTTTAATGCGCCACAAGCAGACATTTATATGGAAAAAATATTAGAAAAGGGCTAAATAGTTTTAAATAAAAGTTTTTAGAAAAATAAAAATAAAAAATAGATTATTTGATCTATCAACCAAAAAGAGCGTTTGGTTTTAGTTTTTTTTTTCTTTTTTAAATCCTAGAAATTTACATAAAAAATTTGGGGGGAATATTTTTTTAAAGTTTCTTTATTTGTGTGAGTATTTCCGTTTAATGACCATTAACTCCAAAAATTATTGAATCTTTTTGCAACAGACACATTTCAAAAACATCGGCTTTTATTCTGAAAACCAGAAAGTGTGTAAGTATGTTAAATATAATACAAACAATCATTATCAACAGTAAAACACACATATCCACAAGTAATGCCCTTTATTTGTGTAATTTTTAATCAATTCACTTTCTTGACTGATTCATTGTTTTGCTGTGAGACATTTTGTGATTATGATCTATGTATCTAAAGATCTGTATAGTTTTACACATTTTTTATTCATTTTATAAATTAAGCATTTTTATTTATTTTATTTTTTATGAAAAGAGAAATGATAGTCTGCTCTGGTTTGCTTTTCAGTTCAGGCAGTGCAAATTACGCACAAAAAAAAAACTACAAAAGAACGCAACAAAGCGCCTCAGTTCGCAATATTTAGAGAAATCATTGGCTTTGTGGATCTTTTAATGTTACTAAGTAAAATGTAATATTTGTGTCCCAATTTATCAATATTTGTTTGTTTTTCTTCAAGTTCGTTTTTTTTATTAGCTTTTCTGTTTTTAAATGTTTCCAAGCCTATTTCAAATGCTGAGCCTCAGTCCTGAAAACTCGATCAAAGTAACTAATTAAGATGTAGAACAGAGAACCAAGGCAATATATATATTTTACTGCCTCAGTAAAAAATCTTGATCCCCTTTGTATTAAGTTTCAACTTAAAGTAAAACTGATGTGGGTTTTGTTTTGTTATATGTTTTTTGCTTATTTTTGTTGTTGTTTTTTTGCATAATTTTGGCTGTATTAATACAAATGGTATAAAATTTGCTCATGTCAAGTATTTTTGGGAGAGTCTTTCTTTTTCTTTTCTTTTTGTAAGTTCATGAATATCTGTTAGCTTTAATAGACAGAACAAGAGTTAATGATGGCATTCATTAAAAAGAAGGAAAAAAGAATTAATACATAACTGGGTGATTCTCTGAATTTGGTCAACTTTGGGCTCATGAAATTGTTTTTGAACATTGCATCTGATGAAAGACTATTTGAACTCTATGTTTATTCACTTTAGGCATAAAATATTTTATATATAAATAAATATATTAACATATTAATATATATCTGTATAAATATATTAAAAATATTTGTGTTATTTGGGTTGTTCTCTAGCATTTATTTGTCATTTGGTTGAATGTTATGGTCTTAAAGATTTTGGCTAAAAGTAGCCATCAGTTCACATTAGCTAGTGTTTGGTGATACCTCTATTATGTACTATATGAAAAAGAAATTGTCAGTTAAAATTTTTGTTTTTTGGTCATTGTTATTAATTATTTTTTTTATCTAATTCACCATCATCTATTGTAACAATCAGAGAAGAAACTACAACCTGTCTTCCAATTATTTTTTTTATTTGTTTGTGTGTGGTATGTATTGGTATTGGCACTCGGCATCGGCAAGTACTCAAATTCAAGTATCGGTACCATATCAGTTTGAAAAGAAGTTGTATCGTTGCATCCCTTTTTTGGAGCAGTAAAAAACTCTACTATTCAGAGCTGCATTTGAATCTTAAATTGCGCTTTCTGATCACTTTTTGCTTTGTTTTGTTTACCCGATTGTGTTTTATCTGTTTTAATCTGTTTTAATTACATAAATTTGTTCCTTAAATTATTTTTATCTTTATGGTTTAATTTCTATTCTTACTTGTTTATTTCTTTTTTAAGTGACTGTGTATTAATTACATAAATTTGTTCCTTACATTATATTTTCTTACTGATTGATTGCTGTTAAGCTTATGTGGTTTCATTGTCACTGAATCATGTAAAGCACCTTGAACTGCCTTGTGTTGAAAGTGTGCTGTACATATAAAATTGCCTTGCCTAAGTAGCATGGAAAAAAACAGAATTTGATGTATATATTTTTAAGACAGCAATTAGCTTTTAAAAAATCAATCCTTTATATCATTTTTGCATGTAACATTGTAGAAAGGTTAAGCTCTATGATATCACTGTGATGATGAAAACATTAAATATAGGATTCCAAATACTTATCTCATGAGCAGGAAAATTCACTTCCTGTGGTGCTAAGAAAGTTTAACTGAACAATTACTTTTTTAAAGTGGGACATTGGTTGTTACACATTTGAACAAAATTGGGTATATGATTATATTGTACTATTTTATACATACAGCGGGAACACTAAATGAAATGATTTTTCCCCAAAAAATATTATGACACGGTTCATTTTTCTCATATTTTTTAGGCTAAAGAAGAAATAATGATGTTACCAGTAAAAACAAATTCTATTTACTGTCTATTTATATTTCATTCACTAGAAAAGCAGCTTTAAAACAAATGGGGACACGTTTATTTTCCTGATCTCTACTCATTAGAAACCCTTAAAACCATTAAAAAAATAATAAAAAAACATTTTGTGTCATAATACAAAGATACATAGATTGTTCTTTTTCTAGTTTTAAAAAGTGTTTTGTGATTTTAAACACAAAGTGCAGTTCAAAAATCCCCCAGCTTTTATACATAAAATTATGCATAAAACTGAAAAAACAAATGCTCTTGAAAAAAAAAACTAAAAGTCCACAGAACAGCGGGAACACTAAATGAAAGGACTTTTGCCCAAAAAACATTATGACACGGTTCAACTGATCAGAGGGAAAACATAAAGAAACGAGAAGAGCTGAGGTGTGCACAGTACAGTCACCAGTTGAGATTACATTAGAAGTTACATCTAAGATACACAATAAAAGTTAACAACATTTAAGAACTGATGCAGATGCATTTCAAGACTCAAAGCCTTAAGTTAGTCAAAATGTCTCATTCAACTCTAAGTGAGAGTATGTTTTTTTCAAAAACATCATGATGGCATGATGAATTAGAAAAGCACTCAAAGAACGCACTAAGAAAGCTCTGTCCCCAGTATAGATCACGTTTACTTTTTCTGCATGTAATAAGTATTGTGTTCATTCTAGTAACACATCCAGCTTAGTTAGTTAGTTAGTTAGTTAGTTAGTTAGTTAGATAGATAGATAGATAGATAGATAGATAGATAGATAGATAGATAGATAGATAGATAGATAGATAGATAGATAGATAGATAGATAGATAGATAGATAGATAGATAGATAGATAGATAGATAGATAGATAGATAGATAGATAGATAGATAGATAGATAGATAGATAGATAGATAGATAGATTTGATTTTGCTTTAAGAGGTGTGTCACTTTAAGAGCTCCTTTCCTACTATTTTGCATGATTAGCCTTGGACGGATGAACCATTTGCTTAAAAACCTTCCCAAACTGCATGCACATCATAATAAGAGAGAAAAGTCCCCTTGATGCTAACTAAAAGCCTTTTCCATCCTTCCTAAAAGGTGCTTCAGTGGGGAAAATAAATGTTATGGCGCACTGATGCTTTTTTATGATTTAGTTCGTTCGCACTTGAAGGCCATTGGATGTATTTTTCAGACAGTTTCATTCTTTTAGCCTTCCTCCTCGGCAGCAGGAGCAGCAGGAAGCTGAGGCCTTCATATTAACACCCCCGGAGTCAGCACTAATGAGGGCCTCAGCAGCTGCCCTGGGCCCCCACACCCACCCACATTTACACACACACTCTTTCTATCTCTGCGCCACATGCACATCAAAGTCTGTGTTTTTGGTTTTTTGCTTGTTTCTGCATGTGATAGTGGTCTTGCAGCCACACGTGGTGGTGCATGAAGTTCCTGCATGAAGTTCCTGCATGCTGGTCAGCAGCGACAAGTCCTTTTTTTCTTTTCCATGGTAGTAAAGTGAAAAACAACAGCAAAGGGGTTAACAGCCTCTACTTGTTCAGACAGAAATTAAATACATTTGAGGCAAATTCCTTCTTCTTTTTAACCATATCTTATCAGTGCAGCTTCACTTTGAAGAGTTACATCAGCAGCTATGTATTTTTGTAATGATGGTATCACACTTGACAAATATTAATCGACAGCTCGGTCTGATGGATCAAAAGATCCACAACAATTTTTATCTTCTTCTCCTATTACACTTTGGCTAAAATGCTTACTTTCGGAAGTGACCACATTAGGAAAATGCATTTTAAAGTAATCTCAACTATAAAAATAACAGTTTAATCTGTAGTAACACATCTTTTATGAGAATACGCTTTATAAGATGTTAAAATCTTGTCTGTGCCCCTCCTTCTTCCTCTTGGAACATGAGAAAATATTTAATTACATAACTTTTTCATAATTTTTAATAGGGTTTATCAATAGTTTTCACAAAGCCAACCATGGTTTAATTGAATCTGTGAGACAGCAAACCTAATTGAGATGCCTCTGATAAATGTCCCCTTTAAAAAAAAAACTTTAAAAAAAACTTACTGCCACTCCCTGACACAGTATTGCCCTTGGCAAAGAGTCATAATAATTTAATAAAAAACTACCATTTCAACTCATTAACATCCTTCCTCTCTTTAGTTTATATTCCTAAAATTTAATATGCATATAACACTGTCTGCAATTTTCTATGGTTGTCTATTTTCCTATTCCACCCTCTGCTGATTAGGGCCGGGACGACAGCGTATTTTACGCGTCGACGTAATCGATTACGTCGACGCGTAAAATACGCTGACGCAAAAAATGTGCGTCGATGCGTCATGACTTTGAAAACAAACATGGCGGAACCCAGTAGTTGCAGCATTAGTGAATCAGTTGACTTAAAAATACCTCGAGCCAAAATCGCAGTTCAAAGGTATGGAACCATTTTAAAATAAAGGGAGCGATTTTGTCGTCCGTCAGCTTTGCAAAATGGAAACGGCTTATAAAAGCACGACGGCTATGCACCAGCACCTAACAGCGGCATTCAGGAACAGTTCCAGAAAATTATTAAACACCGTAAGTTTTCAACATTTTTACTAACGCTACGGATTTTACCCTTTAAATCATATACACGAGCACACACACGCACTCATATACAGAAATTAACACTCAACCTCTTTAAAAGCAAAACTTATTTAAGCTTCTTAGCTGTTTTGTTGGTTTTTATTTGTGACCCGTGTTGGTAGAATGAGTCTGAATGCTGATTATAAGCAAAAGTCGAAAACGTGAGAGAGTGTCATTTGGTCGCGGTAACCATGTTTGTTAGCAAAGGTAATGCACTACCTGCTAAACGGAGCCATCGTGGGCTTTAATACAACATTGTTTAAGTGCTTTCAAAAGCAAACCGACAACGAACACTTGATTATCAGGTTTAATAACGCCTCATCCTGTTTGAATACTATTTGTTACTTAATGCTCCTCCAGTTTGCTGATTCAAAGTTGCCATCTAATAACTAGAAAAATGTGCAGCATTTTATTGTAATGAACAGCTCCTCTCTCCCTGTTTATCTCTTTTTTTCTGTGTGTGTGCAAATCTTATGTCAGAAACAAGAGATATTGCAGCAAAGTAAATGTTTTTTTGTGAATGAAGAGCACTTTTTTGCATTAAGTGAATGTTAAATTTTGTTTTTTAGTTTTTGGTATTTTCTTTTCTTTATTCATAGGATTTGGTTGCACAACATTTAACTTTTTGTTAAATGTAACCTCTAAGAGGAGATTAATTATAGACTAATAATACAACTTTATTTGGGTTTTTTTTTTTTTATTAAAATGTGTTCAAATTAAGAAATTTGTTTATTTCATTGAAATACATACTTTAATAAATGTCAAATTTCTATGCCAATTAAATAATGGTTAAATAATTGATAAGCGAATCTAATCAACATCGAATCGAATTGAAAAATTAATCATTAGATTAATAGATGCATCGAAAAAATAATCGCTAGATTAATCAATTACAAAAATAATCGTTTTGCCCAGCCCTACTGCTGATGCTACTGCTGTTTATTCACAAAACCTCCTCTAAAAGCACTTTATAAGAGAAGCATGTTCGATTTATATACAAAAAAAATCCCAGTCAAGTGTTTAACCAACTTCTACTTTGTTTGTTGACAAGCCATAAATTTGTCTGCTGGGTTAACTTTACAGCTTCGTTTTACAGTACAGAAGCACAGTAATAGCATGAGAGAGGGACTTTTTAATTAATTAGACTGGACTTTTTTTTTTCTCTCTTCAATTACAATATCCTCAAAATAAGTTTATTTATTAAGAACATTTATATATGAACGAGGACTCATTTGTCTTTGGTTAGAGGAAATTACAAACATTTCCTCCATGATACAGGACTTCATTGTAAAAATGATATTGTTGAATGAATCAGGGAGGCATTTACTCTTCAAATCTGGGTGTAATTGGAAATTGTGTGTTTAATACTTTCTAAACATATGTCAAGATAAAATTTCTATGAATGTCAATCTTATAGATTTTGTTGTTGTTCTTTGGTGCTAGATAATCCTTTACCTTTTTTCTGTGTGTTTAAATTCTGCCCTTAACCAACATATTCTTTTCTATTTCATCCCCCCCACCCCCTAAATTTGTTTTTTTTTTTATCAAACTATAATATAGCCTAATATAATATTTTGGGCGGAGCAGCACAGACCTTCTCTCTCTCTCTGATTGGTTGAGAAGCACATCAAAGGCTTCGCGCACACCTGTGACCTTTATCATGAGATGTTTAGCAATTATAGCCACACCTTAGCCATTCAGGTCTGCAGCTCCGCTGAAAATATTTTAATAGATTTTAACTGAGAGAAATAGCTCTTTGTTTTGGCGTCATTGTACATATTTTAAACGAACCCCGTGTTGTAGTTTCGGCAGAGTTCGGAGCAAGGAATCACGTTCTTCGTTCATCCTACCTGTGTTTCCGAGAGGTTCAGCTGCCGGGCCAGTTCCGTGCGCTCCCGCCCCACCACGTACTGGCACCGCTGGAACTCCAGCTCCAGTCGGTACAGCTGCTCAGCTGTGAAGGAGGTCCGGGTGCGTTTGGGCCGGTCCAGGTCCAGGCCCTTAGGCAGGACGATCTCCCGAATGGTGCCTTTTGCGTCTGTGCAAGTGGTGGGAAAACAGAAAGAATCGGTGTATTTCCACGCAACAGCGCTATATAACATGACGCTAGTGGCCTATTATTATAGCTGGCAATAAAAAACAACTGAGTAACAGTTTAGTAGTTTCCAGAAACAGAAACAGCTTGTTAGGCTGGTATGACTCAGGACTATATAGGCTACAATGCAGCACACTTTGATGTAATATGAGCATACACAGAAAGGCATATGGCTTCAGGGCTCAAAGAAAGCATGAATGAACTACCGCCTGTGTCTATTTTACATGTGTATATATATATATATATATATATATATATATGTGTGTGTGTGTGTGTGTGTGTGTGTGTGTGTGTGTGTGTGTGTGTGTTCTTCCAGGCGAAAACGGGCTATTTGTTGCAGGTTGCTCTGTCTTAAGGTCCGTGTTCGACGTTTTATTGGGCAAACTAACATGTTGGCTCTAACACTGTACATAAATGATGTTAAATATAGCCTAGTCCCCATTTTAAAGCTCTTATTCTAGACTGCTTACTTTCTCGAAAACCAGGAGTTTTGTTTTTTTTTATCATTCAGCAGGTTCCACTTTTTATGCATCACTTTAAGATTATATTTATTTTCCATCTGCCTGATTCACAGAATATGATTTAAAAGGCTTTGATTGCAATAACATAACGTGACACAAGGTATTCAGCAAGCTTCAGGAAACACCTATAACTTATCTAACGCGGCTGCATTTTTAAATAATGTGTTTATGTTTTTTTATCTGTAGTTTGCGTTAGTTGTCACAATGAGTGGAAATTAAATAAATAAATAAATAAGGTTACTCCATGTGATCATACAGCCATAGGCCAGCTCATTTCTGATTGGCTGAGCGTTTCTCTTTATTCACGCTACTCGCGGTCAAGCCAGTAAAGCAGAGCAGACGAACAAAGCAGTCGGTTCCCGAGGAGAGGAGCAGCTTGGTATATCAGAGTTATTCTGTCTGTCACTATTACGCTGCTTTTATTTTTTACAAGGGCTGGGCGTGTTTCGGACGGGATTTGTCTGATTTCGTTGTCTTCTTCTTTGTTTGTTTGATGCTTGTTTGTTTTTCTTTCTTAGATTTAATTATTGGTTCCCATTCAATAAAAAAAAACATTTTCTGTTAAAGCTAATATGTAAAATAATAAATATAAAATAATCGTATAGCAATTAAACATTTCTATCAACGGCTAAACCATTTAATATGAATTATTTTTATTATTCAAATACATTTTAAAAATCAGTAAATCAATTTCTTTATTCTTTAAATTCATATATTATTTATTCTTTATAAACATAAATATACATGGCCTAATATTTTTGTTTATTTGACGGACTGTGCATGTTCTTATTTATCACTTTGGTTGGACTCTCAGCAGCAGCAGCCATGTAAAAACTCCTCTTTGTCCATTCATAAAATATGCAGTCCAATAAAATATGAAGAGCGCTGAATTAAATATGTAACTGAAGCAGCTGCACGTAGCGAGTGTTTCTGACGAAAAGCAACCTTTAAACCGTGGAGCAAAAAGGCCCAAAATGCAAACAATCATTTATTTATTTATTTAGTTATTTATTTATTTGTTTATTTATGACTGGGTGAATGAATGGGTAGATTTAGGGAGGTAAACATGAGTTGTTTGATTGTCATTTATAGACGTGCTATGAAATGTTCAGACACTTTTTGGCTAATAAATAGGCTGTTGGTTTGTTTTTTCCTTCCACCAAAAATAAATGTAAATCATATACGGCATACAGTTAAGCCGTTATGAGCTCTATATGTCGTATTAATCTGCAGAAATAAACCAATACTTCAAGTATTTTAACCTTCTAGTGTTTAATCAGCGTCTACTCGGGTTTTCCTAGCTCTGCATATCCTAACCTTCATCGCAAATTATATAAAAATATTGCGAATGCTGCCTTGAAAGGACGGCAAACAAGAAGGACGTTTTTGATTTTTTTTTTGTATTATTATTATTATTATTATTATTATTATTATTATTATTATTATTATTATCTAACTGAAAGAACAGCTCAAACTGTGCAGCGCTTTTCTAGAACGGAGAGCAGCGGCTGTATCAGGGAGACCTGCTGACCTCTCTATGACCCCGGTTGCGCTGGAAGAAAAAAAATAGCCTAAAGGGAAAAAAAGAAAAAATACAGGAGCAACCGGGACTCTGATTCAAACACACAATATCAGTTCTGCAAACATCCACTCAGTGGCAGCTAGATGGTGCACTGAAGCCGGTGTAGTGCGAAAATCTGTTCTCCTGAAATATTCTGTTCCCCCGTCAGGTTTAGGCACTGGTTCCCGAAGAGTACGGTTGGGAAAATAATCAGTTTATGGTTAGGTAATGCTCATCCAATATTAGGATTAGAAAACGACTTAGGGTTAGGTAATTATTCTTGAATGTTAAGATTAGTAAGAAATCAACCGGTCAGCCAATCAGAAACAATAAAAGGTTAGGTAAAAAATACCACGTAACACCAGGGGGAACAGAATATTTCAGGGGAACATATTCTCGCACAACACCGGCCCTCCTGTCCGAAGTTTACCTGCTTGTTTCCATTATAAAGGGAACGCGGTCCAGTAAGGATGCTTGTTAGAGGCTGTGATTCCCAAACCTGACATTAACACGGTGTTATCGCTCAGACAGCTCCGAGAAAAGAACAAATATATATACAGTAAGGATAATTGTAATTTTTGACATGGTGTTTAGTCATACAAACACAATAATCCTGCAGAGGGAACATTTTTATCTAATATTATTGTTATTGTATTTCTGAAGCCGATCAAAAAAGACAAACCCCAGTCTTTTTCCCTTTTTTATTTTCATTTTAATCCACGTCTATGATCATATTTGCTCGTATACCCTTTTTTATAGTGTTTCCTCGTTTCTTCCCATCTTTCCCTGTACCATTTACTATTACGTGTTTTATCATTGCACGACTCGCTGTTTCTGCACGCCCAGGCAGCAGCCATCATCTCCTAAGCATCGCCCTGCCACATGAACATGAGGCGACATATTGACTCTGTCTATAGGAAATCTGCAGAAAAAAAGAAGCACACACACATACAGCTGCTGGGACGATATGTGAAGTCTCACTGCTTATTTTTTATTTTCTCTGGATAATTAAAACTGTTCAGATTTTTTTTTAAGTTATTTGGTGTGAGTTAAAATAAACGGATATTTTATAACTATTTTCAAAAGGAAATTTACACATTTAAGAATTTCTGAAAGTACAAAATTAAATAAAATCGTTTTTATCATATCATCCACTTCAAATTTTGCAAAAATTACACAAGTCAACAAAATAGAAAATAGATTTGCAATAATTTCCGTTTAACTTTAATAGATAAATCGTTAATTATTTTGTATATAGGCATATAGTGTGTATTTGTTTGTATTAAATTCTAACAGAAACGCCTATATCAAAAGCTTCTTTTTATTCTTTGTTCTTAATTTTAAATATATTTACCGGCCTTCTTGTGTCTGGTTTAAGAGTCTCCTGTCCTGAAGTGACCTCCTTGAATTATATTTTAAATTTGAATTATATTCTATTTTATATTGAAAGGGGACAAAATACAGCTTGATGGAGGGGTTCTTTAGTGGATGTTAATGTAAAGGTGCTAAGTTTATCTTCTTTCGTTAAATATACAAGCCAGGAGATTAATCATAGCCTGTAGGGTATTTCTATTTTTCCTTCTTCTCTGTTTAAAAACCTTTCTTATTCTAGAGGTAAACGTATAGAATTAAAAGAAGATTAAACTGGGGAAATGTTATTAAACTAAGCAGTAAATTATATTTTCATACATATATTGGCCACACATATGAAGAGTGTAATTGGTCTATAATAAACGTTTTTAACATAAATGTCCTGTTCACGCATGCACTGAAATAGGAATGTTTAAAATGTTTATACATTTACATTAGTGCATATAATTTATTACTGGAGCTGCAGTCCTCCCAGCAGCAGAGGTGCTCTTCTGTTACAACTCTAATAGAAAGTTGAGGCTGTAGAAAAGTGCATCTCTTTAAATACAAATGGTCATTTATTTATTTTTTAAACGCAAGTTTTAATATACTTTGAAATAAATCACAATAGTAGGTGATGAGATTTTGTTCCCGATTAAAATAGTTTTTTCTTTTTTAAAAAATGAAATTGAAAATCTATGATGACGATCTCTGGATTTGGTCTGTCATTGATTGTTGTAATACTGATCATTTCTGCTCAAATCATTGCTTAAACAGCCCATGATTTCAGTGTTTCATGCTGAGTTTGACAACAGGAGCGAACGATGGAGCCCACTTACCCCTCACTAGTATCCTGCGACAGTAGTCCGGGTCCACTCCCAGAAGTTTGTCGTGTCCGTCCTCGCTGGAGGACGTCGGCGTGGACGCCGAGGTCCCCGGAGTGTCGGTGGAGCTCTGCACGGGGGACCTGCTGCCCATGTCGGGGCGGCACTTGCCCTCCATCCTGTCCAGCGGGTTGGGTCCACAGCGGTGGCTCCCATCGCCCATAGTCGTGGCCTGATCGAACATCTACAACTAAGTTAGAGTCTCTCTGAGGCAGATCTTCTCCTTCCTTCCGTTCTTCTCTCTAAAAGTCACTCTTGTTTTTCTATTTTCTTCTCTTTGAAAATGCTCACCAGAGACGAGCAGAGCATACCCACCTCTCCCTTTAAAGAAAAAATAAAAACAAAAAACGAAGTAGATCCACTTATAAAGACACGGTGCGGTCCAGCCGAGGAACCGGTTTGCGCTTCAGGTGTGGCGGCATGACGCACGGTCCAGAGACCGAACCAGGAGGAGGCTTGACCGGCCGTCTGAGGGGAGGAGACCTCGGGCTTTTTGTTCAGTCTGCGGCAGCCAGGACGTGCAGGTGGAGATGCATGGTGAAGATCTGAGGAGCAGGGAGGTGCCACAAGCGCACTCACACACGGAGGGGGGAGAAAAGTGAGAGGCGGTGCGCAAGAAAACAGAGGGGGGAAAATTTGAGCTGCAATCACGGTTCAGAACAAACCAGGGAAAGTTTCTCCTGGTTTTATCCACACCGGCTCCCTCTGTGGCTCCTTGGAGTGTGTGTTGGTGGTGCCACATAAAGGGGGTCGGCGCACAGGAAAAAAAAAATGACTTAGAGAAACCTCTTCTAGATGGGGACTGTTAGGAAAAGGAACAGAAGTTTGGAGCGCCCGCGTTGGGCTTGTTTGCTTTAATTTATAATTTGTTTAAGAGCAGAACTGTCCGGTCCCACCCCGTCTCCACAAACAGAGCCAAGGACGGTGCGGGGAAGACGTGTGGATAATGTTTCTGCTGATACGCTCTTTTTTACAGAGGCAGGGTTTCCGCACGTCATTTCCTCCCGACTGCAGGCGCGTCGCTGATTGGTTTGCGGGCAGGGCACGTTTTGACAAGGTTGGGGGACGGGAAAAGACGAGATGAGATTATGGTAGTGTGTTCAACCCCGCTAACTGCAGCCCACAGGTGCGTCTCTAGCCACTAAAAACGCAATTTATTTCAGCAGTTCATTAAAAAACTTCAAAGTTGTAAATTATATGGCTTCATCAGGCACACAGTTAATTTCTATTAATCATTTTCTGATAATGGCTTGAAAACCCCACATCTTTCAAAAAAATTGAATGTTACATAAGAACAATAGAAAATTATTTTTTGATAAAGAAATGTGATGACTTAGTTGAACATGTAAGGCACAAAATGTAATTGTTCAATCGGGTGTGCATACTTTATGTAAAGGTGAACGGACAAAGTGTGGTTTTCTGAGAGTAAAGCCTGTTCAAGTGCTTGGGGGAGATTCATCAGACAAAGACTGCAGCTGGAGAAAGCACTTCAAAGCCACCAAACACAAAGGTTCCAAGACATGGACAGCATCGTTTTAAGACAGTCCTGAACCAGAAACAACAGACGAGTCTTACCTGAACCGTGGAGGAAGAAATAGCCGGAATGTTGCTCAGTGTTCCAGTCCTATTTTCAGATTTCGTTTGGAAATCATGGGACAAAGCTGGTTGAGGTCCACTGGGAAGTTTCCACGGTTAGTGGAGCGGCATCACTCTGCTGGTGTTGGTCCATACTGTGTTTTCTGAAGTCCACAATGAACGCAGGTTTCTACCAGAACATTTTTGAGCACACCACGCGTGTCTCTGCTGACATGTTTTATGAAGATTTCATATTCCAGAAGTGCTTGCTACCTGCCCACACCGCTATGGTATCACTGTGCTGGGTTTACCAGAAAACTGAAACGAACCTGAACCCCATAAAGAATCTATGGAGTATACTCAACAGGATGGTTAGAGGCATGATGATCTGAAGGCTGCTGTCAAAGCAGCACCCCAGCAGAACCACATGCTTATTTCCTCTAAGCCACAACGTATTTATGCAGTAATTCAATCAAAAGGAGAGTACTAAGTGGATATACTGCACACTACATGAGCATACTTTTTAGTAGCCTGACATATTAGAAATATTCTTTATTGATCTTATGCAATAATCTAATTATCAGCTAACTAATTGTTTTGTTTAAATCAACTATACACCATAATCATTAAAACATAACTGCTAAGAATACATTAAAAATATAACCCCAGGTGTAATGAATCTATACACTAGATTAGGTTTACAATAAATTGAATTAGTAATTGACTAACTGTATGATTGTGTAATTTACTGAGATGCACCTGTACCTTGCTGCTCAGGTTTCCCCACAACTTAATGGTCCACAAATCTACCAGAATGTTGGGTATAAAGTTCTGAACGAATCAGGTCAGAGAGTTTAAATGTAGCAATTACTACAGACTAATAAATCCAAACTAAAAAAATGATAAAACCTTCAGGATTTAATGAACACACAACAAAAACTTGTTTAGTATTGGACTCAAATTGAATAATGTGCCTATTTGACTGTGTTGGAATGAACTGGACTGAACTGAATGTGGGACTATATAATTGGATATGAACTGGAACTTTGGAGTTTGTTTTAATTTAGCCTTAGTAAGAGAGAAGGGACTTGAATTGAATGCACAGAAATGTTTATTTAATCATATGGAGCTTTAAAAAACCATTTATATCTGCATAAGAGGCTGGTGTGTTGTGTAGGTAGTAAATTGATTTAAAAAAATTGGTCAAATTCAAAAGAATGTCATAGACGATGTGTCGTGGATTAATAATTACGGAAACATCATAAATCTTAGTCTGTTCACCAGCCTATTATTGCTTTCCCTCACTTGCCTCCAGGGCCGTACAGAGACATTTAGAGGGGCAGGTGCTCAAAGTTAAAACAACGGGCTCACAGACCAAGATTTTAAAACGACTTACAACAACATAAATGAAAGAGTATCATCCTGATTAACAATAGCAGTTTACGGTTACTGTCCTTACCAAGTTTAAAAACAATCTGAAGCCCAAAAAAGAATAGCGAGATGTATCTGGGCGTGCCATGTGGCTGCCAATGCGGTCAACCAACTCAGCAGCAGCAGAAGAACGAGCTCTGCCGTCATTGTCCCGCGCCGTGTGGAAGTGTGAACCCATTTAAATTTGACTTTTTGCAGAGGTAACCATTAAAACGAAAATGAAATAGCTTGTCCTTCGTCATTTTTATCAGGCCACAGAACGAGCAATGTTGAACAGGAAAATGAAAAAGCGTTTTGGATTATTTCTTTTTAATTCTATTTATCAGTCAAAAACGGCATTCGTAATCAGAAAATGAAAAAGTATATATGCAAATGCATTTTAATGTTCAACTTTGACATTTCCGAATTTTGTAACAATATTCCTGGGGTTTTATTTGACAATTACATCTTAATATTTCCTTTTCTTTCTCCTTTTAATTAAGTAAAAAAATAAGAAATGTTAAATTGGTAAATTAAAAAGCAATTTGGACTATTTCTGGGGATGCTCTGATACTGATACTGATATCGGATATCAGGGCTGATAACGTTCGAATGTACTCGTATCGGTATCGCTTAGTGAACCAATACCGTGAACCAATACTTAAAATGTGTAAACTATGCAATAATTTCACAGAAAATGTTTAAAGGAGCAGCAGGTGCCCAGGCCCCCTCTGCCCGGCACATGCCTGCTTGCCACAGATATATTGTTTGATTTTTTTTAACATAACTTTAATTCTAGTCATATGATGCACTTTGAATAGCATTGTTGCTAAAAAATGTGTCATACAAATAAAATTATCTTGCCTAACCTTGTTTAAAACCTGCTACCTTGATGGTAAGGTTGACAGCCAGAAAGTTACGTTTCAAAACACTAAGAAACTTTTTAGCTTAAATGTTATTCATCTTAGAAAGCTTGTACGATGTAAAAAAAAAATGTAGCAGGAATTTTATATTTAATCATTTTCAGCCACAGCGCTAATGCTAAAGCCAAACTTGCTAGCAAGCTTAGCTCCCTAGCCCTGAGGTAGTATCTCAGTAATGTTTTTATACCCCAAAAGTTACAAAGTATTTGTTTTTTGTTGTTCTTTTTATTCTATTTAAGGAGACAGATCAAAATTATGTTAATACGTCATCAGAATCGAAGCTATTTGGTTAAGTTAGTACCACTATTTTAAAAAATAAACTACAATTTAATTCTTTCATCGTTAACAGTGGGCGTCTCTTTGCAGTTAAACATAATTTCTGCTCAGAAATATGGAATAAAATCTAAACCCAATAACATGTAAATTTTTAAACAAAGCAGTTTGGTTTTTGTAACATTTTAAGCTTAAGTTTATGATTAAGGTTTACGATTAAGGTTGCTTTTAAAGGTAAATCTGCAACAATAATGTTCTGGATCAGATTTTTTTTTAACAATTATAAATATAAACATTATAGATATTTATTTATTTATTTATTCTATGATGATGCCTGGATAAAACCCCAACTGTTTGTAAAACCAAAAAAACCTATAAGCACATTTTCGTCCCCTTCAGTGTCTTTAACCTTCATTTAGACCCTCTGTAGTTCCTCTCGGCTTTCTTTGAAGATCTGCATTTCAATCTGGATACCAACCATAGACGAAAACAACAAATATGCCAATCATCTAAATAACATGTAACACGTTTGTGTTCCTTCAGATAAAGTTGCTTCCTGGTGTGAGCAGATTGCACTCTGTAACACAAAAACACACGGCCAGATAAAGGTGTTAAAGCATAACCACAGTGATAAAGCAGCACAACTTGATGTTAGTGAGGTTAAAGCATCTCATTCAGTCGTCCAATGTATGTATGCAGAGCAAATTTATGAGCAAACACCAGTCTATTTCCCTGACAGCTTGATGTTGAGGCTGCAGCCTGCAGTTTGTTATGATTGTGAGATAATTTTGGTTGTAGGGGGACAACTGAAACGCTGGGCGGAATTTGCTCTTTACAGGTGAAACATCTCTGAAAACAGCGCAAAGAGAGCTCTTTGAGCATGGATTATATAATTATAGTTTTGCAGTGTGTGTTTGTGTGTTTTTTCTTATTTTTTCTCAACCGCGGCCATAATTACTGCACACAGCCATGGGTCGTTACTCCTTTCAGCTGGCCTAATCTCACACAGGATGAATAGAAACTGTCAATCAGATGCTGCACTCAGCAGCGAGACAAGAGGGGACTGATTGCTGCTGCAGCCACACACACACAAACACACAGACTCACAGGCTTTCTTCCTCCTTCTCCCTTGTATTTACACTCTCTGTGCCCTCGCTGGTGCTGAACTAAAACCCTCCAAAAACATATTTTTTCTTCACATTTCCATATTTTGATACGCTAAGGATGCTGAAATACCCAAATTCAACGTGTCTGCATTTGTATAACAGGAGAAAAGGGGGAAAGGCATTCTCATGGGGGTCTATTAGATCATATGGCTAAAAATGCTTTCTTTTCACTGGTTATTGATAAATATAACATGACAAGGAGCATAAAGAAATAGCAAAGGGAAAATAATTCATAAAGCCTGTAAATTAGACATGCAAGTAAAACTGATACATGGTCTCTAAAGACGGAATCCTCACACTGGATGTTTGATGTTATTTCTGCTTCTGTGCAGCAGCAATATGAATTTAAACACTATATAACACTAATATAGGCTGTTTCAGACACATTTAAACTGCAGAAATATGACGTTGCACAATGTTCTTTGCTGGGGAACCGCACAAAAAAGAATGTGCTGATGATTAATTAAGGATATCAAATATGTAGAATTTTATGCAAACATTTTGACTTTTATATTTAATTTGCAAAAGAAGCCAAATTCCAGCTAAACAATCTACTTTTCTGCCTAACACATCCTAAACGTATCGGAATAAAATTCTTGTTAGCGAGTTCGGTCAGTGTTGAAATGTTCACGTGGGTTGAATATGTAAGTTTAGTTAAAGTTGAAATCAGCCATAAAACTTGTGGTTGAGAGAGTTTCTGTGTTGGGGGCAAGAATTAAAGTTTGTTTCCAGCTTTTAGTTATTGCTAAAGTCAAATTTGCTACACTATAAAAAAAAGAATTTTGAAGGATTTCGAACATTAGCCATTTAAGTTACCTTCATCTCAATTAATGCTAAATTTCAGGTTTACCAACATTAAATAATATTTTTGGCAACAAATCCAACCTGTATGTTTTGACATGCAAACTTGGGTTCAATCAGTCTTTTTTCCCCCCACGCATTTGCATCTTTGTCACTAGCCAAGAATGGTAAGGCTGGTATGATGTTATGGATTTGATTATGAATTAACATATAAATATAGTAAAGAATGAGAACTTTCATACAAAATCATAGTTTGGAAATTTTCTGTAGCCTACGGGAATTAAGATTTCATTTTCATCCAGCTTTAACCAGTTAAATGACAGGGCTAATGCTAAAATCAAACATGCCAGCATGCTAGCTACCCAAGCTGAATCCTGAGGCAGCCGTTGCAAACAAATGATCCAATTTCAATTCAGTTTATTTATATAGCGCCAATCCTCAACAGATGTCATCTCAAGGCAGTTTCCAAATAAAGTCATTCGTTTGTTTTTGTTTTTGTTTGGGAAAGGCATTTTTCATCGCAATCAACGGTGCAAAAATATAGAATTGGTGTTAACTGGAGTCCTTTTCCTGTTTACACAAACTTTCACATGAGTGACAAGAGTCAATGAAGGACATACAAAGAAAGTAATTTCAATACAATTATACAAACTCAGTGTTCAAATCAGTTAAAAGGTTTCTATGTAAGGAATCGCAGCAGATTGCGTTGAGTCGACGTGAGGCTGTGCCTTGGACATGCAGACTCCAACCACAGCAGTTCCTCATACTGAGTAAGCACGTAGCGACAGTGGAGAGGAAAAACTCCCCTTTAACAGGAATAAACCACTGGTAGAACTTGACTCAGTACAAGCGGTCATCTGTCATGACCTTCTGGTGGTTTGAGAAGACATAGAAGAGAAACAAAAATAAATGTAACTGTGGCTGGCAGGAAAAAGTGTTTCAATGCTACATTTCAAGATTGAATTAAAACTTTATGTCTAATTCAGTAGCCTTTAAACCCTAGTCATCTTCTTATTTTGGTTTCTTTTGAGCAGAGATCGAAAATCTGATGACTTAACAATAGAAACAGCAAAGATGCTTGTTAGTCATATGGTTCTACTGCCAAGGTGTCCGTTGTGACAGAGGGGATCCTCTGCATAGGGCTACTTGTTTTGAGCACACTTACGAGTACAGGTGCCAAACTGTAAATAAGTCTGAGCGTTATGGCTTTAGATGTATGAAAAGGAAGGAAGATCGTGGAATAATGAATGGTATTATCCTGTTGCTCATGAAGTCTAGGTTGTCTTGATTTTTCAGATTTCGATTTGATAAGCTGCTTAAATCAATACATAGAAATCTAACTGAACAATCAGAATAATTTTGACTGTGTTGAGTGCATACATTTGAAAATGGGATCTAAAGTAACTAATTGATCTGTTTGAAATATCATCGTCACACTTACATCATTTCTACTCAAAATCAAAACCTACCCAAATTGGTTCAGCTCTAACAGTGTGTTTCAACAGTGTGGCTGTCTTAACTTTGGTTTGTTGAGAAATGTGTGGTGTCACTGTAGTAGGCTACACAGTGGAATTTTTTGTTTATCTTTTTCTATTTCTGCTGTTTTTGGATGCAGAAATGTTGGCACTTTAATTGTCTGTCTTCATAATACATAAGTAAAGAACAAAGAAAACCCTCCTTTTTTCAATAAAGGTCTGCATGGCGTTTATGCTTATTGTAAGCTAGGTGCACAAATGAGTGAATACATAGACCTATAAAATAAAAAAACATGCATATTTTCCTTTATACATCTGCCTCTGTGCTGCAGCGATTTGGATTTTGAACTCTAAATCAGGCTGTTTAAGATACCTTCACCTTTGTGTCTTTGGATAATTCTGTCTCATATACGAATATAGGTTTAAATGCTCATATTTGAATAGTTTAACTTCAAATACGCCCAATAATCAAACGATTAACTTATATTTTTCAACGATTTCGTTGTTTTTAAAGCACTTGCAGCTATTTTCCTGTTTTTGCCCATTAATGCATGCCTCTATAGCCTTTGCAGTAAGGATTTGATAGGCTACTGAATTCCTATAGAGCTCGCTATATGTTTGTTTGCCTCCTTGTTATTTATAAGATCCATTTAGTAAACCTTCAATTGTACCAGACAAAATCTGTGCTGCGCTCAGATGGCTGCTGCCATGAAACCGCAGCAGATAAAAGGCGCACGTAGCTGTTGTCACATGACGCAGCAGCGCGCAGCCACGCAACCCACGGGCAGAATCAACCCACGGGCCAAAAGGAATAAACTGTTTGTTTGCACCACGCACCGACCGTCTCTCACCCTTCCTCTCCCCTCCCCGCGTGTGAAGGGGCTGGATTGCAGCCTCGTGGAGATGAATCTGATCAATCAGATCAATCAACAGAGATAACTGTAATCCCGCAGGTCAGAGGGAGGGCACCGGGCCACGCAGAGTTCACATCCCACACACACACAAGCTCCCAGATAAATCTGTACAGGAATGGCACACATTTGAGCCACGTGTGTAGCAGTTCGAATATATTTCAGATTCTGTCTTCATTCACAACACATGTAGGTTCCACACAGGTTAGTCCGTCTAAAACACGTCTGTGCGTGGGACTGTTTTTTTTTTTTTTTTTTTGTGGGGGAGTTTAAGGTACGACGCAAAGTTAGAAAGCCGCTATAGACTGTAAACGTGTTCACAGCCAATACAATATTCAGATTTTAGGCATATAGGCTACTAGCACGCACCAGCAAGTCAAAGAACAGATGTTGGACAGTTTTTTTTCCATTATTTCAGCAGCGTGGCAGCAGAAAGGCGCATCGGAAACATGAAATAAATATGGGGGAAAAAAAAGTCTAAGCACGCGACATGATTTTTTTTGTAGCAAATTAAATGAAAATCAAGCATAAAATTACCCATTAGCTGTTTAAATATATCAATATGAAACTTTATGCTGTAATGCATGTACAATCTGTAGATTAAGTGGAAGTTTGAGCAGAACGTGTCACAGTAAATACAAAGTGATTCCGAAATGAAGCAATGAAGTGTAAAACAGACGAAGAAAATGAGTCTAAACGATGGGGGGAGACTACAGCGTGAAACAAAGCTCCTAGACTAATTATCTTTTATTTTATGATACCATGAGAATATTGTTAGGCTATTACTCGTTTAAAGGTTCCGGTAATATTTTTTTTGGATTGAAGTGAGATATGACAAATTAAGAACAGACTAAAGTTTTTTTTGTGTGTGCGTAAACATTAAAACGTTTATACCACGAACAGATAATTAGGCCTGTTATATGTAACTGAGTAAACGGTTTCTCTTTTTAGATTTAAAACTGTTTTATATTTATAAAATAAAATCGCATCCCCCCCTGTACATTTGCCGAAGCAAGATTTTTAAACACTAAAACTTACCGAAAAATAATCCAACTTTTTTTTAACGTGTTTTTGCTGTAAAGGCGCCTTTCGTTTTGTGCTCGTGAAAACAAACTTTTACCGTCAGTTTACACAAGGGGTGAAACTGAGAAATGAATTCATTATTTTGCATTCAAGGTTTTATTTCCCACCATTCGGCAGCTCATTATTTCGCTGCAGAAGCTGAACTCGGAGCTTTCTGAGGGGATAGTCCTGTCCATACTGTCCCGTGGGTTGTTGTTAAAGAGGAGCCTTCTATACTTGCTCGACAAAAGGCCACATTTGGTCGCAATATCTGAAAACAAATAAGATTCAGATTCAACATTTTACTTATTTTACTGTTGAACGGTTCTTTTAAATACAAACGCACAAAAAGAAAACCAAACCAAAACCCTTGAACATTATGGTTTCTTAGGGAATCTATTTTCCAAACCATTAACAGCTAAAAAATAAATTCTGGTTAACTTATGTCTGGAAAGTTTAAATTAATTCATGCACCATTTCTTACATATACATTAGGCTATATCACAATGCTGTTGTGTGTCCAAAATGACACATCCTTTAGCTTCTTATTGCAGTTCATCAAATAAAAATAAAGTTTTTATTTACCCTAACTTCTGTTATGTTTATGACCATATTTACATTTTAATCCCTCGAGTTTCTTACTGAACACATTTTAGGTTTGAATTTAATAAAGTTTAAGTCTGGAGGTCCTTCGTGTCACTGAAATTAAGAGAGAAGGCACAGTCTTCAATAGCCTACATCTACAATCAGTGTTTATTTGATGCTGTCTACTTGCGTTAGTAGATGTGTTCTTACTGCAGGTAAAACGTAGCACACTCAGTTCTTCCCTTGAACAATTAATCCTTTTTGAAGAGTATGACAAAAAAATTCAATCTGTACTTCTCTAAAACTTTTGGTACAGAATAAAAAAACCTAATAAAGTACAGCTTTATTTCCAAGTCAAGGCATCTTCAATCAGCAATAATTTTTATTTTTCCCCCGGGAAAAATCCAAATACTCAAATATAAAACATGTTCTTAAAGCTGGAGCTGAACTATTCATGGGCAGATTAAAAAATATATACAAATAAATAAAATAGGCAAAATTTAGATTTCTTTCCGACTGGCACAAAATACTGAATTTGAAGTAAATCGATGCTACATAAAATATATTTTAAACATGAGAAAGTTGTGTAACAAATACGCAAAGTAAAACAAAATCAGAGGATAAAAAAATAATATATATGACTTGTTTAATTTACTGAAAACTCAAACGAAATGAGAAACTTTATGACGAGAGGTTTGGGCTAAATGTGACTCCTGATGCGGTTTACACTGCCACCTTGTGCTCAATTAAAGAACTGACACAGACACACCTCAAACAGGCTCACTTGTTTATTTGTTCTGCTTTTTGACATAAAAAAAATACAGATTTCATCCACAGGGAAGCATGTATTCACACATTGAAGCACTACAAGAAAAAAAACTACACTATCAAGCTCATCGCTTCTACACAGAAGACTGACCTATTATGCTAAAGAAACCATCCACTAAATCTAGGTTTGCAGGGAAATAAAGCAAAGCAGTGGATTGTAAGTTTTATTTTAAGGCTTACTACATTCACAATATAAAGGTTAGAAGTAGGAAATGTTCAAATGATCTAAAGGAGATGTTTGATCATGGCACTTGAACTGTAAGCACTGATCGGATGGATCAACGACAGACGGGTGGAAGTCTGAGGGGTTTACAGCCAACGCTCTGGACTATAAAGGCAAAAATATTCTTATTGTTCCTTTACTTTTTTTAAAACAAATCTGAAACATGAGTTTTTCCTCTGCGTAATTCTCAGTTAACATCAAAAGTATAGCGTTCCTGTTTGAGAGTGGCGCTAACAAGGAGTGGTCAAGCAAAAGGAGACTGGGGGGTGGAATGGAAGGCACTTTGAGTCACACCAGTATTTCTAAAGGCTTTTTAAATGTCCCAGTTTTATCTAAACGGCATATATCATCATGTTTTACAACAGGATACATTTATAAATCCTGGTGGGAAAAAAACGTACAATTAGTATTACTTTTGGTTTTCATACTGATCAAGCAATAGTATAACAGTCTCGACTCAAACGTAGCCTCACGAAAACATGAAGGCATTCCCATATATGGACGATGACACGGCGTCTGTAAGAGCAGCACCCGGTAAATTCCTCACAGTAAAACTAAAGCTGCTCGTTTCCTGAAGATGAAATGGAAATATGCGGCACGGATGTGTGGTTACAGAGAAAAGATCATCGTACAAAGATGCACGACATCTAAGCTACAGGGAAGTAAACTAAGGGACAGTTTACACATTTTTCAGCGAAACAAAGTCGTTTTTTTCTCTGCGACTCGGCCTCTCGTTTTACAAAATGCAGCCAGAATTTATATTTTTGGAATTAAGAGTTCAGAAGAGGACATCCACCTTTGTGATGAATAACAGGTAGACTGGATTCTCCACAGAGCGCCTTTAAATTCCTCCGCAGGGTGACGGTCGGTTAGGTCTTTAGAATGACAGTTCTCCTTGGGTGAATAATTCTATTAATCTTCCTTTTATGAACATGAATTTGAGTTTAGGCCTTTGATATCACCGCTTTTGTCATGGGTGACCATTGTGCTATGTCCTGATTGACTGATTTAGGACACTTCAGCTGCCTGATACTCGCTTTTTCTGTTTTTACATATTTATCAATTTCGGACCTGGAAATAAATAGAAGTATCATGAACAACAAGCCTGACCAAACCTGAGAAGAAAAAGTTTAAAAATGATGATATATGCCTTTTAATAGTTTGGAACAGATTTTATAATTGAAAATATGATTAGTTACATTGTGGAAGAATTTGTTTACTGATAGATGGCTTGAAAAACGGCAGCAGTAAGAAAAAACACGAATCCAACCAAACAATATTCCATTTAAAAACAGAAACATGCATTGTCCATATTCATAGAACATTTTAACTTTATAACAATAAAACTATTGTTTTTGCAGTGCATTGCTGTTTTGACTGCAACTAATTCAAGTTGCTGTTTATTTCTGTAAAACATGTTAATTCAATTATAAATGAATGCAAATGAGAACAGTTTAGCAAGATAGGTCAAAATGTCTCAGTTCGTACTGTCAACAACACGTAATGAAGACATACAGTTGGAAATCCACCTTACAAAACAGAGATCTCTTCCATTTCTCTGGAAAGGTTATAATTCCTTCCTCCTTCCTTTAATACAGCTGCCGTACAAACATTCCTCACCTGACCTTACTAAAATGCCCTGATCCATTTTTAAGGGTCTCCTAAGCAGCAGCTGAGGAAAAGCAACAAAAATAATCTGAAGTAGTAATGATGAGGGCAGGGTAAAGTAAAAGAGAGCACAACTGAAATGTCACAGAATGTAAAATGCATTTCACATAAAAAATACAAGAACCTTTGATCTGAAGAAAACAAGTCCTCAGACAGGAGCAGTGTTACATACAGTGGTGCACATGGCCCTTTTTATGATTAAACAGACATTATAAGCTCAGTGTTCATACTTTCCTGAATAGGTAGAAGTCGTTCCTTCCTTCAGAATCAAGCTTCTTATCATTACTGTATGAAAGCCATTATAAACACCTCAACTAAAACCCAAGAGCAAGAGAACTAGAGATCAAGAAGCACAGAGCAGGATTTGAGGCGGATTCATAGTGTGATGCTGCCCTCTACTGGTTTAGAAAGGAAAGCACAGTTTACAACAAGAACATGTGGGAAAAGGTTCTGCTGCTGCTAAGACAGTCACAGCAGAGGAATGGTTCCCATATTGAGGTCTGACCTTAAACACTGAGGCCAAGATGGTGATTGCTGCAGAATGAAATGCTGCTACCACTAAACTCTGTGTCTAACATGTATCCAAAAGGAAGCCTGCATCTTCTCACATAGGAAACAATATAATCATTCTGAGCATTGTGGGGGTGTACACCTCTGAATGGCAGAAGAGTGTGAGTTGTGGGCATGTTTCTGCAGGAGCATCTAGGAGCCGGAGCCTTGAGGTTCAGTCGAATCCCTGCCAGTCGCTCTGCTCAGAGTCGTACTCCAGCTCCGTGCCGATACACCGAACCCCCTCCAGCAGCATGGGTGTACCGTGGTGACGATCTGGAGGCACAGATTAATAATAATGAAAGGAGTTCGTGGAATACTCACATTTCTGTCAGCAACAAGCAATATGTCTGATTAATGAAATGATATGTGCGACACAGGTGTGTGACGTTTCATTGATGTAAAACTGCTAACATGGCAGCATGTTTGTGGGTCTTTCAAAAATACAAAAAGAGGAAGGAAGACCTGCTGACCTCAACACTCCATGGGATCGTATTAAAGTGCACCATCTGCACTTAGCAACGGTTGAGTAGCTTGTTAGCTTTAGCTTCATTCAGTAGCTGAACTGAATAATAATCATCTTTATCGGTCAGATTGAGGAGGTCTTCGAAGTATTTCATCCACCGACATAGGGGTGGGCAGTATGGCAAAATCTTCATTTCACGGTATTTTAAAAAAACATAACGGTATTACATTATTTAACTGTATTTTTTCCATACAAGACCATTCATATCCACATTATCTTGTAAGAATGAAGAATATAAAAATGTGCTTTAAATAGCCCATTTTACTGTCATATGGACAGCATCATATTGTTTTTTCCAGACACAGGTGAATGATATGAAAATAATTAAAATGTGTTTTTTCAAGTAGGCATTATTGATTTTCTAAGGCTGAAAGTATTTTTGTTTAAAATCTAACGTTGGCGCAAGAGAAAAAATTGCATCTTCTAATTGCTTTGCATGTAGAACTGAAGAATCCCACTAGGGGGCAGAATATAGACTCAGACCGGATTTTGCCAAAGAAGAAGTCAAACATTGCGCCAGTAGGTGATTATTAGCTGGTTACGATTCAGATAAAAACAGAAAAAAGACGGCAGAAGTATCGTAGATGGTATGTAAAACATATTTAACGCTATTAATGATTTCCTACTGGTTTTGCCGCCGTTGACCGCGTTTACCTACAGATTTACCTACTGGTTACTCTCAATAGTGTTTGTAAAAGTTATGTCGTTCGGTTCTCTTCTGATATTGCAAAGCCGATAAACTTTTTAACTATAGACGAGGCTCCTCTTTTTTGGAATTACTTCGTCAGAATTGTGTGATTCGCTCCTGGCGGCAGCTGTACTTAGTTAAAAACATTATTTTCTACGCTGTGTTGAAGAGCGCACAGCAGTAAAATGGGTCCTGGCTGAAACACTTCCCCTCATTAAATGTTCCGGAAGTTATCAGAGATATTCACCGGTAAAGGGGAATATTAAAAGTTCATATCATAACGAAAATAAACACCGGTTTTAGGTATGAACCGGTATGACGCCCAGGCCTACACTGACCCAAAACGTCCTGTGTGGAAGTCAGCAGCAAACCATCTCCACTGTAAACCGTGTTGGTGGCGGACCGCTTCCCCCAACAAGCAATAGGTTTCAACCCTCACCTGCCGGAGGTGAGAGTTGAAACTCTTCCAAAGGATTTTCACAGTCTCAGACTGAAGACTGGCAGTCTTTAGGAATCTTGCTGGAGTCTCAGCGCGCTGTTGTTGGCTTGATCGTTTAATGTAAGGTGATAATCTGCATTTGGCGACCCGATTTATGCCAGTCTTTCTCTCGTCTTTCTAATCAAATAATGTTTGATATTATCGAAAGACCTATTGTAGTCATAGTAATGTTAAACAACCAATAACCAATAAAGCCGTTCTCACACAAGCAGAAGCACGAAGCTACAGAGCCCGGCAGGGGTCAGGTGCAGAAATAATTTTTGACGAGTAAGAATCCGTAGCCTCAGTTTATTAAACCGTGCGCACGGAGTCGTAATCTGTTTCCTCTGTTTATCCAACTGTGTGACCGTGTGGGGAGTCCTGTCCACTTCATAAGGACACACATGAACACCCTTATGCTTGAACATCGTGTTTGTTATGGACAATCCATGACGAGCACAAAAGTCCAATAACAAAACACTTCTCGGGTTCACACTGGGGGCGGGGGGGCAATCCACCCAACCACGCCTCTCCAAGTCTCACTATCATTGCCCATGTGAGCATTGAAGTCCCCCAGCAAAATGAGGGAGTCCTTAGGAGGAGCACTCTCCTGCACCCTTCCAGGAACTCCAAGAAGGGTGGGTAATCCGTGCATAAGAACAGTCAGGACCCGTCTCCCCACCCGTAGGCGGAGGGAGGCTACCCTCTCATTCACTGGGGTAAACCCCAATGTACAGGCACCGAGATAGGGGGCAACAAGCATGCCCACACCAGCTCGGCGCCTCTCAACGCGAGCAACTCCAGAGTGGAAGAGTCCAACACCCTTATCGAGGAGACAGGTTCCAGAACCAGAGCCATGCATCGAGGCAAGGCCGACGATGTCCAGTCGGAACCTCTCAGCCTCGCACACCAGCTCCGGCTCCTTCCCTGTTACAGAGGTGACGTTCCACATCCCAAGAGCCAGCTTCTGCAGCCAAGGATTGGACCGCATGGCTCTAAAGGGGGGGCCCTATATCACTCAGATCCTCCAGCTCTAGTTTACTGATCATCCCTAGAACCGAAACCAAGCATGGAGAAGCAGCTTTCAGTTTCTATGCTGCTCAGATCTAGAACAAAGTACTGGGAGAATGCAAAGCTGCATGGACATTTTACTTGCTTGTTTTTAATTATTATAAAATTATTGTCTTGATTATTGTCTTATTGTAAAAGTTGTCCTGTATTTTAATCATCAAAGTAATTTATGCTGTTTTCTAATGTTAATCATGTAAAGCACCTTGAATTGCCTTGTGTTGAAAGTCTGCTATACATATAAAATTTCCTTGCTGGTGACTCGTGTCGGCCGAGGGAACACTGAATTCAAATTTGTTGTTCATCATGGGGGTCTTTGGGCTGCGCTTTGTCTGATCCCTCGCCTAGGACCAGTTTGCCATGGGTGACCCTACGAGTGGTGGGACGCCCCTCACAACTTAGCTCCTAGGATCATTGGGACACTCCAACCCCTCCACCACGATAAGGTGGCAGCCCAGGGAGTATTAAACATGTTTCTGAAATTATTGTTATGTTTTAATCTACTACTTGTATGTAAATATACGAGCACTGGGAAAAATGGATTTCCCATATTGGGGATAAATAAAGTATCTGTCTAATCCAGTGCTTCTAAATAATTTTCTGCCATGGCGCCCCCTAGAAAACTTCTGTCACCTTCATTGTTTTTCTTTTCAACCCTGCAACCATATGAATTCAATTGTGTTGTTAGAAATGTTTCATTTCAAAAGTTCCACTTTTTACTTAGCATGCTAGCTAATGTTAGGATTTTAGCAACTTTTGACATTTAGGATTGATTGTACTGTGGCTAATGATATCATGCTAGTAACAAGTAGCATGAATGTTAGCATTAGTGTCCTAGCTAATGTTAAAAATTTAGCAATTTTTGTTATTAAGAGGGAATTCAGTTCACAGTATGTAGTAGTTCTGGTTATTTGTACAAGTATATCTTTAAATGTATCATGTCAACTTTCTAATCCTTAGCGTTTTGCAAACTATTGCTAAAGTTTAATTTTGCTTTCACACACACATACAGCATATGAACTGCAGTCTGTGTGAATGGCAGTTGCTAAGGAAGCCGCAAGGAATCCAGATCTCATCAGTTCCATAGTCAGAGTGAATCGCGTGTGAGAAATTCCACTAGGAAAGTAAAACACTCTCCATACCTCACTTGAACATTACCCTCTCCAGTTGAACCTTCCGCTCCCCCTTTGTCTAAAATTGCAGTTTTGTGGTCAAGGTCCACCTACAGAAATATTCCAATGAAGCAGTTTGCAGTTGCAAATGCTGCCAAGCAGTGAAATTAATCCTAACAGCTCTAACTCTATAAAGATAGAAACAGAAGTAGCTCCTCTTTGTGTGAGCCGATATACGCATGCAGAACCCTTCCCCCACCACACAATGACATGCAGGGGCGGGCTCTGTACTTCACGTGGTGTGAGCCCTCTACTCTCATGGATGCATTGGTGGTTCAGTGGTAGAATTCTCGCCTGCCACGCGGGAGGCCCGGGTTCGATTCCCGGCCAATGCAACAACTTTTGCTTTTTTTATTCTAAACTCTGTCACATTTCTTTTGATACAAATTGCAAAGATGCCTACTTTCAGTCTCAAGAGACAATCCTATTTTTTTATTTGCAGTCTGTAAAGAAGAGCCCTTGGGTTTTTCTGCAGGCCAAGCAGAAGTCTGTTTTATCAATAGTAACAACAATAAAAATTCTTCTAAATGCTTAGCTGCTTGAACGCGATATTAAGTACCAAATGCAATAATTATGAAATAATAGGTGTATCTGATAATGACTGAAGGCTCAACCTAGAGAGTCGATTTTAATTATTCAGTGTCTTATCTAAAGCCATGGTGCAGCCCAGAACAACAACAGAGGTGGAGGCAGAGCCTAATCCACTGACCTGTTTTTTTTGTCCTGGCTAAAATTACAATTAGACATTTGGACAGATGTTCAGGCCATGCTAGGAGGATAAAAATAAACATGCAGCAAAACAGTGCAACACCTATCCTCAACTACACGCCAAGTATTTACTGTAATGATGAAAGTACAGACGGGAAAATGCACATCACGAACAACACTACTACTGCTATAACTTGCAGACTATTTTTCTCAGTTTATATATACTAACTTATTGGAAGTTAGATGTTTACTTTTTAATTCACAGATAACATGCACATTCTGTACATATTTCTATTTTTTATTATTGAAACATCTTTCAGTATCCTGCTCTGTTGACAACATGGGTACGCACCTTCAACTCTACTTTAATCTTAATGTCATAAACTGGGTTAAGGAGGACTCGAATGCTGAGCGACATTTTCCGTTTTAAGGCTCATCTTTATTAAATAGTCCAAAATCCATGCAATTAGACGATGGAAAGTAAAACACTCTCCATACCTCATGGCTCATGGCTCAGACGATGAACAGCTGGGGAAGGAGGCAAGGAACAGCTGAATTCAGTAAGACAAGAGGACAGGGAGTGACACAGATGGGGAAAGAGTCATCCCATGACACTTAATAACTGAACAGTACTCTGTTTTTGTAACTAGGTCTATGAAGTAAATATTTTTTTCTGTGAAAATTGTTTGTGTCTCTGTTCTGTGTTCGGTTCTGTTCTTGCTGATGTTACAACCAAATTTCCTCTTTTGGGACAATTAAAAGATTATTCTAATCCATTCTATCATTTACTAATTATTTCCATTTATTAACAACATTTATTAACAGAAAGAGCCAAAAATCTCACAGCCACTTTGCCACGACCCATCATTGCTTATACATAACAATTTATGAACATAATTAAATTTTAAGGTTCTAACCAGGAAGTGGTTTGCTTAAAGCATGAACAAAAATGGCAGTTTGTACAATCACCAGCAGAGGGCATCAGAGTACCAGCAAAATCAGCAATGTCAAGCAAACCACTTACTTTAGTGTATTTTATTGTGACGGATCAACAGAAATGTGTCTTCAGTCACCAATACTATCATAACTTTAAAAAAACTGAGCACAACAAGCTACTACAGGCCATCCTGAGACAATACAAACATGGAAAAGGTTGTCCTCTTCGGATGAGAACAACACGCAAATCCCTTTCTGTTGAGGAAATTTAACAAAGCAGTAGGGCTTGACTATAATCCAACAATAATATATATATATATATATTTATGCATCGGTAGAGGTGTGGTCCGACAGAAAAATAAAAAAAAATATTCCCTTCCTTCATAGCCTATTAGGTAAAGGGATGAGCCATTGATTGCTACAATTTTATTAAAAATGACTATTTTTGTTGCATTTTTCTTTCCCTATCAAGTTTTTTTTTCTTAATTCCTTCCATGGCCACTTTCTGCTTTTAAACCCATTCAGTTTACATTAATTAAAGTATCCAATCAAATTTATATCCTGTCTTATTTATGTGAAATCACAAATTAAAACACATATCCACATTAGGTTTCATCATAAAATCAAGGTGACAATATTTTGATTTTCATAAAAGAGGACACTTAGTCCACTCCTCAACATTATAATCATGCTCTATTTAGAAAACTTTTGGTTTTAACAAATTTAAACTGTTCCTGCTCTATTTGGTTAGAAAGAATAAATAAACTTCAGAGGCTTTTACGTTTAAGTCAACCATTACTGAAATGACTGTAAAATCTAAATAGAAATAATTACTCTAATTTGAAAATAAACATTATAGCTCAGCTTTAAAGTCATAAGGGACAAAAATTACACAAAATCTGAAAATAAAATTGGAGAAGTATTACTTCTAGTATTAGAATGATGAAAGATGTTTTTGTGATTTTTTTTGTCCACAGAATGGTAAATATATAAAATCACTCAAAAGGAAACAATCTAAATTCCCGACTAGTTAAGGATTGTATATGGAACATTTTCATAAAAAGCTACATTAAAAAAAGTAATACATCCACTGTGCTTTTAGAGGGGTGGAGAAGTAAAACATTTACTTGAAAACGTATTATATTTTAATTCAAAAATATAATAAAATGTACATTCAAAAAGGACACGAAAATGAGGTTACATTTACATCTACCAGCCAGTAGCGGCCGCGGGTTGACAGAAAAGGTCTCTATAATCCAACTATATGTTCGGCAAAGCTTGGTTAGCACTGGGAAGAATGGCGAAGTCAGCAACTCAAACAGCATCTTCAGAGCCCCGGAGATATTGTTATCCATCTTAGGAGAGGAGTGACCACAGAAGAACAGAAACTAGAGCCTTTGTAGATAAAGTCTACACTAGATAGACCCACATTAAACATTTACAAGGCATCAGACACGCAGAAACTGCAACTTTCCTCCTGGATCGGTAACCTAGCTCATTTGCTCACTTTGCTAATGTTAGCGGTCAGTTAAACTCCTCAAAAATACATTCCTCACTGGACACGGTTCAGGCTGGTCACTGAGCGTATCGGCAGAGAACCAAGCAAACCAACAGCTGGAATTATGTTCTTATTGTTGTAACTACAACCTAGATAAACTTGATTTCACTATCATGCTCATGTTCCATATCCAACCTTTAAAGTTAAGTAATTCCTAATTGACTCATTCATTTTTTTTCAATCGCAAAAAAGTCCTGAGAGAGCGACTAACGTCTGGAAAATTCAAATTTTCTTTTATTACTCAATTCAAAAAGGTCAACTACCTGCTGAGTGAGCAGTGTGAGCTGTGTGAAGCAGAATAAAGAGGCTGCTTTGTCTTGCCGTTACAATAACCTCACCCATGACTCTGGCGTGAACTTTGACCCTGATGCAGACATCGTCGTTGGTCTCACTGAGCAGCAGCACCTCCTCACACAGAACTCCCTCCTGCAGGGCCAAGTACTCGCATGTTATCTTCAGGCCTCCTTAAAAAACACAAACACACACACTTAGGGAGAGACACGGCAGAGTGATCGGGTTTCCCCCTCGTCTCTATGCACTGTTGTACGATTTTAAAAGCAGTTCAGAATCGTTTCAATCGGCCGCTCAAGCAAACATGTCGTGACAGCTCCCTCGTGACCAACTAGTCATAAATTTCATAAACATAGTGACACACCTGCTCAAGTCAGCTGAGGTGGATACACAGTTTTAGACAGTAATATAAAGGGTGGGACAGTGAGGTGAAAGTAAAGGTCAGAAATCCTCTTTAGTTTCAGACTTTAAAGGCAGGATCAGATATGGCTGATTTATCTAATGCTATGTGGAAACTAGTTTCTTTGATTCAAATTGGCGATGCAGTCTTATTTTCTATGGGCAAAAACAGATCAATCCAGTATGGAGGATTTATTGCTGTGCGTGTTTCAGGGTTCCATTTTTGACCTTTCTAATTTACTATTTTATCCAGATTGTTTAGGAATCTTGGTGATTTAAATGTATCCCTGCTGCAAAGCCAAATAAATCCTGAACTTCAACCCAGTATGTTATGAAGTCCGGCACAGACCCAGTACAGAATCTTTAATTGGATTCATGTTTGTTGAACCAGTAACAACATGCAGGATACCGACCGACTCTTAAGGACTGAAGTTGGCCATTCCTGGATAGAAAAAGTAAAGAAAAAAGTAGAATTGCTGGACATGAACAGAAAATGAAGGACTCACAAGATTATCCATATTAATAAATAAGACGCATGCATCTTTAACATCAGTGTTTTTTATTATACCCAGACAAAGTGCACTAAAGTACATGTTGTCTGTTGATTCATTTATGGGCCAAACATTTAAACTGACCCTTAAAATTTCCAACTGATCAATAGGTCCATTTCTATCTTAAATAGTACAAAAACCTCCTAACTTACAGAAAAAGGTCAAAAGAGAAGGCAAGGCAATTTTATTTCTATAGCACACTTTCAACACAAGGCAATTCAAGGTGCTTTACATAATTCAGAGATAATGATACCAAATACATGATTACAGAAGCATGATTAGAGAAAACCAGAAGCATATTGGTTTAACAGATAGACACAATCAATCAATAAGAAAAGATGATGTAAGGAACAAATTTATGTAATATAGATTAAAAACAGATAAAACAATAGGTTAAAAAGGGAAAAAAAAGAAAGAAAAAAAGAATAAAACTTAAACCACGAGAATCAAATAGTGATCAGAAAACGCCATTTAGGGCTCAAAGGCAGCTCTGAATAGTAGAGTTTTAAGCTTTGATTTTAAAGAGCCTAACGAGTCAGCATTTTTGCATTTTTCTGGAAGTTTGTTCCAGATTTGTGGAGCATAGAAGCTGAAAGCTGCCTCACCTTGTCTAGTTCTAATTATAGGAATATTAAGTAAGCTAGAGTTTGAGGACCTGAGTGGTCTGCTGGGTTGGTATGGTGACAGCAGTTCTCCAACATACTTTGGTGCTAAACCGTTCAGTGATTTATAAACTAGTGGAAGTATTTTAATGTCTATTCTTTGAGCTACAGGGAGCCAGTTTAAGGACTTAAGAACTGGGGTGATGTGTTCTACTTTCCTAGTTCTAGTGAGGATTTGGGCAACAGCATTCTGGATCAGCTGCACCTGTCTGATTGCTTTTTTAGGTAGACCTGTGAGGACGCTTTTGCAGTAATCAATCCGACTAAAGATAAACGCATGGATCATTTTTTCAAGGTCCTTCTGTGACATCAGTCCTTTAACCTTAGAAATGTTCTTCAGGTGATACAAGGCTGACCTTGTTATTGCCTTAATGTGACCCTGGAGGTTCAGGTCTGAGTCCATTATTACACCTAGATTACAGGCCTGATGAGTCGATGAGGCTTTGGACCCTAAACAGGCAGAAGCGAACATACATATAGATAAGGAAAGCTGCAAAATTGATTATTTTGAACAGCTGATAGTCGACAAACTTAAAACATATATTTGCCGTAGAGGGCTGTCTGTGTCCACGAAGCATAAGAAAGAACTATGTGCGCCAGCGTGTGCAGCTACAGTGCAGAAACTACTGATTGTTCTGATGAATGAGGAATGACATTCCACGGAGTGATAATCCTGGACCCACAAACGCTGTTAGATGCCTGGGAAGATAGGAATGTTGTCCTGCAGAAGTGGTCTCACCTTTTTTTCATCCCAGTGCTCAGGGAGTCAAGATGTACTGTATCATTCTATCGCAGTGATTTCTTGCTTGTTAAATATACGCGCTATGGCTAGCAGTTAGCACGTAGCTTATTAGCTTCCGTCGTGCTTTTAAACTCTTAAAATTTGTATTAATGAATGAGATTTTTACTTGTTAGAAGCAGTAAGAGCCCAGATAAGGCTGTGATGCTCTAAACATAAATCCTTAACATCAACTTTTCCACCAATAGGCTATGCGAAGATTGCGTGCTAATGACTATGCTACCAAAACTAAAACTTTCCGATCTAGACGATCAACACAAATATTGAACCATTAACATGTTTAATCACACATTTATTACCTTGTTTATCCACCTCGCACGTCAATTCGGATGTATATAAAATAAATGGTGGTTAATTACAAGGGTCGGCATCATTCATACACAGGTGCGTTTTACATTCTCCACAGTTTAATTTGGTAACTACCGTTTCTACAGCCAACCACAACACAATGAGTACCGGGTATACTTGAAAAATCCGGCAAAAATACCCTTTAAGAGGCTTTAATAGGCTCCATATTTACGAAAACACACGCATGCATACACTGTTTACAGTCGAGCCGGTGGGTTTGTTTAAGGTCCAAAAGCGTTACTGGGGGGTCCAAGCCGCATTCGTGAGCATGCGCTCTTACAATACAGATATGGCTTATTAAAAAGCACATTTCATCTTCTGGCCAGAAAACTCAAGCTCTGAAATAGAGGAAGCCTCATCAGCATGGTCTGCTGTTTAATGTCCACGTCTAGCATCACAAACATCTCCATATCCCATAATGCTTCAGAACCCACATTGTACATTCATCTCTAAGCACTTTGTTGCCTGTGCTGTTAAAACCGACCTTTTTATCTTACTTAGGAAAGTATTCCTACCCTCTAGAAAAGTATTAACACAAATTAAATAATATCTAGCTACTTAGCATTAGCGTACTGGCACATGTTAGTATTTTAACTAATCTTTGCCTTTTTTGCCAAATATCTGTACTGATCCCGCTCATGCTAATGCCAACATGAGCTAGCATTAGCATGCTAGCTAATGTTGGCATTTTGGCAGATTTTTGATGTTTTACGTTTCCCTGTGGGTTTACTCTGGGCACTCTGGGTACCTACCATAATCCTAAAACATTACTGCTTCCCCCTGGGTATGATTGTGTATGTTTGTCCTTTTTGTCTCCATGAAGTCCTGTGATGGGGTATCAACCTGACTAGGTGCACCCTGCCTCTCGCCTTATCACTGCTGGAGATGACCAGCCTCCCCCCAATAATATTTATGGAAATAGTAAAGGAAAAATAAAAAAATCCATGGGTTTGAAACATTTAAGGCCCAACAGTATGGATGAAATGCTATGTGCGAGTAAGAAATAGGGGCTGTACAGGCAAATTGTGACTGAATAAAAAAAGAGGGTATATAGACCTTTCTCTGACACAAACCAAGGCCCAAACACCTCTGCGGAAATCACATACCATTAGATAGTGCATAGATGAGTGATAGAGAGGTGACCTAGTCAGCTGTGCCTCAAGTCTCTGTGGCGCAATCGGTTAGCGCGTTCGGCTGTTAACCGAAAGGTTGGTGGTTCGAGCCCACCCAGGGACGGAATCTTTTTGGTACCAAAGAACTTGGAAAAACAGTAACCTCTGGTTCAGATTAAAGGAAAAATATATTTTCTATGCACTTACAAAATACTGCATGTACTGGCTCCACAAGCATTTAGTTACAGACTATTGTGATGTCCACAGCTAAGTAACTGGCATCATGGGACAAACTCCAACTGTAGCAATCATCTTACACATGCAAGCAAAAAGATATATTAGTAACCCTGCTGTAATTTTCATAATGCTCCTTGGCCACTGATCACCTGCACTCATTAACCAGGTTATTATTGTACGCAGCGTGTTGAACAGTAGCTGAGGGTCTGCATATGGCGTGACACGCTCGGCTGGGCTTCTGTGTAGCTCTGTTTAAATAAAGCTACGGCACACAGCTCGCTGCTCAGAGCCTGTTAAACTGTAACATGATCCAGCGCTGGCTTGGTGAAGGGCTTTCTCACTATAGCCAACTCCTAATTAGCTGCAGCACTTTGGACAACTTTGAGAAAATGTGAAATTATATTAAATAATGAACCTTCATAAAAATACTTGATTGACTAAACATTAATTGACTTAGGGCATAATGTTAACCCCTTAACATTCCTGCAATTTCCGCCAAAAATATTTTAAAAACGCATACCCAAATGAAAATTAAAGCTGTTCTTGAACCGTTTGGAGTAGAGATATGGCTGGGGTCTCGTTGGTAAGAAAACACTCTGAAAGATTTCACAGAACAGTGAAAATATGTCTAAGTGCAATTGTTGTCCACTTATATAATTTTTAATACACAGGAAAATATTACATTTTGTGTTTGCTTATTCAAATTTATAAAATATATGGTTAAAAAGACAATACTATTAGCTTTCCAATTATATAAAACATAAATTCATGGAAATTATAAATCAGTATATCATGGATTAAAAAGTAAAAATTGTTGGATGGGCCCCCCAGCGGAACATTAAGGGTTTAAACTCAGCACCATTGTTGAGCCAAGCAGTTCCCTTATTTCTATGGGGTGGTGTTGAGTATAAGGCACAAAGGCATTCATTTATCCGGTTAAAAACTTTCATTTTGGATGCAATGTCTAAATGTCCTTCTGTTTAGTCACAAGAACTCACCTTCGGGTGCTGGAGAGATGTTGGTGACTTTGAGGTGTGGGTTGGGTAATGGAGCTGGACACACATCTTTACCCAGAGCTGGGACCTCCGGTAGGGTGAACACTATCTCATAGCGGTGCTGCGTCTTCAGGAAGCCAACCTATGAACGGAGCAGATAGCTTTTGGAAACTTTAAAACAATCAAATTAGGCCAAAGATTTATTAATCAGCATATAATAGGATACAACCCTTTAGTAAGTGAGTAGATGGAGAAGCAAAATGAAGACTGGCATGTATGAATAAGCAGCTGTACAGTAGGAGGCACCCTTCAATTTAGAGATGGATAATTCAATAAATACAAGTCAAGCACGGTGGTGGTAGCATCATTCTGAGTAGGTGTTTGAGTGCCAGTGGTACTCAACAATTCAGGGATAGTCCTCCTTAATTATTCTATACGCAATGCACCATAAACACTGGCTGTAAAACAGCCCCACAGCATGATGCTTCCACCATCATGCTGAATAGTAGCTCCCCTGTTCTTGGATTTGAAAGCCTCATACTCACTTCTACAAACCTTGTCATACAGCTCATTTTTTGTCAATTTTGAGCAAAAGATCTTTTGTATGCTGCATTTGGCTTTTACATGTGGACAGCTGCACTTTTAAATCAGGTGAGAAGAGATCTATTTTGGAGCTGGCATTTCTATCTTGGTCAGCAGCTTCTCAACCCAGTGTTGAGTCGTAATGGTTCCTGGGTTGTCCCTGACCAACTTGTTCTCATCTGAGAATAACAGTCTGGACCAGATGGTTAAAACTTTAACACAGTTAGCTGTTGCAACAGGCAAGTGATTTAAAAAAAACGTTAGAACTTGTATTGGGTTGGATGAAACAGGCTAAAATTAGCCTAATCCATCTCTAAGGAAAATTGTTAGTCCAGCAGCACAATTTAAATGCATAAATAAAAAACCCAAAATTGATCACAATTATGCTGGAGTTGAATGTATTTAAACATCTGACTGGCACTGAGAAAAACAAATGTAATAAAATTAATTAAAGATAAAAAGGCTGACCAGTTTTGTTGATTATTTTGATGTATTCTGATCTATAAACTTTAAAACTAGCTCCTGGAATCCTATTAACCGAAACCTATCTATTTTTTTAGCTGAAGGATAACTTTTAGAAACACTTACTGATACATTAAATCAAGATGGAAAATAACTAATCCTTAAAGGTCAACTTATACTGAGAACTTAAATGATCTGGTTTGCTGTTTGACAACATTTAAAATGATATTCTTTTTTTCCAGAACTGAAATCAGAGGGATGATATAATAAAACATGAACTGATTAACTGTGTACTCTGCTTGTGTTAACAATCTGCAGAAAAACATATGGTGGGAAAGAGAAAGAACGGCAGAAGGCAATTTCCAGGGGAGTCGAGAAGGTGTCACATCCAAATATTCAGCAAAGAGAAAAATTCATGAGGAAGAATCCTCCCAGCAAGGAGTGAGGGAATCCTCACCTGCTACACAAGATAAAAGGAGAGTCAGATAGAGGCCGACAGTAGGGAAGTGCAGGCAAAAAGAGACAGCACGTAACAGCCTACAGCTACAGCAGGAGACGGCAGCTTCAGTCCAAAAAAAAGTCTCTGGTTGCAGCGATGAGCCGAGCAGAGGCTCCAAGCAGCAACAAGACAGGGAACACTCAAAGAACTTTGCCCAGAAAAACAAACATTTAACCAGTCTAGGAACATTTGATCTCCTAATTATGCTGAAGCATTTACAAAAAGTAAATTTCTTATTAGCCGTTAGCTAACTTCAAATGGAACCAGTACTCTAAATACACTCTAGCCAAAAGCAGGTTTTACCTTTAAAGCTGGACAAATAAAACAAAAAAATATGCAGATCCCTGAAAACTGACTGGCTTAGTCAAAATACAGATGTTCACAGATGCTCTCCAACCAATTTGAATGAGTTTGACCCATTTTGAAAATGAGAAGAGACAGAAATGTCTGTCTCAAGGCATTCAAAATTGGTAGAAACTAATGTAACTAGGTGCGCACCAATACTGGTATCAGGTCTCGGGGCTGATACAGTTTTAATGTACTCTTATCAATATCGATAAGTTAACCTATACCATGAACCAATACTTGAAATTTGAAAACTCTGTAGTACTTTCACAGAAAATGTTACATTTTCACTTGAAATGTTAGTTTTGTGGTTATTTTTCTTTTCGTCTTCCATTTCATTTCATTTTTTGTGTGTCGTAAAAGTATCAGCATTGGAAATCGGTATCAGAAAATACTCAGATCCAAGTACCGTATCGGTTTGATACAAATACAAAAAAAATACAAATTTCTAGGGATGCAATTATACCACTTTTTTTCAAAGTGAGGCAATAATAGGATCTGAGTACCTGGGGGACTGCCAAGACAGATATTTTTACCACAGAAAAAAATGCAATGAATTGAAAGACGGGTTTTATTTTATTTTCTGCTTGTTACAAAAAAATTGTGAATTATATATATATATATATATATATATATTAGGGATCCACCGAAATGAAAGCTCTTGGCCGAAACCGAAAATGAAGAAAACTAAGGCCGAAAAGCGAAACACCGAAAGAAATGATTGTCAATTATTAGAACGATAGCATTTATGGCTATGATGTGTACTAACCTCACTAAAATCAAGGCATTGCAATAAATCAGTTACAAAACTATGAAGATATTTATTTAGCTCAGCCATAACAACATTGCACAATATAAATAAAATTAATAAAGTTTCGGCTGTGTTGTTACGGGGATTTAGGTCTTTTGGCCGAAAACCAAAAATGCACTTTTGGATCATTTTCGGTGACCGAATTTTCGGTGCATCCCGAATATATATATATATATATATATTAAATATATAATAATATATATATATATATATATATATATATATCTGCCAAAAAATTAAAAGTGAAACAAATGTTTTCTGTTAATTTATTCAGATCATGGCATATACATACGAGTACATAAGAATGGTATCGCCCCAATAATTTATATAATTATGAGTATATCCCTACTCAATATTATTTTTGATACAGAGTCAGGCTATTTTTTTTTTTTTTTAAAGGTACACGGTTATGTCTAAGTATCAATAAAAAATCAGCTAAAACTGCATTGAATTAATTAAGGTAAAACCAAGTACAATTTAAGCACTCATTTAAAAAAATATCTATAAAAACTGCTTACCTGGATTGTTGAAAACAGAAAACACCAAGTTTATATCCTTTATGGAATTATATACGGTACATATTAAGCAGGGTAATAAAATTTATTATTATAGCTCATCTTTGAGGTTATTTGAGGTCAGTGTACTGTAGAAACATAACTTTTCCTACGGAAATTATTCTAATCTTAAGCAGTGTTCCCTCCCATCCCAATCTTGATAAAATAATTCCCGTCCCGATCCGCTCAGCCGCTCCAACTTGTCTATCTTCCCATCCTGATTGTTTAAATCCAAATGTTGCAGGCGGCTAAGTGCACTGTTGCCAGCTATCTGACAGAAATTAGCCTAAATTGACCCAGAAAAATTCGACCTATAGCCACATGATCTCACACACTAATTTGCATATTAATTACGTCACCACATAAACTGTCTATTATTCATCCCCAACCTCACAGCTTCAGATCCAGGCCAATTTTTTTTTATTTTCCTAAGAGTGACTAGACATAGCCAAGATGGAAGTGGTGGGAACCGCCCATTAGGGTTCGTTTCAGCTCTTCAAAAACCTACGGATGATGTCATGGACGCTTCGTCCACCTTATATTGACTCTATACTTCTAATACAGTTGTTGACCATGTATAGATTACTACGAATTTGCTTCCAACCAGCACACAGCCAAGGTAGAGTATACATATCTCTATTGCCTGTTGATGCATTTTCACAACATAACATCCCATCAAAGCACTTTGCGGCAATACTGTGGTCAGGGATATGCTCAGTTATGCCTAGATTCGCAAATTTGCACAAATTAACAATCTATACCTAATTAAGAAGATCTTTCTAAGGAAATTCACATTTAAAAAAAGAAATATAGCGATACATAAACTAATCCACTTAAGGGTCAAGGAGAAATTGAAACTGGTCCAATTATGTATTTGCCAGGTCAGTGATTCATAAAGTGAAGAACGGAAAGATTGGCAGATTGGTAAATATCTATAAAAGAACAAATGTAATTTCACCTCCATGTCTGGTTATTAATCAATACAAGAATCTGTTCCCTCTTTGGTTGAAAAACTGCAGTTTTCTTTTGTAGCTTGGCTCTGTTATTTTAGCTCAGTTTTGTAAGATCTGGCTCCCTGAGAACGTCTTTTCACCAGTAACTGATACCACCTCATAACAGTACTTTGTTTCTTGTTACATGATGTTCTCTACTTGGAAACATGAGGGGCTGTCTATGAAGAACTACCATTCTTTAAAGGGAACAGCACCAATTAGTTCTTTGTCAAAGTGTTGGAGTTTCTGAAGCAACACTTCTCCAGCCAATCTCTGCATCACGGGCGTCTGCTCATTATCATCTTCCTGATTCCCTATTGTAATCAGAAACAGAGTGGCTATACTCAGACATCTGCAGTTTGTGCCAGACCCCACAAAGAACTCTAACATGCAGAGATGAAGCTGTTCAGAGTCGATTAATCATATCTGACATTTATACAGCTGTTTTATGCATACCATTACCGTCCCACATACACCCACCGCATCTTTGGTCTGTGCGCAGAGATCAGCAGCCACCTCCCTCCCTACTGGCTGTTACTATGGCAACCCCCCCTCTCTGCGGCTGGCTACGATACTGGCCTGACGGTGCCCACTCTCGAGCATGTTTGAAGAGCGTTGAGAAAGAACGCAGATACATAAACAGGCCAGTTTGTAACTGTGAGGGTAACAGCCAAGTTTACAGTCCATCCATCCACACACACACACACACACACACACACACACACACAGTGACTCAGTGTTAACACTCACAAAGGCTCAGTTACAGCACCGTGAAGAACTTTTAGGGACTTGACATAGCGCTTCTTCCTCAGTTTTGTTTTCTTAACAGTAAACAAGACAATTCTACGATAGGTTCAGCTTCCTCATGAGCAAAACCTACAAACCTGTCCATGAAGTATATTTATGCAGCACTGACAAATACACAAATCTTGATGGAACTTTGTGAAATATAGCCAACCAGAAATGACAATTAATTATGACAACTTCACAAGAAAAAGGCAGAAAAAAAGAACAAATAAATTTCAGTCGTTCTGCAGGAGGCATAAAATCTTTTTAAAGTCACTCTAAAACGACCCACTACTTGAAATGCACTTCATTTAAATGTTCCAACAACTTGGGCAAACACAAATTAATGACTTGTAGTCTGTGTGCATGTCGTTTTCAGACGAAACTCTCAGGTTGCTGCGAACTGCTTACATTTTTCCAGGACAAAGATTTGGCAGCAAATCAAGCACTTGGTTAACATCAGAAATGCAAAAATTCACAAGGCATTAAAAACTCTTATAGTACACAATATTAATCTTCATAGTTCAGAATGCCTGCCAAATAACTTATTGAACTTGCACAAACCCCATAAGGAGCCGAACTAAAGGCAACGCATCAAATGCTTGACACACTGAACAGATCTTTGGATTTTAAATGATGCAGTTATTCATTATGTCAGTGAGTGTTGTAGCCTAAAACAAGAAAATTAATTACAACACCAAAATTAAGTCAGTATACCATATTATAATCTCTCTGTAAATCTTTTATACAACATCCAAACATATGTTCAGTATAGCTTCTGTATATCTTCACTGAGACTGGATTGTACACCCGACGATTCAGTCAATACCTTTCAGTCATTTTCCTTATAATGATGGGATTGTGGTTAATATTTATTTTTCAACCTCAAAAATAAATCCCTCCATGTCAATTTTCAGAGATTTTACCCCCACAAAATAACTACAATATAATACAAGAACTACCAATGCAGTGCAGAAGAAGAGCAGCTACGGGAGCCAGGACGAAATGGTATTTGCCTTTATGCTTCATTCAGTAGAGTCTCTGCTCTTGAATCACACAGGATTGAAACAGACAGCGGTCTCAGAAGGCCTAGATGTCGTTGCTACACATTAGTTTTATAGGAAATAATAGAAGCGTACTGATGTGTGTTGCTCTTAAAGAGAAAGGCTGTGGCTTTAAAAAGTTAGAATAAAGTGTTGTTACCTGTGACATTGTTGTTCTTAAGATGGAAAGCCCAAGTTTTACTAAAATGACAATGAATAATCCAACATATTTCAGTAAGTAACAGAACATTCAAAAGTAATGAAACAAACCTGAGTGTGCTGTTAGCTTGGTGCATTCTGACCCAACATGTATGGTATAGCTAAGTGGAAGAAGCAGGAAATCCCTGAGAATAAACCCACATGGGCAAAAAAAGCAAATGTAAGACTCTACTTTGAAGTATTTCAGAAATGCATGAAGTCTAAATTAAAACACATAAGTTTCTTGTGGTAATGTGACACAACACAGAAAAGACAATAGAGTGTTAAATAATATAATCTTAAAATCTGATACCAACAGCCCTGTCATGAATCCTATTTGAAAAACATTAATATATATTTAAAGTAGTTGTAAAAAAAAACAACCTGATAATAATTGAATTGTAACTGCTTGTAGGACAAACTGTCGTATCGTTTTATACAATGTTGATCCTTTTGGCTCCATCATTTAGTTAGCTACCCATTCAAGCACCAGGAGGGTTTAGGATGTGACATCAGAGAAGTCTAATATCATTGTTGTAAACCTTTATAGCCGACAGAGGAGATTAATGGTGTTAAGAAGAGTTTAATCTTTTCCTGGAGATTTCACAGATAAGACCAATCTATTTTCATGGAAACGGTGGGACTTGGATCACTGTATAAAAGCATTATCTGGAAATATCACATTCAGATTTGGAAGGCAAGCTATTCGGGGCCACATTTATATTTAGCATGGAACCAGTTTGGGTTTCTGCAGCCAGATAACAAGCTCAGAGTCGGGTCATTATGACAATAAAGTGTCTCTTTCAGCCAATGTTTTATGCTCCCTCTGGTTTCATAGGAATTTCACTAAAGGATCACAGGGAGAGGGTTTAATGACACAAATCACACCATTTATCAAGATCTCTACAAACAAATTTCTTCCATGTCACCAATCTGTTATGTATTACCAACAGTCAGCGTTTGTAAATGCGTTAATGATGCCAACCGGCTCTGATTTATGTTTTATGAGCAGCTGTTGTAAAAAAAATATAAGTAAAATAAAAAGCTGTGTTTCTCTCCTCACCATTAAGCTCACATACATGCACATGAGGTCGATATGTGCATCCTCATGCAGGTGAATGCCCACATGACCAGTCACATGTGCATGCATGCATCTGAAAGGTGTAGTATTTTATTTCTTTATTGCAGAATGGTCCAGCGCCATCACTTAAGAACTCCTGTTCTGCATGTCTCAGTTTGTTCCTGCTTCAAATGAATCGAATTAAATGGCTGAAATAACTTGCTTACCAGCTCATTGGGTTCTACAACAGCATGCTAATTACCAAGTCATGCAAATCAGGCGTGATAAACAGAGGAAACTCTTGAAGCCTGAAGAACACCGGCCTTTGAAGACGAACTTTGGACACAACTAGTTTATCCTTAATATCTCCAACATATTTGATTTTCCTCAAAACAAACAGCTCAGTTGATCTTTCGGAAATTTCTGTCCACACATCAGAAGTCCGGAAGCACCAGCTGTTACAAGCTTGCTCTTCTCATGAACAGGAAATTAATTCTGACATGAATGTACTGGTAGTTGCAGGAGGTGCAACAATTTTATTAGGCTAAACTAAAACGAGACTTGATTTCTCAGTCATGATGCAAACCTAACCGGCAACCTGTTGAGGGTGACACAAGGGATGGCAGATAAGGCCTCAAATTTATATTGCGATATAATCTAAAGTATGTGCGGTAATGATATGTATCGTGACGTATTCTTTTATATTTATATATATATATATATATATGTGTCAAAATGACTGCTTATGAACATTTTAAATTTCCAGACACATTGAGCAAACACATTTTTTTCATAAATTTCTTTAAATTCAGTCATCATCAGCATTTAGATTTAATCAGAAGCTTACAAAGCCATCAAGTCCCAACCTTGGTGATCATTTAAAGGGCATGGCAATCTTACCGTATGTAAAGTAAGAGAAAATTATTTCCCTAATTCCTCTGACATTTAGCCATCAGGAATAATTTTGGTAATATTTAATGACAAACCTGTAACTTTTAGCCTGATATTAAAAACAAGACTTTTGAAAAAGTGCCTGTAAACGTCTGGTTTCAACTTCCGGAGGCTTTTTTAATTATTTTCTGAAGTTTAAATATTTTTCATGAGCTGAACTCAAAGATCTGAAATATTTTCTATATACAGAAAAGACTCACTACTCTGAAATATCATCCACAAATGTGTCCAAATCTCTGTTAGTGTTAATCCATCTTACTTTTAACAAACTACATCTTAGTGCTGCCTTAGACTGACCGCTATAAAAGGACACTCTGAATGTGCTGGTTCGCTTTATTTGGGGGTGTCAGAAAACCAGTCAGTATCTGGTGTGACCTCCATTTGCCTCATGCAGTGCAACACATTTCCATTGCATAGAGCTGATCCAAAAGTTGCTCCATTTCCCTTCAATGTGAAGTTGCTGAATCTTGTCAGGAATTTGAACACTCTCGTACAGTGATATAGAGCAAACATGCTCAATGGGTGACATTGTTAAGTTCTTGCATGCTGACCATGCAAGAACTGGAATGTTTTCAGCTTCCAGGAATTGTGTACAGATCCTTGCGACGTGAGGACGTGCATTCCCCTGAACTGAGGTGACGGTTGTGGATGTGTGGCACAACAATCCACCTCGGCATCTCGTCACGGTATCTCTCTGGATTCTAAATCATGGAGGTGAACATGCTGGATGTTGAGCTCCTGGGCTTGTGTGGTTGCACGTGGTCTTTGGTTTGCGAGGCCGGTTGGATGTACTACTAAATTCTCTGAAACGCCTTTGGAGACTGGCAGATAAATGGACATTCATTTCACGTGAAAGTGTTGCGCTTATAATTTTGTTCAGTGTAGGACGCGGATTCTGCATGTCGGTGTCAGTGTAAAGAGGGATGTACATGAGTAATGCTCTTTTAATCACATATGCGGCTGAGACATGAATTACTATTAGAGGCAGGTGGCTTTTGCGACCGCTGTGTCATGCCTTAGCGCCTTGAAGCAGCTGCTTAAAGCAGTGCTTTACCATAGTGTAGTCCCAAGTTTAAATTGGGACTGGGATTCCTTCGTTGCTACTTACTTTTCATCTGCAGTCGATATGACTGAGTTCACATTATTGAATTATTTTTCCACACAAAATGCTAGTTGCTCCCATTGTGTATACCGAGCTAAAGCAAACAAACTACTGCCAGATCAGGAGAATTACTGGCTGGGCTGGTTACAAAAACCTTATTTTCCCCCGACTTATCTAACTATGGGGAACATGGCAACAGACAAAATTTTACTTCGGCGTGGAATATCCCTTTAAGCGCTTCGGATTTTCACCTTCTGTGTTGCGTCTACATCTGCATCTTAATGCATTTAAAAATTGATTCTCCCAACCTTTATTACAATTGTGATTTGTTAAACACTCGCAATAAAGATACTTATGTGAATAAAAGGTAGCGTTAATGCAACTCAAGGTTTATCCATCTTTAGTCTATCTGTTTAGTGTGTAAATAGATCTTTCTGTAAAACAATAAGAGAACAAAATGCAATACTTATAAATATAATATTACTTTATTCTTATCGGTCAACTGTGGCTGTGTATCAGATTTCAATCCTTGCAGGATTTAACCCACCTTGACCATGAAGTTGCCGTCATCTTCCAAGATCACCATGACAACAGAGTCGTGCAGCTTTTCGTCAAAATGAACGTGGGTCGGGGCTCCGACTGAGGGAAGTTCCTCCGGGAAGTGAACACCTCCCATCTTTGCACACCCTGCAAAAACAGCAGAGACGGGTTAACGGCAGAAGGTCCTGCATGATTAAGTCTCTTTGAAAGTGGATAGGAGACACTGGACAGCCACCTGTCTCCCTTTGTCACCGTTTAGTCATCCAACAGTTTAATGTTTGGATTAATCCCCATCAGTACCTCCTGAAATCATCGGCCACAGAATCAAGGTCATTTTACAAACTCTTCTACAACAATCCGAAGTTCCCTGCTACTTCCTAACAATAATATCCACTGTTCTTCTATTAAAGAAAGATGTCCCACAACTACATCCACTATAAAAATTATATTAATTCTGAGAATATTTGCCTAAAAGGTTACATCAAGGGTTTTATTTCTGATAACAGTACAACTCTATCCCATAAACAGAGGAAAAGCATGTACTGTAGCGCAACACAAACAGTACAAAAGTACTATTCATCAACTTGTTTATAGTTTATAAAAATAGCCTATTAATATCCTTTTCCATTTAGTAAGGGCAGAGCAAGTCCATGATATCCATTTGAAGAGCATTTTCCCACAGAAAGTAGGGCTGTTGTTGTTTGATTTTCACTCTAAATATGTGCTACAGCCTCTATACTTTTCTACATTTTGTATTGCAGGATTCCATTTGTCTCCACTCCAAATGGATTGTTGGCATATTCAACAAATAAAGAGATTTGTTTTTGTAGTTACCAACCAGGGCTGTAGGTTAACTTTTTTAGCTTATAGCACTGGTGCTACAACATTTACCGGTTTTGTAGCACAGACAAAAAAAACAAAAAACTGTAGCATCAACCCAAAATCTCTGAAAACGGGGTCTTCGTGTCTACAAGAAGAGATTGAGAGAGTGACCATTGCTCCTGACAAACAAACTATTAGATATTTTCAATGCTTTTCTTCTATCTTTCAAACATAGTAGTTTTTTGTTTGTTTTTTACGAGAAATCAGAATTGAACTAATTTAATACTGGAAGGTAACAGTAATTAAATAAATTTAATTACAGAGCGTATTCCACAGAAAGCTCTTTGGGAGCTGAGCTTTCCCTCGGAGAAAGGGAATGCCCCCCCGAAGCAAAACTAGTGTGGTCAAAGGCAACTAGTTACCCTAAATGTATCAGATAGAGACACTGGCTGCTTCCCTGATAAAACCTGAAGCTGGAGGAAGGTCAAGAAAGAATCCAGTTGTCTCTATTGGCCTTTTTGTTCAAAAATTATTTGAAAAGTAAACGGAAAAAGCAAATGATAAACCTTGTAGATCATTTTAATCATCTAATTACAAAATGCAAGTTTTACTTTTGTTTTATTAAAAAATATTACAATACTACTTGCTATCTAGAGCATCAGCTGAAATATTTGAACTACAATCGGCTGTAGTTACACCGGAAAGAGATGTTTAATTAAGAGAAAATGATCAGTCCAAAAGACTAGATCAGTGCTTTAAAATTTAAAGAGCAGCTTAATGTTCATGCTAAAATAAAAAGGTATAGCTTCAAAAAAAAAAAAAAAAGCATGGCGGTTTAACTAAAGCAGACTTGGCAAACTCCCGTCCTTGAAAGCTACCATGCTGCAACTTTTCTCCACCACACCTTAATCAAATGCCCGAATTGCCTCATCAGCGACCATTCAGCTCTGTAGAGGCCCGTTAACGAGACATTCATTGGATTCAGGTATGTGATCGTTCTTATTCACGGAGTACAATCTATTCTCATGAACACAACATAAATTTACCTATAGTGACCAAAACAGATGTGTTACATAAAGTACAGAGTTTCTTCTCCCGTGTGAATCCAGCTCTATTAAACTTGTATTCAGACTCATATTAGAGATTAGAAATCCTTGTTCTCTGTAATCTGGGTCACTATGATGAGTTGGGAGTTACGTCATGTTCCATATGTGCAGAAGCTCGCGTTAAACCAAGAAGTGCTTTTTTTTTGTCTGAAGCTTTCAATTCCAAACAAGAGAAGTTGACGTTATTGTGATATTAACAGCATGTTCTTACTGAGGGACTGATACAAGAAAGTTAAAATGAAAACTACCTTTAAACATAATTTATAACTCTGGAGATCAGAGACAGCGCAATCTCCTCGATCTCAACCAAATCCAGAGTAAAGGATGACAAAAGTCAAAGCAGGTCAATATCACAAAATGAGTTTCCTTATCTGACTCTCCGCTGTCGTTTTAAATCCAAAGCATGCTGGGATTTAAATAAGGACTCCACCCTTACTCAATTTACTCACTGTCAAAACAAAATGATACCTGTGCATAAAGAATCCCTGAGAGTGATTAATAAAAGTCCTAAAGAGTATTTGGTGTTTCAACATTGTTTGGACTGTTGAATTCTCGCAACCGGATTTAGGATTTTAAACAAAACAAACAAAATTCTCCCAAAAACGTCAACTTAATGTTGGGGGGCTAAAGTGCAGAAAGAAAGGGACACCCAACATCTCAACCCCGGGTATTTCTTGTCCGTTTTTGTTTATAGGACAAACTTCTCTTATTTTTTCCTTAACCACCCAAACTATTTCCTGGAAAATCCACTCCCTTTAAAAAAAAATCTTTGTGGTGCATCAAACAGAAAAAAAAAAAGGAAAAAATATGGAAACAAAGACTGAAATAATAAACACAACACCAGTTTATTATGCTAAACTCTGCAGAAATTAGCTTAAATAAGCCAGGTCAAATTACCAAGTAATACCGGAGTAAAGGTATACATGTCAAAAATTCTAGTTATATTTTTAAAAGAAGAAACACAAAGGCTATAACTTTGTGACACATTATCAGCCTTTTTATAAATGCATTCCTAACATAAAAATTGGTCTAATTTATCTCCACAATCCCATTATTCTTTCATCTAAAACGATCCCTTCTGCTGAAGGTTTGTTCGAATAAAACCCAGACAGTCACACAATAGAGCCTAATGACAGCATAATTACACATATTTGAAAAACAATCATCTTTATACCTCAGACTTTTGCAGTGTAAGGCAGATTACAAGCAATCAGGTTCATTATGACCAAAGGTGAAGGAGTGTAAAAAGGGTTGTATTTTTTGTTATTCAAGGAGGTTTAAATGAGTTTAGCTTGAGGCAGTATTACTTATATAAACTTAATATCTACTCTAACAAAACCAAGAAATAGCCGGAAGTAATGTCAGCTATGTAAAGCCTAAATGTATTTATGTTTACTCTGTTAATAAGCCATCAGCTGATCTGCTGGTTGTCATTTAAGACACCTTCTATCAATGAAACATCCATAACAGTAGTGAATTGTGTCTTTCTGGTTTTTAGGATAACTTTTTTTATTTAGTGTTAGGGCTGGGCAATAAGGCCTGAAATTAATGTCACGATATATATAGAGCCAAGGGCATCACTTTGTTTTTAAAATGGCCGGGGACAATATTTATAAACTTGGATGCAGCTTGCAGATTGCTCAGGACAATTAATAAATATTTATTTACCCCCTAAGTATTCATCTATTTCGTGTTTGATTACAATATGCACTGTAGTGTATAAACGTGGTGAAAATCGCATCTTTAACTGTTGCGTGTTGTTGAGCACATTTTATTGTTGCCCATTCTTCACCAGCAGAATGCACAACAATAAAACGTGCTCCTCTTGGAACCCCAACACCGTTCTGTTTGGAGAAACTCCAAATTTAACTTACAGGTGACAGTCCTGCAATAGGGCAGCTACCTGTGGGTGACTGGTATAAAGTAGTTTCAGGTGGAAAAAAAACATTAAATTTCACGGCTCCGGGAGGAAGTTTATTTAATGCGAGCAGACTGGGAGTGAGACATTATTGTTATGTTTTTTTTCAAGAGTCCCAGAGAAGAAAATGTTCATATGTTGTTTTGGTGGAGGGAATAGGAGGGAATTTTTCCCTAAGTTGCGTTGATGACGCAATGCTGTCGTTATCTATCCATCGCTTCCAGCGATTCAGGAATTCAAAATCTATGCAGGGACTGTGGACAATGTTTGCTTTCTGCAAAGTGATTTTTGCACAATATACATTTCAGCTGCGGTATCCAAATAATGAAAGACTAATAAGTGACTGAACTAATTTACTTTTAGTAATGGATAAAATAACCCGCACCAGGCAAAATATGCAAAGTAGTCATCTTAATTTATTACAATCATTATGTATTAAGGCTGTAAACCCACTCACCACACACTTTTTTGCATTTTTCCCAGCTATACATTAATATTTATTCATTTATTTATTATTTACTTTACTTGTTTGTTTCATTGTTTTTTTCAGCGTTGCTCGACCAGTACAGCAGGGGGTGCTAACTTTTCATGGAATCTTTGCCTACTATCACAGAGTCATTTCATTTATTTTTTCTAGCTTGTGAACAGATTTCTTCTTCAAGGAGCAATGAACGACATAAAGTATGTCCTGATTAAGCTGTAAAGCTTTTTACTAGAGGTGCAGCTCATAGAATCCTCTAGAAACACATGGGAACGAACACAGCAGCCATTTTTTTTGTTTTCCTACACCTCCTTGCATTCGCCAAAAGAACAGATTAGATAAATTATCCTTTCAATATAAAGCATGTAGTGGCCAAACGCTGCATTAACTACTGATTATGGCGACCATAGAGCCCCGTTCTGGTGAAGTGATCTGTGGCTGTTACTGAAACTGACCAATCAGATGAATACGCTCTCCGTTGACGGAGACGAATAGTTAAAATTTGAGCCTCTACTCGGTGCGTCCACCATAGGGGACGGAGAGCCCTAACATTGACGTTTTCCATTTTGAGTCTTCTGCTTTTGCATTTGGTTATTTGGTAATAATGGATGTAATAGTTTATTTGCACATACAGTCTCTGGAAAAAGTATTTAACAGAGCAGACATTCAGAGAGTCTGTCAGGCGAGGCATTCAGATACTCAGGACATATCACCAAATATGTTTACAAGACATGAAGAACAGTAAAATACAGTGACCTCTAGCTATCTGTGCAGCAAATCAATAAACACACAGATAGCAATACAAATAAACATAAACCTGCAGTCAGCTGGCCCCTATCAGTCTAACCTGTTGTATATCTGCTTGTGATGTCTTCCTAATCTGTCACAGGGTCTGTTTCTACTCAGCTGAACGTTTTACTGCTCTGTCACCGTTTCTGCTCAACTCTACACAGGCTCAGGCCAAAAGAAAGGACACTTTAAATCTGCTTTTGACCAGTCTAAAACATCAATAATTAAAGTAATCAACTAATTTAGATCTATAATTAAGAGTCTTTGTGTTTTTCTCAAGCAGCAATTTTGTTGCTATCTTTGGCTGCAACTCAGGAACCTCAGTGACCTTAACCGGCCACTAGAAAATTCAACCGTAGACTCCACTATCTGAATTGAATCATTTGGGTTTAGGTCACCCTGCAGTGACTGAACACATTCCTTTGCACAAACAGCATCCTAACTTAGCAAAAAATTAATAGATAAAAATTCTTCATAAGTGTTGCCTTCAAAAATGATTACCTGCACCAATGGCTGCTGTTTAACAGCACTGAGGCATCACCAAATAGTTCTGGGATCCAGCTCTCTCTTCATCAGTCTTAGTAAGTAATTTGATTTTGGGAGGCAAGCTTTATCTTTTGAGTTGCTCTAAACCAATATTTCGTCAGACTTTGTCACCATTCTTTTTACATACCCATTACAGCATACCTGAAAATTCCTTCTTTAAAAAAATTTAATAACAAAACAGAAATTATTTGAAACAGGACCTGAGAGACTCATCATACTTCAGCTCGCCATCTTCTGTCTGCCCGGATATCAGTTAAAACAGAGGCTTGCAAGAGTAGGCGCATTGTGTCACGTTGCGACCAAAAGTGAGAGAATGAAAGCCAAAACAAGCCATGTCCAGCCCACCAACTGCATATCGTCTTTAACACCCTCCCTACTGTCAAGGTTGTAAGGCAGGGAAGCTGGACGGAGTTGATGGGAAAAAGCTGAACACGGGGCGGTACAGAAGGAAGCACCGTTAGAGGCTGCAGGAAGCGTCAAAGTCAGGTGGAGGTTCGTCTTCTGCAGTCAGTATCCTGCAACAATGGGTTGTGTTTATCACTGCAGTGTGTGTGTGTGTGTGTAGCTGCACTAACACAGAGGTTTGGAACATAGACCTGGTCAGATATTGCTCTTCTGCTAATCTCATTTCAGCTGTGAACCATCTCAAATTTTTTTGTTTTCCTTCTCATTGTTGCCACCAGGGTGATGAAAACCTTAATTTGGTGTTCTCTGCTGTTGTATATTGTAATTAACTGCTCATAAAACTGTTTACTACTGCTACTAAGGGTCCAGCTTTATCTGTGAGACACCTCATGTGGGAGAAAAACTAAATACAGTAAAACTACAAAAGATCAAAGATGGCCGTTTCACCCCACGTGAGTAAAATCACGTACAGGATAAAAACGATTATTAGGAGCAGTGAAACTTTGGGGATTTCTTGTAGTAAATTCACAGCATTGCTAGCAAACTGGGCTAGCAGGTGCATGTTTTGGTATTTAACTTGCAGGCATTCAGTCTTTCTGTTGAAACATGACAGAGTTTGCTTTCTAAGAACATAAAAACACACAAAATATATAGAGTAGAAACCAGATATATCCATAAATATGTTACAATAAAGAAAAATCAGACAAGCTCTTCTTGTCTCTCTGACATTAAATCTGACTAAGCTTTCCCAGTTTTAGGATAATTAAACTAATTTTCTAAGTGCCAGAATATTGAGACTAGGGCTGCAGTGATTCCTATGACGCTCACTATACGCGCAGGGATTTTGTTGTTCCACACGGATGGTTGCTTTGGACACACCTAAAACCAATAGCATGTGATAGATTTTGAATTTAGCTGGCGTGACCGTTACATTCTAAAAAAAGAAGAGGACAAACTACAGTGTATTTACTGCTAAGTAGAGCTGGCGTACCACAGCAGTACGAGCTCAATGATCCAGCATCAGAAAACATCCACATGCTTTTTTCACCAAGCGTTGCAGAAACAAGGTAATGTAACCTCAAGCCTGTATACATTGATGTTCGCTAATTTTAATACTGTATTTGTAGCTAAATCATGATGCTGTTTGACTAGATATAATGTTTAGCTTTGATATTTTTTAAGTAAAAAACTTATTCATGCTCCATCGCAAGAGAGCCTTTTCCACACGTAGTCGGGTATCTCACAAAGCGGAGATATTTTTCTACGGTTTGGCCGGTCATCCACAAGTAAACGCTGATTTTCGGCACAAAAAAAAAATAATCTTTTTTAAAAAACTGTGTTTTCAGTCTCTGCGTGTGGACGGATGAAAGAGCCGTAACGTCACTATCTAAAATTCAACAGGCGTAATGCTGCGCTGCGACCAAAGTAAGAAAAAAAATACTTTCTCACTCTCTCCTGACAGAGACTCCTGTGAGTGTTTAGGATTAATAAGTGATTCCTAAACGTTCAGTGCTGCTGACAGGGCCGTATCCAGGAGGTGAATAAAGAGGGGCTAAAAAGGGGCCCAGGATGGGTCTGGGACTGTATCATCAATTTTCAACTGATAAAATTACATTTAAAGTCATTTTGTTTTGCTAAGGTTTATGTGACAAGGTTGTCTCAAACTCTGCTAGCTTTTCAAACAACTTAAGTGATTGGCAAAAAATAAAAATAAAATCACAAAAACATTGCGGCTTTTCACAAAATCATAAATAAATACTGTAAATGGGCTTAGTTTTGGAGCCAAATGTTGGAGTTGAAGTTCTCTGTTTTTTTGAGAGATAAAAGGCAAATGCTTGATCATTTTACAGCCACAAAATTACCGTTTTCTATTATTTGTTTTGTTTATATAAAAAATTATCAGATTAACCGAATCGATAAAGTGCTAGATTAATAGATTACAAAAAGAATCGACAGCTGCAGCCCTAATTGAGACAGGGAGTTTTATAACAATTAGGAAAAGCAAAGATGATGATGAGCATCTCATAGGTTAATTAACAACATCTATTAAGCAGAAGCTGAGAGGGGACTGTGCATTTTCAGTCAACATCCCTAAAACTCAGGCAGAAAAAATGCCTCCATGTTTTGACATCTTCTTTTAAAGTTTTTTTTTTCCTTCGATGACTATAAACTAACTAAAGTGTTGGTTTTTATTCATTTTAATATTGGTTTTGGTTTTTATTGTATGGCAATTCTCATGTTATTTATGGCTGTTTGTGTACAGCACTATGGTCAACTGTATTGCTTTTCAAATGTTTTAGAAGTAAAGATTGAATGTAATCCGTGGGAACCGATGTCATGGATGATTATGGAAACACTTCAATGCTTCTTTGAGTGACATTACGAGACAAAAAAGAATAAAAAACCTGGGGGGGAAAATCAGCCGAGATATCAGGAGGAGAATTTTGGACCACCCTCCAGCCTCGTTCATCTAGGGCAGTTTTTCCCAAACCCTGGTTCCCAAAGCACATTGCCCTGCATGATTTAGATGTTTCTCTGTTTTAAAACCCCAGATTCAGATGATCGCAGATCAGTTACAGCCTGTTAATCAGCCATTAAATGAAGTCTGGTGCGCTGAGGCAGGGAAACATCCAAAACATACAGGGCAGTGTGCATCGAGATCTACAGTTCAAAAACGCTAATATAGGGCTACGATTTTTAGATGCCTGCAGGTATTGCACAGGCAAGTATAAACACCAAGGTAATCAGGTTATCATACCACGCATAGAGGTGGGTTCTGATTCCCAGATAATAACGTGCTTTGGTATGAATTGCCTCAATCCAACAACAACAGCAAAAGACATTGGGCCTCATTTATCAAACTTGCGCAGAAAACGTTGTATATTTTGGGTGTATATTCCAAATACGCAAGACCCAACGTGGGATATATGAACGTGTCGGATCCGCCCAGATTTGTGCGTAAAGACCTGCGCTTGTTGATAAATGTCACGGATGAAACGAGCGTATTTATGAAAGTCACACCTATAAATATTCACCTACCACCTCTTCCACGCCTTGTTTTTGCAACATGGCTGAACGAAAGACGACCAAGATTGTTAAAAAGAGAAACTACAATAGCAGGAAACAGGTCACAGGCAGACCCAGCTGCATGGTGCGTCTCGAGTTGGCGCTTGGAACGGAGGGTTATTAGATGCTGCAACAACCATTGTCACCTAAAGCATGATATGCAGTTATTCATTGTTATATTACACAGCTGGTGGCCAGAACATCCAGTATGGATAGCACCTGCAGTGGGATCGGAATGACACGATGTCCCCACATCTTATAAAAACATCTAAGCTGTAACCATACATTGCACATCATGTTGTACATAGAACATTTCTCGTTACTTTTTATTCATTTATGTTCATATCTGTTGCAGAATGTTTACATAGTAACTGTTTCACTGCCACTTTAGGTCTATTTACGTTTTTATTTTTATCTAAGCCACATTACGGGAGAAAGAGAGAAACTTTTTTTTTCCCGTCAATTTTTCTGTATGCTGCTGCTATTGAAAAATCGACAATTTGTGGGAGACTTTAGAGTTTGACATTTTGCACCTTATTAAATGACAGACTATCATAAAAAAGGGGATCAGCACGCACATCCGTTCCAAAAATATTGCGCAGCCGAAAACAGTGGTAATATTGAAAGGAAAAAAAAGACGACTCGCACACTAACTGCAGTTATTAAGGCACTTACTTTTTAGATCGACTACAATTTGGAGCCCTGTGGTGTGCGAGGCGCCCCTTGTTTATTTAATATGAAAGACGATCATGACATAACCCAAACATAACTTCATGAAATTGCATATTTGTAATGTGAGAGGTGTAGGCATTACATGATTCGGTGGTGAAGAAACAAACAGAACGTATGACAAAAGAATGGAAAGTACAAACAGCAATTTAGACATAAGACCATGCCGGGATGTTCTGCTGTTTTACTTTACATAAAAGACATCATCGGGAAAGAACACTATGTCGACATACTGAAGCATTTCAAGCCATTAGAGAGGAAGTTCAATCTCCGGTCTTTCTGATGAGTCTGATAAGTCAGGAAACCAGGAGGAATGGGCCAAACTTCCAGCAAACTAATGTGAGAAGCTTGAAACCCTAAACCTTTGGGTTGTAGACAAAAGTAATACAAATACTTCCATCTCATTATTCTGGTTTATATCAATTAAATCCCAACTCTCCTAAAACAGGAAAAAGCTTAGCCTCATTTAATGAGCCACAGTGACCTGGCCTCTATATATAAATCACGTGAAAAGCTGTTTCTGATGCATGTCTACATCCACACATGTGAATTTGAAGAGAAACCCAACCCGGAGCCAGGAAAGACCGGTGGCTTTTACTAGAGAACTGTAAATAAAGAGAACAGAAACTCACTCTTCTTAGCAGCAGCCATGTCACTCGAATTGGGCCAGCAGGAAGACTCTTGGATGTCCGCCGTCACAGCTTTGTCATTTCAGCAGACTGACCTCAGAACAACCCTGCAAAACCAGTTTAGGACGCCATGAGAGAGAGAAGCTTCGGGCAATACAAACAGAGGAGTGTCCTTAAGAGGAGAAAAAGGTGCAAACTATTAGATCAACAGATTTGTGCTGAAACAGAAGGGGGGAAAGGTATTGGGTGCACACAAAGAATTAAAAGTAAGACCATGAGGGTTTTTAAGAGCTCAGCAGGATCATACAAGTGGAACAAATACTACAGACTCCCCGACAGAGGCTTCAATTAAAAGGAAAACAACAAAACGGTGTAAGAGGCTTAGCTACGTAGGAGCTGACGCTGCAGTTGGTGGGCTTCTCGCAGATGGAGGATGCTTATAATATCTTACGTCCTGAACCAGATCACGTGGATGGATACAAACAGTGTGGAAAAGCTAAACGCTAAATCTGAACCCAAAGGCATCACGTCTAAATGAATCCGGTGACATTGTAACAAGACCCTCCCTTCTGTTTTTAGAAGGAGCAACAGCGAAGGATAAAAACAGCTAAATATGCTCAGTCAGCTGAGGCCGACAACTAATGCTATTAGCTGAAAGGTATGCCAAACGATGCTTTATGAAAAGCTCACAAGTCGTTGCCGGGGTGAAAAGGCGTGGCTTTCATTCTAACTGAACGTCTCTGACTCTTTCAATTTAGAGTTTTGCTCCAGTTACTCTTCTCGGCTGTGCGTCGCACCTGTACAGCAGAGAGTTTTCAGCAACACTTTGCCATTTACAGATGCATTTCAGTGAAATAGATCATCACTGAAAGTAAGTTTGTGTCAGTAACTGAGTACAAAAAAAGTCAAAAGATCAGTTTCAGGCGTTAATTTCTGTTAATTATTAAAGATATGAAAAGCCACTGTTTCTCCAAAAATGTAAACATCAGATCAGAAGAATGAACACATGCGGTGAAGTTTAAGCACGCCATACTTTGCCGGGTCTCCTTTTGGATTAATGGCTGCATCGGTGCGGCGCGGCGTGGAGCGGTTCACCCTGAGGTTCTGCCGAGGTGTTCTGGGAGCCCAGGTTGCTTTGATACCAGCCTTTAGGTCATCTCCATTGTTGGGTCTAGTAGCTGTCATCTTACTCTTCACCATAAGGCTTTTTTTTTTTGTCATTCGTGGATACCTTTTGTTTTACCCACACCAGAGTCCCCAAAGAATGCCGGTCACTGATTGGCTAGGGAGCAGAGTTACTGGTTGTGTCACAAGAGAAACTCCCTTACAATTATCTGATCGTTTGTTGTGCTACTTTTGATAAAACTTATAGTAAGAATAGCTTAGGTTATCCTGAGCTATAGGGTAACCCACTTACTTTTCTCTTCTACTACTCTCCAGATCTGTGTTTTTTGCTGTTAAACTTGTTTTTCTTTTGCGTTTCTCTCCATAAAAGCTACTGTCTGGTCAATCATGGTCAGTAAGACCATGTTCACTGGACCAGTTTTTGGTACATTTTCCATTAAGCGCAGGTCCTAATGGAAAATAAAGTCTGCATCTCGAAAAAAACTGGGAGAAAGAGCATGAGGCTCGTTTTCACTATTGGAACATCCATCTAATTTTCCCAGACCATCACAGCATGCGCGTGACTCCAGTTCACCGGGCGGGCCTAAAACGACCAGCTTCTGAAGCATTTCAGGAATCAAACGAGTACCTGCCTTGGCGTTGTAAGTTAGAGGAAAACGATATCAGCAGATGTCGCCAAACAGCAGACGTTTGCAAAATTGAAAGAGTTTCTGGCGAAGCAGAATGGGAGGAAAAGAAAACAGGAAAAGCTACGAGAAGTGGACCGCCCACTGCCGTGTAAAAAGACACGACAAACTGAAACGCAGCAACCATCCCTGCTTCTTCCTGTGTTGATTGCTTGTTGTTCTCTGCTGCTGCACTTGGCTCACTCACTGCATGAAGGCTTCTTAGCAAATTCCTTAAAGTGACAATTTTGTACAGAGACACAATGGCTGAGAGGACTGAGCCAGCATATTTGCTGAGTCACCTTCCACCCCACCAAGAATTGTCCCAGAACTCATCTAGTGACAACAGAACTATGAAGGATCCATGGAAGTGACTGTACAGGCTGAGGACCGACACCGGCAGATGACACACCAAATCATCCCAGAGTGAAGAAAACTCTTGCTGGACTTCAAGCAAATTGAATCCTTTATGTTCTTGCTCCACACTCTGAGACCTTGATTTCCAAATGAAATGCGAACTTCACCCTCATCTGAGAGCGCTGTCTCTGGTTCATGAGTGGCTCTGAGTGTGGGTGCTATTGAGGCTTTAACTCCAGCTACAGTCCACGCTACTTGAAGCTCCTAAGAACTCTTGAATCAGCATTGCTTCTTTTTTTTAATCGGTTTCTCTCGCACTTTTTCCTTCCACTCAACTTTTCGTGAAAATGCTTGGAAGAGAGAGCTTTTTTAGCGACAACCTTTTGTAGTTTATGGTGGTGATTAGTATGTGTTGGACAACCGTACCTTGTGTTGTTTGATCAGCTGCAAGACATAATCATCAACATTTGTGGAAATGAATGCTTTAAGGATAAATATGAGTCTAACTTTTTTAATTTATTCATTTAAATAAATTAAACAGTTTGAAGATATTCCAATCTAATAAAATGTGCACATCTATTTTCAGCTTTGACCACACATTAGGCTATGTATATGAATCAAATTGCTTAGCAAACTAAAGTTCAGCCAAACTAAACCTTAGATGACAAGCCGACGTCTGTGAGAACAGATAGGACAAGCATCACATGTAGTTCGCCCTTCCTTCTTTAAGGTCAGCCAAAGTCAAAGATCGAGGCACAGTGAGAAAACTCTATAACGCGAGGAACAACAGGACAGAGCACAAAAACGTTGCAGCGCGTCGGATCCAGGGGCCTGATCTACTTTAAGTAGTGCAAATATATCAGTGCCGCTTCTACTAAATGTGTCACTATGATTAGAATAACACTGATGGGATTCAGATCTGCTTCGAGCAGAGGAGGCAGATATGGGAAGTATGTATGGGTTCAAATACATTTTTTCAGATCATAAGTGTCGTATCAAAACGACTGCGGTTTACTTTGAAAAGGAATTATTATTACTGATACAGCTGCTAGAACATTACAACATATTGAATAATAAAGTTAAAAACACGGTTGGTATGAAACGTCTTATGTTCCTTAAATGTGGTTAAGAAGTAACTGAGTACACAGTGGGGTTGTCAAAATAATCGATACCTATATAGAATTGATACTAAAATTGGTATCTAAATGAGATATTCTGTTCCCCTGGTATCTGTATTTTAGAGGATGTGCTTTCTGAATGCACAAGTTTGACTGACAATGTTATTTAAATATGCATTTCCTGTTTGCATTATTAGTTAGCCTAATATATTTTCATATCGAGTGCTGTGCTTTTTCTTATTTTAAGACCTCATTTTTTAGAGTTTTCTCTCACCAGTTGTTTGTGTGTACTTTTAAAAACACTGCTGATACTTAAAACGTTTAAGAAAAATTGTTTACACTTAATTGCTTACATTTCATTTTTGCACTATAAAGTAAGGCAGCTATTTAAAAGTGAAGTTACATGTACTTGTTGAGTAAATTGGTGTTTACATCACCGTAGCATCGTTTTTTTGTGTGTTTTTTTTTTGGGGGGGTGCAGTATCAAATTCAATTCACTTTTGTTTATATAGCACTAATTCACAACAAATGTCGTCTCAAGGCAATATACAGCAAAGTCATTTCAATACAATTATACAAACATTCCAATCAGTTAAGCATTTTCTATGTGAGGAATCCCAGCAGATTGCGATTGAGTTTGAAATTTAAAAAAAACGGAGTTTGAAATTTTAGTATTGTGACAATGTTAGCACACAGCGCTTGGTGAAACACTGTTTTTATCCCATTTTATCCATTTATTCCGATGCATTGTCATTTCATCCCTTCTTACTACAATTTCGTAACCGTAAACATACAATGTCATTACCGTATGCCACAAGAAAAGAGCAGATTAGTTTATTTTTCATTGTAGTAGCTACAACAGTATGAATTAAGGAGATAAATTAGCATAGAACTCTCTAATTTAGTGTGTAATTTAATTCAATTATATATATATATATATATATATATATATATATTTTAGGGGTGTCTCAATTTTGTATCAAAATCGATCAAAATTACATTACGACTTTGCACATCGAAATCCAGAAGAGGATCGCGATCACCTCCTGCTCCTTTGTTTATTGTCTGTCCCACTCAGAACTCCGTAGCAACAGTTACCAGGCTACCGTCTATTTACTCAGGTTTCCTCATCTCAAAGAACCACACATTGCATTTTCCCTAACAAGTAACTCTCACCAGTTCTCATACAACTCACAACACCTGGTAAAGTCCACATTTGCGTTGTAAACAAGAGAACCACTGTTAGCTGTATTTTACTCGGTCCAATGAGGTATCTGGAGCACTGTATCCAGTCGTTCTGCAGTAACTGTAAAGAGTCACTAGATGGCAGCCAATCTCTGTTAATCCTGTTATTTAAACAAATTATTTCAATTTGACCATTAATGCCTAAAGTGATACATTACACAAGAATAATAAAAAAATTGCAACAATTCTGTCTTTTAAAAGAAGATTTACTGTACAAAATGTAATAAATAAAACCAATGATCATATACTAGTCTAAATATGACATAGGTCTCTGTACTGTAAAAAAAAATAATAAATAAATAAATCTTGACCCTAAAATCGAAAATCAAATCGAGGATTTGGAGAATCGTGACACCCCTAATATATATATATATATATATATATGAACCTGAAAGTTTGTATTACACTGGATTTCCACTTATTACGGTTCTGGAGCCTATTCGTTTCACTGACTCTAGTAGTCCCAATTTTGAGTCATTTGTCCTCTGTCCCCAAGGATGTTTACAAACCCATTATATTGTCCCAATTTCACCCAGCCTTTGTCCCGACTGTCCTGATTTTTAACCAGGTTCATGGCTTACAGCGCACAGAACAGTAATTGTCTTTGGGTGTTGATGTCAGTCACAAAGTTATCATTGCTCGGGTGAACAAGGCTTGTTGACAACCCCAATCTGCTTAAAAAGATTCTCTCAAACATGAAATACTCTTAAAGAGTCACTAACGTTAGGGGGGAACATTAATTATGTTATTTAATTTTGGTTCGAAAGAAGTAGAGGTCCGTTAAATACTTTTTGCGTGTTCAAAAAAACGGCAACTTTTAATGTTGCCCCAAAAAATGTCTTTCAAAAATACAGTATTGTTTCGATAAAAATGTTGCACTAAAAAGATTTCAAAAGAATGTCCTCATTGTGAATATAGATGTTCAAGTATTACTAGTTTTTGTACTTTCTACAATAAAAAGTCACCAGCGAGGATATGTCAACCAAATTCAGGTGTCCCAGTTCTTGGTTTGGAAAATCTGGTCACCTTAGACTCTAGTAAAACCATAAAATGCCTTTTAAAGAGCCTTCTTTGCTCCACTTTGAGCCTCTGCACCTGGACATTCTGCGTAGTCTCCAACCTCTAACAACAAAGCATAGCAGACAGTTATCTGTGCTGAGTTTTACACGACCTGACTGATCTGGAACTATAGTTCCAGTCGGCAGATCAGTGGTCCACCAAGGCCTGCCTTTACTGGTATCATTCTGCAAAGCACGCACCTTCAATTAACTATATACTACAATCTGTTAGAATAAACGCAGATTACTGCTGTATTTTATTAATGAATTAGCCTGTTTATGCGTGCACTTTCAGAAGGGTAACCTTCACAGAAAGCCAGCGCTGAAGCGGTATTGTTTGCATTAGGACCGTGGTTAAATCCAGAAGCCAAGCCATGCTTCTGTTAATGTCAGCCCTCCCCCACCTCTGAGCCTGAGTTCACAAAGTAAAAAATCAGATGGGCACAGAGAGCAGCAACAGGTAGTCGTTTCCTGCTCCGAGGCTGCTATTGTGTATGAAAGTAAAATCTTCTGCCGTGACTGAAAGCAGGTAGACACAGCGGGAGGGACAGGAGCATATCTGATGGTGAAGGAGAATGATAAATACCCAGAACCGGTAGGAACTCCCTGAAAGAAGAAAACTACTGAAAACAAAAGGA